>JAZDUH010000083.1:8607500-9000000 GCA_036419115.1 Scarus forsteni | reverse complement strand
CTCTTTACTCTGTGACCCTTAATTTTTGTTAGAAGCACATTAAGAATACGAAAAATAAAATTTCATTCTCAAACAATGATAGTGTTCATTTCTCTAGACAAGAAGCTTTCATCTTTTATTTGGAATAAAAAGAAACCATGTATATGTAGAGCCATACTACAGAGAGCCAGTCGGCAGGAGGGGGGCTTACCGAATTTTCAATTTTACTATTGGGCAGCAAATATTAGAATGATGTCCTATTGGCTGGAAGTTGAGGAAACAGCTGCTGCTCCTGATTGGCTAGTTTTAGAGAGAGATTCTTGTAACAACACCTCATTATGTGCTTTATTGCGCTCTAGCATTCCTTATTCAGAGCCTTTATCTAAATATACTTCCAACCCAGTCATTGTTCATTCTTTGAAAATATGGAAACAATTTAGACAACACTTTAAGATATTGTGGGAAATGCGTTCACACCATCCCTTACAGACTCATTATTCGGTGCCTGGCCCCAATATGGCGTCTGTTCATTTAATGACATGTTCATAAGTGGATCTTTTGCCTCCTTTGAGTAGATTAGGCAGAAGTTTGGTCTTTCCAGGTCTCACTTCTTCAGATTCTTACAAATCCGTAGCTTCATATCCTCTAATCTAGCTGGTTTCCCCTTACGGCCCCCAGACACACTTTTAGATTCAATCAATAATCTCAAATCACCCCAAAGGAGAAAGATAGGTGTTATATACTCCCTATTAGCAGAAAAGTTTTCACAAATCTCAACTCCCTTAAAAGCCAGTAGGAGGGTGACCTTGACATGGAAATTTCTGAGACCTTATGGTCAGCAATGATGGGGAGAATATATACATCTTCAATATGTATGAAACACACTGTCATGCAGTTTAAAATTTTTCATCGACTGCACTGGACCAAAGCTAAACTGTCCCAGATTATTTCAAGCATAAGCCCCATATGTGACCGTTGTAAACAATCCCAAGCCACTCTGATTCACATTTTTTGGGCGTGTCCAAGGATGTCTAATTTTTGGTTATTAATATTTGAGATGCTATCAAAGATTTTAGACCGAGAATTAGAGCTTTCTGCGTTTCCAGCCTTATTCGAGGTGGTCACACAAAAACTAGTTGTGAGTAAGTACTCCCAGAATCTCCTGTCCTTCGCCACACTTGTTGCCAGACGTCAAATCCTGATTAGATGGAAAGACTGTAACCTTCCAACGTTCAGACAGTGGATCAGAGACATGCTTCATTTTATTAAACGAGAGAAGATCAGGTACACAGTTAAGGGGTCAGCTGACAAATTTCTAACAATATGGCAGCCTTTTCTGAGTAATGTTGAGACCTTGAGTTCTGATCATTTTGTGGAGGAATAACCTATATAGACATGACATAAGATGCTCTGGAAGATACAACTGAAGAGATCCCTGAAATATCAATGCTCCTTTCTCTTGTATATTTAAATGTTATCCCTGCACTGGAGTGTTGGATGTCCTGCTGCAGACCCCTAAACCCTCATAACAACACGTCTTACTTTATCTATGTCTTTTTTTTTGTTTTTGTTTTTTTTTGCATTTACTGGAGAAACATGTCTTTGAACCCTTAATACTAAGTTGTTTTCTATTTCTGTTTTCTTTTGGACCCTATCTGGGTTTTGGGAGGGAGGGGGGCTTATGTTTTCACTTAATACTGTTTTGAAACTATTGTACTAAAGTGAGTTGCTGGAAATGTTCTGAGAAAAACTTAAAGCTGGGGTCGGCGATTTTGGAAAACTTGCATGAATTTGAAAGTAGCATCTCCTCAGGGCTCCGCCTAGCCCCACCCCCTGCTCACATGCACGCGCGCTGCCGCTATATCCAGAAGACTGATTCAACTCCAAACCCTCAGCACAACGTGTTTGTTTCACACTACACCAAGTCATGTCTCAGTCAGCAGTGAGAAAACACCAAACAAACATGTAAAGTGAGTTAGTACTCACAGTCGATGTTGATCGGGGTATAGGTAGTTCCGCTGACATTCTCCACATAGCTGTCAAATCTCCTGTTTTGGCCATGAAACTACCGTATTTTCTCCTCTTTTCTCCCATCCTCCTGTATCAGTATTCTCCTGTAAATCTCCCGTGTGACGATATAATAATAAAAGCATTCCTCTGCCTCTCCAAACTGAGCTCCGTCTCTAGCCTGAATGGGGCGGTAATGCTCCAAAATGATGGATGCCAACCACCGAAGAAGAAGAAGTCTCGCGAGAACTGCCACCTGCAGTAGCATGGATGGCAGTTCTCGCGAGATTAGAGCCAACAGCGGAACAAACTTAAAAAAACAAAGAGTTTATTTTAGATTTCTTGTACATCTGTCTTAAAATGTGAGGGATACTGGAGCTTGGTTGGTGTTGTGGGACGGCTCACAGTGGACTTCCCTTATTTTCAAAGACAAAACTTGAAAGGTAAGCATTCTCCAGCGGAATCTGTTCCCTACACGCTACATGCTACATGGTACACGCACTGTCTGTGCACGCCGGGAAAATGCACGCGCAGCAGGCACACAGAATGGCGACGGGATTTGATTGGTTTAAAAAAAGGTATCCCTGCAAGATTATTGGTTGGTGTTTTCCCTTTTTTAGTCCTGCTGTAGATAGCGGGTGTTTTTCGCTCTGTTTTAAGAACACATTATGAGTTGATTACCATCGGGTCATAAAGACCATTTTAACCAGTATTACAAAAAGTGTATCTAAATCAGATCGCCAACCCCAGCTTTAAATAAACCTTGATCAAAAAACCCCAAAACAATGATAGTATTGATTTTTTAGTGTAGATATTCAGTGATAATAATTCACTTAACTGTAAGCTCACAGGTTAGACTGTTAACCTTGTAGCCATATATATATATATGTATGTATATATATATATATATATATATATATATATATATATACACACACACAGACTTCATCTCATACAGGGGGTGCATATAGGGGTGGGGCTTAAACAATAGCAAACATTTTTTGGTGACCACAACTTTTTGCCATCAGAATGTATTAAATAAACTTTGAAAAAGTCCACTTTCACACTCGGTATTTACATTTTTACAACAACAATGATAATAATTCATTCATAATTCATACACCGTATTTTCTGGACTATCTGGACAAAACATCACCTTCTACACCCATGAGAGTGCACTCTAGGCTGGGATAGACATAAACAAAATGCCTCCAAAATGATAATCTTATTCTAACAAACTTTTAGGTAGTAAAATATACAGTGGAAATCAAGAAACAAAGTTTGGAGAGAGTGAGAAACTCGTGTGAGACTGGCGAAAAGCTGAGGTTACTCTCATTCCAATGAAGAAAATGAATAAATGAAAGCTAATCGCAGGCTGGAAACAAGATGGCTAGAGCTGGATGAACGAGTCCACAGATGGGTGCTTGAACAACGTGCTGTCAGGAGAGACTACAGGCCCATTTATGCTCAACCTTAATGACGGATCTGGATATGGACGTAATTCTGTATGTTTCCAATGGCAGAAGAGAAACTCTGCAAGTTAGTTAGAAATTACAAACATCTATATGATGGTACAAAAAACCCCAACTGAGAGGAAATTAGTGAGTAATTGAATATCATTGGTTGGTAGTGAAAGGGAAGTGGAGATCTCAGCGAGACAGATTTGTTTGAGTCCCCCTAGTGGATGTTTTGATTTAAAACGAAAGAAGACGAAAACAAAGGATGCATTGGGCCTTTTGGTGTTATCACTGCTTACAAGGCAACCACCTCTCTATCAGAGCACTAAATACATATTATAGTCTTATAGTCCGGTGCAACTTATATATTGTTTTTTTTTTCCTTCATGATGCATTTTTTGACTGATACGACTTCTACTCTGGAGCAGCTTATAGTCTGGAAAATATGGAATGGCTGTGCTTTCATTCTGTGCAAGTACATACCCTTTGGTTAATTTAAAGCTATGGTCTACGATCTGAAAACCAGTTTGGCTGTTGAGATGGATTTGAAAAACTCAGCCTGACCCCCCTTCACTCACCCCTCCCCTCCGTGTTCCAAGATCCCGCCTCCCAGCTCGTGTCGCCTCCTAGCTATATAAATCTCTATATATATATATATATATATATATATATATATATATATATATATATATATATATATATATATATATATATATATATATATATATATATATATATATATATATATATATATATATATATATATATATACATATATATATATATATATATATATATATATATATATACACACACACATATACATATATATACATATATATATATATATACATATATATATATATATATATATATATATATATATATATATAATATATATATATTTCTTAATACTTCAGCCTTTTCCTCGAAACTTTTACGTTTCCTTCCCTTCGATGTGGAGGGTAACAGAAGCGGCCTTCCGGTTTCGGTGCTGGTCTTCTCCGGCTCCATGACGCCTCAGTAGCTGTGCAGCTAGCTGCTCACCGGTACATGAGGGAGGTAGTGGGGAGGAGGCGGGACCATGGGTGGGACGGTGCGGAGCAGGGGAGACAGGGGATTGGATGGACTCACGGACCAATCCGAACTGCGGGGAATGGTGGTTCGGATTGGTCAATTATTATGCCGCTTTGCAGCGGATATACTGAATGGATTTTTTTCGTTCTTTTTGGTCTTTATATTGTGTAGATCGGACCATAGAACAATAACGGCCTTATACACAGTGTTATTAAGATGTACCAAGCTTCCAAATCGTAGACCATAGCTTTAACTGGTGGGATGGAAAATAAGCAGATTTCCATCAATCTATTTTAGACTCTTGAGAATCATGTTACAGACCAGTATTGCTTTTTTGTTTTTGTATCAAGCAGACTTTTCCTGGCTTTATGTTCTGGATCTCAAACACAGTTCTATTTAATAATCCAACACAAAGTTTTTTTCATAATTAACATGTCAGAGAGCATAGCACCAGCAGACCTCACTGACTCACAGTTCCTCTTTATTTAAAACTTTCTTCTCTGGTACCTTTGTTCAGATCTGTCTTTTTCATGTACTTAGAGTCTGTTGCTGCATCAGGAAATGGTTACATGGTAGAGTGAGCTGTCCTGAAACTCTGGATCCTGTTGTTTCTGTTGTACTGTTTTCAGGAAAAACACTGAACAATGCAGGTCTGACTTCACAAAGCCAACAGCTTCAGGCAGTCTGCAGACAATGTTCTTGAGGGTCAAGTTGGTCAGTTCAGATGATATCATGTGGAGTGAGGAAGCACACTGAATATTGAGGAAATTAAAAATACAGTTTTAAGCCAGGCCAACGTAAGAAAATATTGGGTATAGTTTATGATGATGTTGCTTAATATCTTATTGACCACAGGATGGTTATTTCAAAATGTTTACACTAATTGAAGTCATTCTTTTTCATTTGAGGAGAAATTCTATATTAGTAGAATTCAAGTAACATTGACACCTTTATGATGCAACAACTAAAATAGAAGCCTTAAACACCCAACATTGTACATTTCCTGTTTTAATGATATAAAAATTTGCAGATTTAAATTACCTGCATACTGTCGGTCCATTCATCCATATCCACTATCAATACAGCTTTATCCCTTTTTTGAGGTCAGTAACATTGGGTAAGAGGTAGTGTATGCAACAGACTGGTCATCAGCAAATTACCATTCTTACTCACGTTCACACCTATGAGCTGTTGTCCTAATAAACTTGGTTTTGTCCATGTGATGAAGCCGTAGTATGTTTAAAAGTCATGCATGCTTTAGCAGAGCAAGCAAACTCAACACTAAAGACGTCATCAGGCAGGAATTGTCACAAAAGCAATCTTATTGCAGTGGGGCAACAGTACCTGCTGCATGCAGACTAAATTTGCTGTAGACATGGAAAGATGTGGGAAGCTCCATGTTCTTCGACAGTTCCATGGATTACTTTGTGTGGGGGATTTCTTTAACCTGAAACACCAGATAGGCTAATTCATCTAGCTAAGCAGTCCTCAGAAGCCATCGGGAGGGAGAGAACCTTTCCAGAGAAACAAGAAAGTGATTGAACAAATATTTTGTCAGCCACATTTATCACATGCCAGTCAGAGGCTGGCAGTCACTTCTTGCTTTTGGAACAAACTAACCCACACTGTTAACAACTAACTTTGTCTTTAAGAGGACGCCTAAAAGTCTGGTCAGTCTTTGGGTAAGGACAATTGATCCAGCTTGAAGCTTTGCAGAATGGATCAGATGGACATGGCATTGGCAAATCGAACTGCTTTGCAAGGTTACAACATATTAACATAAACTATAAAATGCTGCCTGACTTGCAGACAAGACTGGAAACCATTACATTTCTGAACTTTTTGATACCAGAGATTTTTTAAATAATATGTTTTTTACACATTGTAAAACACATGGCATTCCAGGGTACGAATGTTGACAAAGTTTTTGACAGTGTGTCAGACTTTTGCCACAATTTCAAGAAACTTTGGTTTACTTTATTCTTTATTATTATTTATTATTAACTTTATTCTTTGGTGAATCAGTGTTTCTACATTTAGATCTAAGAGTGAATACTATAAAGACTACACAAATGAAATGTATTAAAATCAGTTTGACAAACCTGCTATCTACATCTATTCTTTTTAAGACACCTTTCTGACGTAACAGTAACAAAGGCAGAAGCTCTGGACAGCCAATATTGAACCAATGTTTTCTTCCAAGTTAGGGAAAATTGCAGTCAGCCTCATGCATAATGCATATATTGCACAAATTTGTTGGTAACATTTAGAATAGTGGGTGAAATATTTAATCTTGTGAAGGAGTTTGACATCTTTCTTGGTAATAAAAGCAAATAAAAAAACAATTCTGGCAGGACTTCTTTTCTTATTGGTAAAATAGAGTGGTGCTGAAGTGAGGTAGCATTTAGCATTTGCTGGTTCCCAAGCTCAACACTGGGATGTAGAACACCAAAATTGGATAAATTCCTAAAAGAAGTTTCATGATGAACACACACACGATATTTCGATGTTTAATGGGAAATAATAAAGCACATCTTGTTTTGAAAGTCTGGTTGCAGATGAACTGCTTATAAGAAAAACGAAAACCAGGGACCCAACAGCAAGCAATTTGAACATTTTAAAATAAACAATAATTTGTGCACTAATGCCACAACCTTTAGCAACAACTTGAAAAAGTCATCAAATTAAGAGGAAATTCTCAATTGAGAGATAACAATAAAATGTTATTCATTGGAAAAATGTGTTGCTTCTAAGTCAAACCATTATCTTATTGGTAAGTTAAGGTTAGCTTTACTCTTGCCAAATACATTTCAGCTTAAAACATCATAATTAATGGTTATTTTGTTAAGATAATCAAAACAAACAGAACATGTAAATTCATTGAACTTTGTTCACCACAGAGTTTATTATCAGCAATGATCCATAAACACAGAGAAAAATCCCACAGGCTTTTAAAAGGCTCACAAAAATATGCCATCCATGCACCTCTCTATAAGGTATCAGTAACACTTAGAATGGGCTTGAGTTGTAGCAAAACTCATATTTATACGTTCCTCCCCTTGTATCCAGACACATAAATAAGCAGGGAAATACTGTACATGTCAAGCTCCATCTGAGGGGAATATTTTTCATGACTTAGTTGCATTGTGTTTGCTGGTGATACAGTGTTTTTGTTTTAGCATTTGAGGCCAGCAGAAAACATCGTAGGCATGACATGAAGCATATTTAACACATGTCAAAATTTTGGTAAAATTCCACTTGTACAGTGTGAGCCCTGGGGTTACCTCAGACCAGCTGTTAAACCGTGCATGCTGATTGTAAAGGATTAGGTCAAAAGAGTGAGCTAAAATGGGACAGCCTGGGGCCGAATATAACAGAACAAAAGTCGTAATGTTCTGCATTGCCTTCAATCTTCATTTTTTTGGTCCAGATTTTTTAAAATACCATTGGAAGAGGTTTTAGTAAAATATGGGATTATTGCAGAGAAGTTTCTAATCTGCTTTAGTCAAAACTACTGAGATTTAGACTTTCACAGCAAACAGAATTTTCCAAGACATCAGTATTTCAGTGACAGTCTGTCTAAAGTGAACGCAGTGTCACTGACTCTAAAGCAGCCCTTATGATGGCACAAGAGGAAATTATAGTGTGCTACATGATTCATTTCCTACTTAACACTTACTTTTACGCTTGTACAGATGATTACACAGTGCAGTGTGCCATCACGTCACAGCAGAAGTGTACGTGCCGTATGCTCTCATTCACACACACAAGACACACATTCTGTTTAAAGCTCACAGGAAACAATCAAAAAAGAAAGTGATAGATTTTAAGTAATTTCTGCTGTTATCCCTCAAATCTAATGACTCTTCCTGCGTCAAAAATGGTCCAGTCGGTGGCTGTCATTTGCCATGTACAGACTTTTTTTCTCAAGGTGCCATAAAAAGACACATTGTAAGACCCCATAGCTCAGCATAAAAATGTGTAAATATGCAAAAAAAAAAAAGGGTTATTTATTGTTCAGTGCTTGTGTCACAGGTTAAGCAATAGAACTGAGTTGAATGCATGATTTACCCAGCATGAAGGGATGGGTGGACTCATTGATCAGCTCTACGTAATGGGGATGCACACAGAGATGGACAGGTGGAGGGATGGATGTAATGAGACATGTAGCTCTGATGTACGCACTGTTCCTCCTGGCACATTAACAGAGTGGCTGCAGGAAGGCCATTAGTGAGGGCTGTTTCCCAGCAAATAGTTGACAAACCATTAAAGAATAGATGGTGTGCCATCATTCCAGATTCTCTGGACAGGTGGATGGAAAACAGCCAGAGGATTTTTATTGTAGCTTCCTACATGACTTTGTTATCTGGTGATTTAAACTTCCTCAACCTAATGCAGCCAAAATCAAGGGACTTTGTTGTAAAGCTTTTCACCGCAGTCCCTCCATATAAATCAAATCAAGTTACAACTAACAAATTGATATGAAATAATGGAGAGAAGTAACCCAGAAAAAAGGGCAAATGTAAATTGCATTTGACTCTTACTAAATTGGCAAATTACTTGAGCACTGTAGAAAATCCTACGGTAAGAGAGATGGGACATAGTATAGACTCAGACATTAGACTGGCTATAGCTAAAACTTTATCTTTATGGGCCGTCGCAAAAAGAGCTGGCTCCCAGAGGCGGATAGTCTCTATCACCACTGTAACATCCAACATATACGAACAGAGCTTCTTCCCCACATCCTGCTCTGTAAATCAGGCTGTGAGAGAGGAATACTTCACCACTACAGAGTTAAAATACACAAATAATACTTAGAAAATCCCAAATTTACTGGGACAAATGCAAAAGTGTGAGATTATTTCTGCCAAATTTATCTGAGGACATCCCACAGACACAGACATACTGTATATTATCACATACAGATAAACACACATGATCCCAGATACCCTCACGTGAAACAGTTGTCTTTTTTTCATACAGTTGAAACTTATATCCAAGATTAAAAACTTTATCTTTATAAAAATGATCATTACCTTTACTTTCATAATATTACTAATCAATGCCATTATTATCAGTTATTGCCTTCTTCTTCACAAATGTCTGTAACACACTTCTTTTAGCTGTCTGTAAATGTATGAAGGGCTGAAAACTGAATTGCCCCATCAGAATGAAGAAAAACACTACAAAGAAATCCATTCGAGTAAAGACTGTTAAATGTGTAAATGTGTTTATCTTTAAGGGAAAGAATGAAAAATATCCAAGCAAAGAGAATGGAGCTGAATTGAATGACTGAACAAAAGATAGACAAAGAAAATCATTTGTATAAAAAGCCTTTGCAGACTTCCAACGATGACACACACGATGTTAGACATAAAAGGTAATGTTAAACATGACATACTCCTCTGCAGTGTAAGCCAGGACAATCATTTTTACATTAGCTCTCCAATGCAGCATGACCTCCCACTCTTTAATGCTATGGGGGACGCACCCTGAGGTGTACACAACACTCGTAAATGCAGACTGTCACAGAGACAAGCTGCATACTAACAATATGATATGAAAAGATGGAGGTTAGACCAAACCTATCTGATCTTGTCCCCCAAAATGCTACAAAAATATATTCTGGACCAGTTTTTATTGACAGAGTTTGTATCTGGTTTGAGTCAAATTGTCTTGTTTCAATGTTTTTCAAAATGTGTGTTAAGATATAAAATGTTTCTTTATCTATAATGAGGTTCGAAACACTGATCCTAAATTTTTTTAATAGGTTTTATGAATCAATATTTTAATTTAGGTGCCCTTAGGTACCCATGGAAAACCCATGCATTCATAAGGGAGAACATTCAGACTCCGGAAAGTCAAAGACAGGCAAAAGCTGACTGGTATTTATTCCATTAGAACCAACAAATGGCCTTGAAATGACCAGAGATATAAAATTATTATATGATTCTAGAAATAGAAAACAATATTACAACCATTTGTTACCATGCAAACGAAAGAAATCAAACACACTCAACACTCTGAAATGCAGACATATATTTCCCAAAAGACTTCAAATGAGGTAAATCTGCGAAAAACACAAATTAAAAATAAATTTGTATGATTTTGCAAAGCTAGATTTGCTGACAAATCTTTTTAAAGATTGCCATGAAGATGGCATGACTAACATTCCTTGAAATTTCATCAAATTCATTTTTACTGTTAAGTTATATTGCTTACAGACAAACAGGTGTGACTTTCTTGGTGGAGGTAACAAACTGAAAGAAATTTTCTGTTGAAATTTTCTGTTGAAGCACGAGGAACATGCCATAGTAAAAACATTAGCTGCAGAGATTCTGGTCAGCGAAAATAAGAAAAGAGACTAAGCTTTTGATTGCTTATATAGAAGCCAAGTCATTGGTTGAATTCTGAGTTCTGGTCACATTTATAATGCTGTACTTCTCTGCCTGTCTGTATTTTGTTTGGTTTGTTTGGTTTGCACTAGGCAGAATGCTTCAGAAATTGTACCAAAGTAAAGAATATGTACCAAACTAGTTCCACCCCTTCACTTTACACAAGTCGTCAGTAAATAACCAAATAATAATGTTTCCAACAATAATGATAATAAGAATAAAAATAATTACACATAAACAAAATAAACCAAATAGTAATATTATAATAACACAAAAACTAATCAGAGAAAAATAAATATATAAACCAAAGGAAAAAAGAAACTACTTCAACCTCCCGTGATCTCTCTTCAAGCAGTCCATCTCTTTATTACTACTCTACTCTACTTAATTCAGCTGTAACACTTGCATAGAAACAAAAATTACTCTATATCAGTAGACTTTGAATATCTTCCTCTCCCTTCAGGACTCTGTGTTCCTCAGCTCTGAACTCCTGTCATCCCTTACTGTCTTTAACGTCCTCTTGTGTCTCAATAAAGAGACTACATGCTTATGCTTGCATCTATATATGTTCTCTGAATTTGTGAGTGTGTTTGTCTGTAAGAGTTGACTCATGCATGCAGTGGGTTAGGACACGGATCCCCCCCAGCAACACACACAATCACACAACCCCCGCATACAGATTTATTTAAATGGTTGAAAGGGGGAGACACAAAGAGGACAGAGGAATACATGGGAGGCATTAAAATGACATTTAAATCAGAGAACATGAGATGGAGGTATAAGTGCTTTACAGTTTATTGCTTGTTTAAATATGTCCATCCTTTGGCCAAACACATGCAATAAATTCACACAGTTCATCTGCATTTCTGGTAAAAATAATCATACTGCATTTTTTCATTGAAAATATGGCTTCCCCACTGTTTGACCTTTTTTACACAGAAGTTTTAGGTGCCTAGAAAGGCACTTGTTGGAAAACCTGTCAGGGTGAAGATTTTCAGAAACTCTTTCCACGGTGTTCATGTGTAGACAAAAGAAATAGCATTTTGGGATTGAAAGGTGGTTCTGTGAGCTGGATCACCTTATAATGATGTCACAGTTCAATGCACTGACTTAGGCCCCATCCACACGAAGACAAAACGGTTAACAGTTTCCAAAACGATCGTCATAAAGACGAAGGCGTCTCAGAAAATGTGTGCATCTATATGAATGCACTTGATACGTATGAAAACGCTGTAAAACACATGCCAGACCTCTAGGGCCGCTGTAACGATATGACAGAAACAAGCGGAAACAGACAAAAAGACAGTGGGCATGCGCACTTACGGCAAAAGTTGTAAACAGAGATTGTGATAAAGTGATCATAAAGTGCCGTAATGTGTCCTCAGTAATTGTTTGTTCAACTCAGTGGAGAGTGAGAAGAAGATTTTGCTGCAACAGGGATAGAAGGGTCACTAGCTTCATCAGCACGTATGCTTCACGTACGCTGCCATTGTCGTTGCCGCGTGTGGCGCATGCGTGTCAGTGAAGATATGAAACTATGACGTAAGCGTATCTGAAAACTTGCGGGGAACCAGTAATCACTGAGCTGCATATACGGCATTTCAAAATCTTTCCACTCTGGAACCTGGTTTCAAAAATGATCATTTACAGACCCTTAAAATGCTGTCTTCGTATGGATGATACCCAGATTCGGCAAAAAACTTGTGCGTTTAGACCTCAGTTTGGCTTCGTGTGGATGGGGCCTTATTCTTACATGAGAGTTGTGGATGTCGCTGAACCCTTCAGTAGCCAAATGACTGACATCACTCAGAAATTGCTCAGTTGATAGCTACTATCTACGAAGCCCCTAAAAAGATATTGGCAGAAAAAAATTAATTCACCTCACTTTCTTGTGAGCACGGGAAACTATGGCGCATACAAGAAACTTTGATGTGTTCCGGTGATAATAATAAAGCTCCTTTTCAATCATCATTAGGTCAGAGGTTAAACTAGACATGCAAATAATTATCAGATACTGTAGCTCATGTCAAAGAGACTATTTTGCAAGATTATGAGTGTAGTGTGCCTTGAGATTTTTTGCTCGTTTTTTTGCATATCTTTGGGAAAAACAGGTGGAAAACCACTGTAATGACCGATGAGGAGATGATGAGTCTAAATTTAAAGTGTCCCATCTCAGGGAGAAAACCCAAGAATGAGCAAATAGCCAACATATCCTGCAGATGCTCCTCCTTGTCAGTAAATAGCAAAGAAAGTAGCGCAGAACAAACTTCTTCTGCTTTGACATAAATTTTTTCATGACATTCATCAGAATATTACATTGTGTATTAAAATCACTGGCCCTTAAATCCCTGACAGCTAAAGCGGCAGCTAATAGTAGTCCCAATGCTATCAATAAGAGCTAATGCTAGCTTTTTCTTGATGATGAAGAATATCTTTTCCCTCACGTTACACACAAAACAGCATCAAAAATCCAATCACATTAAAAATACATCAAACAGCTTGTACATCTGTATACTTTTATCCTTGTAGTGGTGTAAGGGGAAGGATTCCTCAACATTACTGTACTGTGTATAAATATACCTTAGGTGGCAGCCTAGCCGAGACTGTGCTGTCTTGAGAGGTTTAAATAGTGTCTGTGGTACAGTAAAAGGATCCAAAGGGCCAAAAGTTCAGAATTTACAATAATATCTGTATTCTCCTACACTTTTAATAGGATGAAAATCTATTTTTGTATTTCCACAAACTGATCAGTGCTAGCTGACTTTCTTTTAACATCTCGCTGATCATACCGGCCCAGCTGATGCTGGACATGTGACTTAAGGCAGTCAGTACTTTTTACAGTCCACACGAGTTTTGACAGATTACTTGTTTATGTGCTCATTTTGGTTTTATTTATGTTATCAGCTGTTGTCTGTTGATTTTAGCGTCATAAACTACAATGGAAGAAAACTTAGAGTTCACTAACTCCTTGGCCAATAATTTGGCTGTACTTAAGGCAATTCCTGTCCCCTCTGGCCTGCACAACCATCCCTGTATGTCACAGGATGCATGCAGATAGCAAGACACACACACAGCTGACATAACACAAAGACATAAATAAAACAGTTTTGTGGGGCATTTTAAGTTACTTTCATTACATACAACTCCCAACACTTTGCACACAAGATTATTAATTGGAGGAGTGGTCACTTAAAGATAGTATCTCACTTGAGCACGATTGCAGAGAGACAACAGAGAAAAGTGTCCACTGATCTCCTCTGGATCATTCATTCAAAAAGGACTGATTTCTTGTATTCAGCATGAACTTTCAAATCCATCATATACATAATTTTCTGCTGCAGATAATGTGGGTATTTTCCTTCCCCCTCTGTCAGTTTTACATTTTAGATTATTGCATTTTCACGCACCAGCGATCCCCATACAAATGCTGATCAGCTGATGTGATTACTGAATAGTGTGGCACAGCTCAATATGAGAGTTGTAATACTTGTGTGAGATATAGAGCTAAAGGATGCTAACAGTCGATCAAACTTGTTAAAGACAGGCAGCAGGTGGCATAGTGCAGATTGATGTTCTTAAAAATAGGACATTGAATGTAATTTTGGACCAAACACTGAAGTATATTGGAGAAAAACATGGTTTAAGCTGGTCTTTGAAAGAGATCTGGTTTGATGACAAAGTCAGATGGTCCCACATTTTTCTTGAACATGAAGGAGTACAAATCACTCAGACCGTCAACAAAAGGGGACAGAGAGACTGGATTTTCTGTCTGTAGACAACCTCTATCGGTTTTTAGAAATGAGAAGAACTGGGAAACGCACTTGAGCATGGATTGCCTTGTGTGAGTTCATCCTCAGAGGTGATGTTACATTCTAAAGCTTGAATCATAGTTTTTAAAAAGCCTTTTAATCATGTAACAATATTATTAGTTTCTTTGCAAAGCCTAATTAATATTATTCTATCCACTATGTGTACTCCTCAGCTGTTTGGCTGCTACATGGCTCATTTGCTGTTGCTTCCAGTTAATTTAACATAAAATACACATAACAGCCGGAAATTTATTTTTGTCCGACCCCCGTCTTTCTCAGGCCAGCGCATGGTCTGCTCCAGGCATTGGAGCTGGTATGGTTCACTGTCTTGCTCAAGGGCACCTCAGCAGGTTTTGTTTTCCTTTTTTTTTGAAGAAAAAGTCGCCGTGGTTTCCCATCAATGACCTCTGTTGAATGGGCACTCTTGATTACTTGTCAACCTTGACTATGATAGAAAGCAGCTCTACTGGCAAACACAAGGGAAAATAAGAATGACAGAATCTGTGTATCTTTTGTATTTCAGCCCAGGAGCTTTCTTTGTCATCAGCTTATAAGGTAGACTTTAAGACATTGTGGAAAAATCAACAAAAATAGCCAAATTTGAAGATATGCTGGCCTGCTGTGGCTCGGCCTCGCTGTTTGGCTGTCTAAGATATTTTTAAACTTTGCACCCCAGCCCACCCTCTCCACCTCGTCATCTCCCCTTGCCCTCCCGCCCACCCCTTCCATCCCCCCCTTGGTCTCCTCACTGCTGTGCAACTGATCTCCACCATATTGTTTCTCTCTCTCACATGCAACAGAAGAAAAAAGGACATGGAGAGAAACGGAGCAAGAGAGAGGAAGTGAAGAATTGATGTAACCCCAGTGTTCTCAGTCTTCCATTTAGATGAAGAAATCTGAATCTAGATTTGAATGTTGCATGATTTTTCAAGCTCAGGAATGTGAACATCAAGTGGAGCATTAAGATCGTTCCTGGGGCAGCCTCGTTTTCTCTTTCCTCCCTCTCTCACTCCCTCAATCATCTTCTCCTGCTTCTCTTTTCACACCCTTGTTCACAGTTCATTCTCTTCTTCATCTCCCCCTCCACTGGCATATTTCTTGCACTTTTCCTCCTCCGTCCCTTCCTGCTCCCTTTTCCATCACTTTTCCCCACTTCTCAGGGGCTCTGTTTGTAAATGTTCAGAGGAGAAGAATGAGGGAACAAATTATGAAACACAGGAGTGCATTCCATACCTTGTTTAGAAAGAATTCTCCTACAGCGCAGAGGGGGAGAGGAGCCACTTCCCAACAATTCTAACCCCCTCTTTCAGCCCATATGGGTCTTTTTATGCGCGCTCTTTTCTAGGTTCTCTCCCACATTTGTTCTCACGCTTGTTCATAGAACTTCTTTGTTGTATTTATTTTGCGTATTCATCTGATTGAGGTCCATAAACTCTCTCTTTTAATATGTTTTGTTCTCCTGTGGGGAAGTTTGGGGCTGCTTCAATTTTTGAGACCTCTATGTTCAAAACAAGGTAATTTATCTCTTTGTTAGACCCACTTAGACCCTGTGTGCATAGACTTTATAGAACCTGGAGTGGACTCAGTGGCATGACCTGTTTTATGTTTTGTTTAATATAATCTTTTTTACCAGGAATGTTTCCACTGAGATACAAAGATCTCTTTTGCACTGGAATCCTGGACAAGGCTGACCTGACACACCAGATAGACCATTCAGTATATTTCACTTGTCCATCTGGGAAAGAGCCCATTAGAAGCCTTAAAGAACGAACAGAACCTTTCAAAAGCATATCTAGCAGGTGACTGGATGATCATTCCTAATCACATTCATTGTTGGCCAATCAGATAGCGTAGTAGAAAGGTACTGTTGCAATGTAATGGGCAAAACTCCAGCCACTTCATAAAACAAACTCTAGGTAAAACATGTCAGAAGTGGATTGAAATATTCTTTCTGTAGAGGAGTTTGTAAGTGTTGATATTTGTTTTCATTTAATAAAAAATGCGCACTCCTACTGAAGCTGTAAGCATCTATTGTAAGCTCTGTACAAGCATTCACTTCCTGCTATCCTCACACTTATAGTGTTCACTTCTCAAAACACTGTGTTTGGGCCAACTCACTTTGAGACAGACAAAATGGTTTTAGATTGGAGCTTAGCAAGATGAATCTGTCTGATTACAGGCATCGAATCAGGCCTCCCCATCTGCACTGCAAGGCTAGGACAAGACAGCAGCACAAAAATGTATTAAAAAATAACCAATGGATTTTGAGATTTGATCAAAAATCAAATTAGCCTACAGTCATAACTCAAATGCTGACACTGGTCAAATGATCCTTAGATCCACTTTTTAAATCCTTGAAAGTACTATAGTGTTGTAGTTTAAAGTGATTCTACATGTCAAACCAAGATGACAGAGTAACGTCACAAAAACTCCAAAGACAGAGGAAGTTTAAGGAACAACATATATCATAGCCTTATAGAGACAGATGTACCAATGTTTTAACCTTCTGTTGTATATAGACCAGTTGAAGACACAATGATGTGCACAGAAGCTCGGACAAAATGATGACAATGATGATGATGAAGCAAGCATATAAAGAACATAGCCAAGTTCCATGATAGACATAAATGTTGCTTGAAAAGGTCTTTTCTTGCAACAGAGTAAAAAATGTTTTCTCTGAAAGAAGAAATACACTATATTTGTTTTTATAAGACATTAAATATGCTGGCCGTTTGGTCTCTAAAGCAGAGTTTTGTGGCAAAATGTTGGTAAACGTCGTACTGATAGCTTTCATAAGAAATCACACGCTCATGGAATACATCGGAGGCAGGCACAAAACACTTCCCTCTCCTTCACACCATGAAGAGGTGGACTGTGTTGTTTGTCTGCGATGTGTTTGATCGGGCTAATTTTCATGTATCAAGCTGCAAATGGTAAATTATGCTGTCAAATGTTTCAGTGTGTCTGAAAGTTAAGGCAGTAGTTGCAGAGACCTCTCTTAACTATGACACTTCTTTGTGATAACATGATTTAAGTTTAACTGCCTTTTATATAATTAGTGCCCCAAATCACAAACAGAAAGTGACTTCTGATGGTGATCCTAACACTCAGTAAATGACACTGACAGGCTTATGTTAGTTTATTACTCATTTGAATGTTTTGATGATGACTTCATAAACTGCTGTGCTATTAATCAAAATGCATGATATACATAACACTCCCCATGTGCTTGTTGATTCTCAGCCTTTCAACAGTGTAAGGGGAAGGGTGCTCCAATATTGCAGCTTGTAAACAAATCTGAAGTGACATAGCAAAGACTGTGTTGTTTCAAGAGAAACTAAGATGTCACAGGCACTGTCAAAGGGTGTGCCAATAGTTTATATTGTCACATCTGATTTTTCATTATTTTCAAGTGACCTGTTGCTAAAAAAGCAAGCGCCATAGCACCAAATTTTGGTTGATGCTTGCTGATACTGTTTTTTGCCCTCTTGCCCTCAGTACTGATCACATGACTGAAAGCTAACAGTTAAAAAAACTGACCGTTCCAAACTCATATCGAGCTCAGATAAGGAAAGAGACAGGGATAAGTTGGGCCTCAAGACTCCACGAACAATATGCCTACCTGCCAGTTCTTGAAAATATTTCCTGGGTACAATGTGTGCTGATGAAGGTACAAGATATTCAGACAGAAACTATTTTCATTCCTTGATGATGGAAATTGCAGAGGCAGGAGAAAGTTAGTTTTTGTGTTACGTGTTTGTCTGAACAGGCCCATTCCTGTGTGAACATTATATCTCCTTTTTATGGTTTTTGCACAAATGTCATCTTAAATTCAAGGGTAATATATTTGGATTCTAAGAGCTGTAATTCAAGATCAAGGCAGAGGACCTTCATTGTTATTCTGTCCTTGTGTTGAACACAATTTCTAAATAAATAATGCAAAGGAATTTCAACCAACTATGTAAAACAGTCTACTCTGACACTGACTCCACTCTGGTTAGATTTCCAAGGTTACAGGTGAAATATCAGTGGTATGTAATCACATTTTTTGTTTGAATACATGAAAAATGCTTTACAGATTGTCTTAGAAATGTTAGAAATGTCCACATTGAGTCAAAGATGAAATGATTCGTTTTCAAGTTCATAAATCAGAAGTCAAGGTAATGGAGCCTCATGATGATAACTGAAATGTGAGCATAATGCAACAAAATCACATGAAGGGTGTTAAAACTGTTGTAAATCTTCAATTATTTACAAGAATGAGCTTATTAGGATTTGGAGGTCAAAGTCAAGGTGTCTCCTGGTGATAGTTTCTTGGTGAACATATCAAGAAAGCTTTGAGGGACTCCTCCGAAATGTTATCAGATGTCATAAGAACCCTTGATTTTGACATTTTCTTTAATGTAAATACTAATTCACCCTTTGAATCAATGATGGATTATAAGATGTCCAATGTTCACTGTGCAATTTTGAGCCATACCTTGACATTGGAAAATCACTAAGTGTTTGTTTTGGTAGCTTGCTTTTAATAGCACCATCCCTCCCATAGCAGGAGGTGTTATCAAGAACTTTATAGAAAAAAAATAACATTTCTCATTGAAGATCTGCCAGGCTTTTTGCTCATAAAGTGACATCATAACATTCAGTCATACTGTGGCTTCAACAGCACTCGGTCTTGGAAAAATGTTCAACTGTAGACTTATGTCTGCTGCTCCCCTCTGCAGTTTTCTCAAGAGGAAACTCGATGGAGGCCTCTCTGAGAAACTTTCCAAAACAGTCCACAAAGCAAAGCAAACAGTGGTCAGTGACAATTTTGAAGCTGTGTTGATAAAGTGGGCTTGACTGCACTTTGGTTTTGCTAAGCCAAGTTGTGTTGTTTGTCTGTTGTATTTTGGAAAGGTTACCTCGTTCTTAATCAAATTTGCATTTCAGATGGCGTGGCGGGGGGAGAGGTGGAGGGTGGTTGCTACCCACTGGAGTGAAATGAAAAAAAAAAAAAAGTCTTTAACCTTTTCGTTCTGAACAAAACCCTCTCTTGTTTGGCTCTGTGACCTTAGGCTGTAAGTTCATGATTCATCGGTTGCATAAGAGGGTCTAATTATTGAACATCTTAATTTAATTAAATCATGTGTAAGTGAACACATAAACATGGCTGACCTAGCTTCTTGTCTGTCCTCATTTCAGCAGGGAACCGACCCTCTCATGAAAGAATGTGACATTTTAATTAGTGAAATCAGTGGAAAGGAAGCAAAGTATGACAGAAAATGTTACCTCCTGCTTGTTTTTAGCTGCTCAAGTCCACAGTTAAGCCAAATTGTATAGTTTCCCCCCACGTTGTCACAGTACACATTGCTTGTCTGTTGTCAGCAGGTTTTATTGATCACTGAGGTGGCATCTTTGTTTAAAGGAGACATATCATGCTGATGCATGATTTAATACTTACATATAATATAATAAATTTGAAAACAAGACCTTACACCCCCTTAATTTTCAAAAAATTAGATATTGTATTTTTTCTGATATTCTCGAATGAGATTTGATGCCTCTGAAAATAGGTCATTGCGAGATGTCCGCAAGATTTAAATCGTCGTGACAACACGAGGTACATTTCTTTTTATTGCAGTAATCTGATAAAACACTTCCTCCTCTGTGATGTCTGTTAGCCACAAAACCGTCACCGAGGAACACATTCGTCCAGCAGCAGTTTATAGATCCCTAGCTCACATTCACTCATTAACAGCTCTGGCCTGTAGGGGGACTCAATATGCGGTCGCTGCTTTGAGCCTGCCGGAAAACACAGTAGAAGAAGAAGGACAGGCTGGCTCTACCCCTGATAGAACCGACCTATCAGAGCACAAAGGGCTGAGACGTTGCGAGGTAACTGTAGGTCATCCTGAGATCCTCGTGTTTCAACGAGAGCTTCATAGTGGCTTAAAATGAGGATATTGAGAACGCTATTGTGGGGCAATGAAGGAACTAAATGACTTGTACTGAGGGCAGAAATGCTTTACAGGCATCCTAGTCTGGCATAGTGAAAAGGAGAAACAAGCATGATATGTCCCCTTTAAGCTATTGATAAATGTTCATAATCTTTTTGGTGAACTAAAATACAAAAAAATGTGCTCCTTGGTTTGTTCCATACAGGCATAATGCAACAAATAACATTACTTTTTTCTGATACCACAGTGTCAGAATTAAAACTTTAAGGGACCCAGTATTGTTAGCTTTATTGTTTTCAGTATGTTGACAAATATCTATATTTATGAGAAACAGTCAGATAAAAGTCAGGATTCTTTAGCAGCCTGGCAAACAAGATCATGTTGCTCACCCAACTCGCGTAGCCTGTCCATAAATAGCCAGTTTGGTAAGTGTCATTGTTGCTTAGTGATGTTACGCCAGCTCACCGCAATCATATCATATCATACAATAGGATGTATTAGCTGAAATTATTCCAACTGAATCTTTTTCACTGACCTACTAACCACAAAACACTGCAGCTGATAGCCCTGCAGTAGCATTGTCTGTCAGCTGCACCTTGAGTAGGGAGTTCTCTGCGGTCCCATCTAAGCAGAACTAATGCGCTCACTAACTTAATGTGAGCTGAGATAAAAACAGTCTGTCATGACTGTCGTCCAACACTTGCTAATGGCTGTCACAGCACAGCCACACCCAAGGTGCCTGTTCAAATTTTTTGTTCAGAAAGGGAAAAAAAAGAGAATGACCATTTAATTACCTGCTGGATTTACTTTGAAAGTTTCAGCTCATTCCCAAACACTTTCTGTGAGTTGTTGCCCTGATGGGCTGCTGAAATATACTGAGTAGCCCATCTGGTGGGTCAGGTTAGATATATATCAGAAAAAAACTCCCAAAACATTTTCCCCTGATATCGTTGCTGAGTAATGACTTTTCAAGAAAAGACTGAAGTCAAACTGCTACTTGATTTGTTTTCCTCAGGTCTGTGTTCACTGCATCTAACCTGAGAGGTGCACAGTGTTCCCTCAGATTTGTAGATTGACATTATGTTAAATGCTGTTGTGTTGAATAGCATTTCACTCAGCCTGTTGCACAGGCATCAGAAGCATAAAAACTGTGGGTTGGACAATGTAAAGGGAGGCCTGCCCCTTCTTCTAATTTTTGTTTAACTGATGCATTTTATAGATAAAATGAATGGAGTATTTGCTGTAGGTCATGTCATGGACTTTCCTAGAAAAAAGCTCTATGAGAGTGGATTGGAGTTGACTGGAGGCTCTGGATAGGAGACAGATATGGTAAATTTATGACAGCACAATTGAGAGGGTCCAAATGAAAGACTTAAAAAGTTGCTCAGACGTCTATGACCTATCAACCTTTTGTCACACTTGCTGTGTATTCAAAGGCCACTCCAATAATGTCCATTCAGAGAGCTCTGACTCTCAAACACAGTTAAGTCTTAAACAGATAAAAGCTGACAGGTGCAGATGTTTTTTTTGAATATAAAATTAGATTTTCAGAAGTGGCCTTTGTGAGTACAACATGGTTTTACAAATGAACAAAACGCTTGAGAGCATTAAGTTGTGTGACTGTTTAGATATGGATGCAAATCTATGCTAAGAATTATTGTGTTTGTGTGTGTGTGTTTGTGTGTGTGTGTGTGTGTAAGCACACACATGTGTGAAGGTGCTCCTATGTAATAAGAGTTTTTTTGTGTGTATGCTCACATGTGTAGGTCGATGTCATGTTTTGCCAATGGCTAAGCTTTTGTGCGGCTGTCCCTTGCTCTCTCCTTTAGGGTTTAGTTGCTATGGTGATAAGAGTGTAAGGGGAGGAAGCAGGGGAGTGATGGAAAGGAAAGGAGAAAATGTGTCTGGAAAGCCCATCACGTCTGACTTACAGTCAGTACATCTCTTAAGTATTCCTGATCAACACAAGAGATGTCTGAGTGTTTAAAATTGCAGATAAGCCTTTATGCTGATACTGTCATTGTGTTAAATGACAAGTTTAAATATGGTGAAGCTCTTGAATTGAGTTCATAAGATGAGATAACATTGTCCTTCACTGATCTTAGGAGGAAAAGTTTGAGTGTTGTGTAAGCACAAAGACAAAGTAGCATGTGGGAGAATAGAAAAGATTGTAAAGATACCTTTTCATGAAGTAAAGCAGAGGGCACATTATTGTTGCGGGAAAGGGGGGGGCTTGATTGATAAAAGAGAGAGAGACAGGAAATAGACACATGAAAGTAGGTGACTGAGCAGGGCGGGACATTCTACAAATTGGCCTCAGGTGGGATGTGCCTGGCAGCCCACCACTCCACCAAGCCAGCACCCCCTAGACTTTGTTTAACGTGTCTGCTTTTACGAAATGCTTTTCGTCTATGTTACATTTTATCCGTCTTTTAAAATCCTTGTTTGAAATTCTGCTGCACTTTGTAAATGGGTTTGGACTCAAAGCACTCGTACACTGCAGATTAAACCAAAATATTCACACCCATTCACTCACAGACGGTTCTGCCTCTCTGTGTTAGTCGTCCATCAGTAATAACTTTCATATTCATGCCTTTCATACCCACTGACATGCCACTGACACAGCAGTAGGAACAACCTAGGGTTAAGGGTTTTGCCTGAGGACACATAAACAATGTGACATCTAGAGCTTGGGTCTAACCGTCAACAGTGGACAACTTCACAAGGCCACCGATATCTGACCTTGAAGTGTCCTTTACGAACTCTGCCTACTTCTTAGTTATTGTATTTCATGGACTTTCATAAAATGACTGTGGTTAACTATTGAAATAAACACATCTCTATATGATAGAGGCAAGTTAATAATTTTAAAGTTTAAAAAGGTTGGTTTGATGTGTTTGTTATTTTTTGTTTGTTATAATTTCTTTGACATTTGAAGTTATTTTGTGTTATCACACATTACTATAAAGGCTCTTTTTCTGACACGAAAACAGAAATGTAATAACAGTAATAGTAATAACGGGAATGTGACCAGATTACCACAAGGGCTAACTTTGTCTCCCTGGATCTGATATCCAGCTGGTCCATTGTTTCCTCTTGTATTAAGCACATCACAGTGGGCTGGTTGCTGAGTGCTGTGGTGATAGTACAATTGATGGTGTTTACGCTGTTTATTCAAGAAACTGTCTGCTAAAGATACTAATGCATGTGATGACTTGCACCTATCTTTAAACTGTGTTTTTGGGCTGTGACAGGGCATTATGCTTCTCCCCACCACTGCTGTGTCATAACGTAGCTTGCCTAGACAATACCACACAACTTAGAATCTAAATTAACTACTGAAACGCTACTTCGCTATAACAAAGCTACTTGAAAATGCAGTTATTCTGCAAAGGCTTCTATTTGTAGTATTTCTGCCTGTAACTGGTTGTGTGAATAAGAAGACTTTAAAGTGTCTTTGTGAGTCACTTTTGACAGTTTGTGCTGCACATTGACAGAGTTTCAGGTACAGTAATTATATAAAGTGATGTGGTTTGATTGGGAGCAGAATGTGATATAAACAGTAGTGCAACTATATGATCTTATAACATGGAATAGTTTAGACTAATACAGTTTGATATTATGTATGAGACATGAGATGCAATAAAAGCTTAAGTGAAACAGCGAGAGAGCCCACACATGAAGACACACAATGACAGTTTTAACGGTTTTGTTCTTGCAGTTATCAGTGTGCCAAAAAACACACACCAACTGTCTCTGTCACAAACAATCAGGGTCTCAACTCTTACAAATTGTAATCACATGTGATCAAACACAACCTAAGTGTTTAGTGGACAACACCAGGAGGAACAGAAGCTAAAGCCAGCTAGTGGCTTTGGCATATTTTGTGGCTGTGGTTTCTGTCCAGCTCTTCTTCTTTCAGTTCGCCAAACATACTTCACAGGTATGCTGCATAGACAGTCGTGTTTTTAAATAAATCATCAAGCTGGTCCTCTGTTTTTGATGCCTATTGAGCTTTGTGCTTCACTGTCATTCTCATTACCACAACTACATTTGGTCCTTCCTTCATCCAGAATGGTCCCTGATTAGCTTCTTACTGTTCCATGTGACTTAAGACAGAGGATTTGTTTGTCCTTGTTCCACTCCACACACATTAGGATTTCTGATCAAAAATCTTAAACATGTTCAATATTTGCAGTTTTAGGTTTTCCTTGGTCCTCTCCTGAGACAACTGTTCAAGGATAAAATGACCCTTAACGCACCTCAAATCATGGGATACTCTTTAGGACCACCAGATAATCAGGTCTTTGCTGATTTTGGTTGGAATCAAGGATCTGAGTAGAAACTCATATTCTGCTCATATAATAAATATGGAAATGGTGATCAGGTAGGAACATAGACAGCAAAAAAAAAAGTCTTACTCCTGCAATTAAAGTTTTAACAAGACTCTAAGAGCTAACCATTTTAATTGCCACAGAAGTAAAGCACGCTGCTCTTGTTTTGCAAAGTCCAGCAGAACAAGGCCTACACCCCTAACTGATAAACCAGGGGGAGACTGTAGATCTGTACTGAGTAGGGCAGGGAACTAATAAGATTTTATTGCTAACAATGCCATTTTTGATTCTGCTTATTAGTCACATTCTTAAATGATTTTTGTGGACTCCTTTGACATTTCTGGGTGAGTCTGCATTCCCAGGTTTTCAGTGGCAACAATGTTGAGCACATTTTAGTCATGATGTTTTTGCCAGAGTGCTTTAGCAAGTTTCCGTTTCCTTAGTTTCAAATCAAGACACAGGTTGATCCCTTCTGTCTCCTGAATGCAATGGCTGCATCTTCAGCTTTGTCTTAATTGTTTCTGCCAACTGTCTCTCATGAGAGCCTATCATGCTTTATTTACAAGGCATACAGAACAGAGTGGATGGGATTGATGAGGCAGTTGTTAAACATAAAGACTAATGGTGTTGATTTCTTGACTGAGCTGTTAACCAGCTTTCAACAGGAATCGTTTCTTGATCCCTGTCTTTCCTGCATATTACGTAGATTATAATGATAGTAATTCATCAAAACCAAATCCTATCATCTTATTGTGGTGGTTGTCTGACTGCCGCCTTCGATACAGTAGACCATCACATTTTATTAAATAGACTGAAGCACCTGGTTGGCCTCTCTGGTACTGTTTTGAAATGGTTTGACTCTAACCTGACTGATCGAAGCTTCTTTGTAAGTTTGGATACATGTTCCTCAGGAGCCCATGAGATAAAGTGTGGGGTCCCCCAGGGGTCAATTTTAGGTCCAACTCTTTAATCTTTACATGCTTCCCCTGGGGGATGTCATCAGGAGGCACGGCATCAGCTTCCATAGTTATGCTGATGATACCCAGCTGTACATTGCCGTGTCTCCTGATGACACAGGGCCTATTGATGCCCTTTTTAACTGCATTTTAGATATAAAGTCATGGATGGCGGCAAATTTCCTACAGCTCAACCAGGAAAAAACAGAAATTTTAGTCATTGGCCCTGAAGGCCAGAGAGAGAAACTTTTACCAAAACTCCAAGATCTTAAACCAACAAATTCTGTAAAAAACCTGGGTGTGATTTTTGACTCTGAGCTTTCTCTTATTCCACACATCAAGGACATAACTAAGATTGGTTTTTATCATCTCAAAAATATAGCCAGAGTCCGTCCGTTTCTCTCTCAGGCCAGCACAGAGGTGTTAATGCATGCTTTTATCTCTTCTCGTTTAGATTATTGTAATGCTCTGCTCTCTGGTCTTCCCAAAAAGACAATTTCCAACCTACAGTTAGTCAGCCGCACGAGTGCTGACGAGGACCAGAGGGCGGGAACATATTACTCCAGTTTTAAAATCGCTGCATTGGCTCCCCGTGCATTTCAGGATCAATTTTAAGGTTCTTTTACTGGTTTATAAATGTTTTTATGGTCTCGGGCCTTCTTATTTATCTGACCTGTTTTTACCGTATCAGCCCTCGCGGATCCTGAGGTCCTCTGGCACTGGCCTTTTAACCATACCAAAAGTTAGAACTAAGACACACGGGGAGGCGGCTTTTAGTTATTATGGCCCCCGATTGTGGAACAGCCTGCCGGAGAATCTCAGGGCCGCAGAGTCTGTTGATACTTTTAAAAAGAGGCTTTAAACCCACCTTTTTAATCAAGCTTTTAATTGATTTGATCAAGTTATCTATTCCTTTATTAGTTATTGTTTTATTGTACTGTATATCTCATTTATTCTTTTAGTCAAAATACTTATCATATTTAATTCTTAACTTTTTATGTTATTTCACTTATCCATTTTATGTTTTTTTATCTCTCTTCATACGTTTTTATTATTGTTTTAGTATGATGGTTTTTAGCTCCAGTGTTTCCTCATGGGGGCTCTCCACGCTGGGGGCTGCTCCTGGTCCACTTGTGGGGCTGCTGCCGGGGGACGGCTTTGCCTGCATGGCCAGAGGCCCCTGCACACCTCGTCTCTGTGCGGGGCGAGGAAGTCCCTGGCTGCGCTCCTCGTGGGCCGGGAGCCCTCCTCAGTGTTGATGGCCCCCAAAGGTAGCTTATTCCTTACCTCAGTCCTCGGTGCTCAGCCATGTCTCTCTTTCTCCCTTCTCTTTACAGCTAGTATGAATGTGTGTGGGTGCAGGTGTGTGTGTGTGTGTGTGTGTATGTTGATGTCTTCAAGTGTGTGTCTGGATATGTCTCTGTATTTGGGGGGGGGGTCTCTGTTCTTATGCTGTTTTTAGCCTCTGTGAGGCACTTCGTGTTGCTCTAAGTATGAAAAGTGCCTTATAAATAAAGTTTGATGGATTGATTGATAGTTCTAACAGCTAATAGTTCAGATAAGTCATATATCTATAGCCATCATAGACCTAAACCCACATCTGAGGTTACCAGAGCTGTGAGGCAAAGCAAAGTTGGAAGTCCATGGCCCAGCAGGACCCACAGCTCTGTCTACATTTCTCCCTTCATAACTCCACACTGCCACAGCTGCCATATGGAATCACAATCGTTTTTCATTTGCTCCGCTTTCACTCTTTCTTTGTAGTGTGTGTGTATCAGTATCAGGGAGAGCCAAGATAGTCATAGCAATGATCTACAGTACCCACAGTGAGCGTGAGGGCATGATGGCTCCCTGCTGTTAAAGAGGCTGAAAGTGCAGCATTGATCATCACCATGATTAACACACATGCCCACACAAACCCACACACACGCATAGGTACACATGCAACACAATAAGAGGGTAGCATGCAGTCAATGTAAGATCATGCCATTGTTAAGTCATCCCAACTCAATCTTTACGGGAGTGGTGAAAGGAATTGTGGGCCCAAAGATAGGACGTCACATTGGATTCCACCAAAACAGCCTAAACAACTAACCTAACCTAAACAACTATTTTGAGTTTTACTTTTTTTTTTACTTCCCCATAAATTTTAATTTAACCATGTAAATCAGACAAGGCCAACAATAACGGGAGACAATGGGCAATTATTTCATGGGCTCATAGTCTTGAAGGTCCCAATGATGAGCAATGGCATGGCCCATCTTAAATTTAGGAATTGCTTCATGTAAGTATTATATTTTTAATTGTTTTAATCCAGTTATCATGGCCTTTTAAAAGCATCAAATGCATCTGTGTTTTATTTTACATAAGAGCACCTCTTTAATCAAATTGCTATGAGCATTTTTGTGGTTATGTTATCAATACTGGCAGAGTTACTGGAGATAGCTTTCAGGTTACTTCTATCATTGTCTGCATCAGTGCCAAAACTAAATGGAGCACTTAGTTGTAAACAACTGCTAATGCCACTGATCTGAGATATTGGAGCACAGATATTATCAGACTTCACCTTGGGGCCATTTACAAACCCTTTTAGGAACCTAGTTACTTCCCTCAGATGGCCTGCTTGTAGGCACCTTTCTCAAATTTGGACTGTTTTCTAATCTAAAGGGATTTGATTGGTGTTTAATCAGACTGCTTCTGATTTAAGGACCCAGCAGACTAAGAGGTTTTTTGACATTAATATTTGATGATTCATACACTATAATGTGTCATTTTGACACTCCGATGACCACCGCCAGCACCACAGTCCTCTCCCATATTGTGATTTTTATCATAAATATTAGTCCTACCTTTATTTCATCTAAATATTTAGATTCCTTGACCATAAAAACATACCATTATCAACTTCAGTAGTTATTCACAAAAATCACATTTTTCGTCATGGCGGATCCAAACGGTGGTCCGGATCAACACCAAAATGGAATCACTTCTTCCTTTTCCCATGCTGAACATTTCCTGAAATTTAATCAAAATCCATCCATTACCTTTTGAGTTATTTTGTTCACAGACAGACAAACTCTCCCGAAGACATAACCTCCTTGGTGGAGGTAAATATGAGCTACACTGATAACCAGAAGTTTTAAAATGAATCTTTTTCAGTCTTCCTGTTGTTTGATTGAAATTTAGCAATTAAGGTGCTGTTCTAACAACTTTTCTCACTGAAAATAATAAAAGACATCCCATGTTTTTTATTGTAATGTGTAAATGAATTTGTCTCTAAAACTCATTAATCTAATATTTCCACAAGGAAATCACCAGTCAAAGTGATGGTGCATGCCACTTGACCTTACAAGTTGGATTGTCTGTTTTGCAGATTGCATGCAGTATGTCGCAAAGATCGTGAGGATTGTAATCGTAAGATTGGATGATTTGAGGTACCCAAAATTTACCAACCTGTAACTGTAATGTGCTTAACTGGGATGTGACGTAATTCTTACATCCAATGCTCTGACGTAAATAGAACACATTATAAGCTCTTCCTCAGTAAAGCATTCATCCTTTACTTATTAACCAATGCACTACAAAGAAACGTATCACACTTTAACAGACACGCAGGGTTACATTTTCCTCATTATTTTCAGATTATGCAAACATAAGATATCACTCCAAAGGTCTAAGCTTTTGGAAAATCCTCCTTTTTATATTTTCTTTCAAAAAATGTGATTCTTACCTGTTGACAAAAATCTCTCAAACAAAGGACAAATCCCTTTTTCCCTATGTTGCTCCACCGTAAAAAGTATGAGCTGAAACAGTGAGGAAATAAAGGGGTTTAAAGGAATTTCATAATTTCATAACAAGATACTCAAAAGTTTTCTGATTACATCAGGGACCAGCGTATAGTTACTGGTAAAAAAAAGTAAAATATCAGATTTTGTGGATGACATGTTATTTGCTTTTCTTTCTGCAGCACTATGTTTTTATGCTTGTTGAGATGCTGCCTGAAAGGAGACATATCATGCTTGTTTCCCTTTTTCACTATGCCAGACTAGGATGCCTGTAAAGCATTTCTGCCCTCAGTACAAGTCATTTAGTTCCTTCATTGCCCCACAATAGCGTTCTCAAAATCCTCATTTTAGGCCATTATCAAGCTCTCGTTGAAACACTCGGTTTCCAGGCTGACCTAAAGTTACCTTGCAACGTCACAGCCCTTTGTGCTTTGATTGGTCAGTTCTATCGGGGGTAGAGCCAGCCTGTCCTTCTTCTTCTACTGTATTTTCCGGCAGGCTCAAAGCAGCGACCGCGTATTGAGTCCCCCTACAGGCCAGAGCTGGTAATGAGTGAGTGTGAACTAGGGATCTATATACTGCTGCTGGACAAATGTGTTCCTCGGTGACGGTTTTGTGGCTAACGGACATCACAGAGGAGGAAGTGTTTTATCAGATTACTCCAATAAAAAGAAAGGTACCTTGTGTCGTCACGACGATTTAGATCTCGCGGACATCTCGCAATGACCTATTTTCAGAGGCATCAAATCTCGTTCTAGGATATCAGAAAAAATACAATATCTAATTTTTTGAAAATTAAGGGGGTGTAAGGTCTTGTTTTCAAATTTATTATATTATATGTAAGTATTAAATCATGCATCAGCATGATATGTCTCCTTTAAGTTTAAGTTGTTGATGTAAAGACTTAAATTAGCATTTTAAAAAAGTATTTTAATATAATTTTAGGACCCCTGTCAGCCATAATCATCACACCTAACTCTTCCTCACATGGTACCCTTGAATCTCTTCTTCATGTTAATGAATTGATTAATTAATATTTTTTTATTACCACTTGTGGAAGACAGAGTCAACAGCTTTGATAAGTAATGATATTGTGGATAAGTTTACCACTTTTTCATCCCAGAGGAGGAACAAACAAAGTACCAATCAACTTTCAAATTAAGTAAAATCAACTCAATTTGTACTGGTGACACAATTAAAGCCCATGTGTGGAGGTTTTACCTGGTATTTAAACTAAATCTCATGTCTTTAATGACCTGAAAATAAAAACAAGAAATATGGGTAACACTTACAATTTGTAAAGTAGTTTAAATGTCTTTAAGGGACAGCTATGTGGCTGTTATCAGACAAGGCAGTTCACATTAGAAAGATTTCAGGATGATTTACAGCAAATATTTGTGATGCATAATGTTGTCTCACTAGCCACTTTATTAGGTACACCCATTCTACAGCTTGTTAATGCAAGCGGCTATTCAGCCAATCATATGTAAGCTATTAAATGCGCTCAAGGCATGCAGACGACTTGAGTGTTCTTGTTGGCCATCCATCCCTTCATGACAACAGTAAAGCCAGCTTCTGAGAGCTCAGCAGCATAATGTGCCATCTCACAAAGCTCAAACATCTTAAACTGGTTTCCTGAACATTTCATTTAGTTCATTGTACCCAAGTGGCCTGCACAGCCACCAGGTCTCAATCCAGTGGAGCGCTATGATGAGGTGGAGCACTATATGTGCATCATGGATGTCAATATAGACCAACATGTCTGAGTAGTGTTTCAGACGGCAATCAATATCACAAAGAATCAGGGCAGTTCTGAAGACAAAAAGGAATATGAGCCTGTAATTGGGAGTTGGCGAGTGTAACACTGACTTTGAAAAGATTACAGAAATACAACACATTTTCCACAAAAATGGTGGAAACAAAAGGACCCAACAAGAGCTTTAATGTATCTTGAATCTGTAGTTCATCCCGACACCCTATCTCCAGTTTAACAGGCCTTCACTAACTATGTCACACAAGTGTTACTTAGTTGTTTGATTCAAATAATTAACCAAGATACTTTTCTTTAGGTCTCTGCATAATGGTTTATGGTAAAAGAGGAATTGTTACCATACATGAAGTGATGAATTATTGTCCATCATAAGTTTAACAATCGACTTTACAGGACATCTGTTTTATTGAATTAATTCACCTGTGTCTGCCACATAATATTAAAAGAAAATATCTCAAACAGACTTGTTGATTAAGACCCTAATGGAAGTACCAGGTCATTGCTTCACTGCTGCTTGTGAGAAAGAAAAGGTAACTGAGGAATTAGCCATGGGTCATTTAATCCTCAATATTTTCTTTGGTAGTGTAACAAATCTATGCTGTCATTGAACTTTGTTCTTGGTCAGTTAAGCTTTACTGTAAAAACACTATAAAGTTAAGCAAATACTGCATGATTTGTTTTTAAATCCAGGTACTGATTTTTGATTCAATAAGTTAAAGCTTGCACGAAAGACACAAGCACACTATTGTGCATGCAGATGGCTTAAAGAGTTCATAGTAAGCTTTGAGCTCCCAGAATCAGCTGCTCTCACTTGTTTCCATGCTGACAAGGACTGATACTCTGCCTCAGGGTCATATTGATCAATAACATGCAGCAATAGCAGAGCATGGATATAATTAAGGCCCACTCTTAATGATGTCACTTGGTAGGCACAGGTCAAAGACACACAAAAGGGGTTTAGTGAAAGGAAAGATTAAAAGGGCACTTCAGTTGTTTTACATAGTACCATCAGTGTTTTTGTCAGAGGGAATACTCTACACAATTTAACTAGGTAACAACAGAAACACTGCATCAAAACTCAGTGGTCAAGTTTCACAGTTGTTAAGTTTTCAGTAATGAGAGACGGCTGTGAGATGGTTCAGGCAGGAAACCCCATCTGGTCCAATTTTACACCTGACATGCATCATTACTCAATCTTCTGACAAGCATCTTATCAGTTAGCAGCCTATTCAAGCTCTAATAGTTACAGTCTTTTATTCCTGCTTTGCCTCTGTCAACTCTGTCCTGCATCTGTACGGCACCCTTGCTTTAACCCTTCACCACCCTAGCATTTATTATCCGTCTACGAGAGTTGTTTAAAGTGACTCGTATGTCTTCTCAAATTCTTTAGGAAAATAAATCTGCAAGGAGCAATGAGGTCAGTGTCCAGGTGACAAACTTAAACTGTGCTCTGGTGCTGCAAGAAATATTTTTGACAGCCTCAAATGTGAACTGTCCGGCTGTAGTAGTTATTTTTGATGTTGGTACATCAATTTATGACTTTAGGAAGGTGTGCTTTGGCACCCACTAAAAGTCTATGAGTGCAACTGTGTGGATGTTAAACACACTTCTCTTTCTTGACCTTTATTTAATCAGGAATGTTCCCAGTGAGAAACAAAGTGAGTCCTGACCAAGACAGGCACACATACATTTCATCAGTCAAATCAGCATTCATGCATTATACATACTCTGGTCTAAACTGAACGCTGTGGTGTGTGTAGGACCACAGCAGAGCTTCATCTCCTGACTCTAACTGTGAGCATGTGTTTGCCTCCCTGTAGCTCACATTAAACAAATAAAGGCAGATGGTGCCAGGAACCTGGCAGGTCTCTTTCTGAATGGTGTTAAAAACGTCTGGAGTTCTTCAGACACTCACTATGAACACATATTAAGATTCACGCCGCCAATAAAAAAAGCATTTGCAATAAGATAGCCACTGCACATGCAGATAATTCCTTTCTGCAGGAAGGATCCCATTCAGATGCAATGTTGACACTTTAGGAGGCAAGATGGTTCCAAAAAGACAGTAATGTGAGTTCTCAACCACTTGAAATGCATTACTCTGCACACGTTGACCTTATTCGACAGTCAGGAGTACGAGCCGAGGTTTAGACCTATCTAGCACTTATGAACATTTCATAAGCTCTCATCAGGAGAAGTGTCTGAATCACTCATCCACATTGTTCCACGAACAATAGGATTAATGCCAGCTTCATCCATTCAGGCCTGTGGTGTTTTTTCTGTGACTTTGATGCTTTATGCTGAGGAAAAATTTGCCTCAGAGTGCAGCTGATGGAAGGAGACAGACCCCAGTGGCTTGTTTGTGTCTTACTTGACTCTGCCTACCACATATTTCCTCCCGTGGTGTGTGTGTTTGTGTGTGTGTGTCTGCATAAACTAGGTCAGTAGGAGGACAGGAAATCTCTGTTCAGTTGACTGTCTGATGGCTGTGTCCCTCCAAAACTTATTCATGCAAATACCCTGAGATAAGACACATAAGGATGACAGAAGTTGTGCTTCTTATTTATGTCTACACCTCTAATTTACATAAGATTAGGCATTAGAAGTCTATCAACACGCTGTATTTACCCTAAGTAAATTTGAAGGCTGCAGCCTTAATCACCTTCACTTCTCTTCTCCTCAAAGCTACTGAGTGACAATATTATTTTGTCATGAAACAGACTGAAATCAATATTAAAAATGTTGTACTTGCAACAAAGAAAACCTAGAAAGTTTGAGCATTGTTGGGGGGTGCGGGGGGGGTGGGGGGGTGGTCTGAAAATCATAACAGACAAAGCTGCTTGGTCTATTTGAACAACACTGGTGTCTGATTGTTTCTTTGATTTGAGTGGTGGTGCAGGCCAAAGATCCAAACTCTGGTCTGCTGAAACCAAGGGTCTATGTAGCTTTTGGGTGGATTTAGGCGAGGTAGTGATCTGCACAAAACAAATACTAAAAAGTTAAGTAAACCTAAATGAAATGCACTGTGGGATGGATATGCCAGATATTTCAGAGTCAACAGGTATACTGTATAGCAAAGTTTTAGAACCGGGACTACACCCAACCACACTTCTCCTATAAAAGCTATCAATTCATACCTAACCGTCTCCTCCCATTTTGCTCTTGCTTTCTACACCCCATCTCTATCTCTATCTCTGTGCTACAAAACAAATGGCGAACAAGGAGTTTACTGTACAAAGAGGCTATAGCTGAGCCCCATGAAGCTTACCATAAACTGATTCATTTAAAAGGAATTTTCAATCCATATATTCAAACTAGAAAAGAACTCGGAGAGCGCAGACCTCTGCCAGCGCCACTGTCCTCACCCATATTGTGACTTCTACCATAAATATTAGTCCTACCTTTATTTCATCTAAATATTTAGATTCCTTGACCATGAAAACATATAAGCAACTGGATTCATAATGATATCTATTTTAGTTGAGTAGTTATTCACAAAAATCACATTTTTCATCATGGCGGGTCCAGACACTGGATCAACACCAAAATTAAATCAGTTCTTCCTTTTCCCATGTTGAACATTTCCTGAAAATGTCATCAAAATCAATCCATAACTTTCTGAGTTTTTTTGTTCATAGACAGACAGACAAACTCTCCCGAAAACATAACCTCCTTAGCAGAGGTAATAAAATAATTGAATCATATTTTGTTGATAGTTTGGTTCTTCCTAGTGAATAGTCGAGCTGACATAGTAGGCATGACGTTGAACGGGATTTCAGAATGTGGTTAAAGTTAGCAGTGCTTTCACCTGTAGCCTGTGGTCCTTCTTACTGGTCTACGTCACACAGCCTCTATTTCACTACTGAGTGAATCATTTCACTATGACAATACACTATTATAAAGATCTTTACAATTTGATTAGTTATTTTTTTTCATTCTGATGCATTTTTTTGCATCCCATATTTGATAGAAAACATCATGGACACAAATCTTGCCAACTCTGTTTTTTGTGCTTGTTTATCTTTTATGCATATTATGTATTATAATTTAACACATTCAAAGATGTCAAGCATCAGCAATAATCAGTGTTTTTTCACACCCTCAGAATAATAAAAATAAAAATCTTGGTCCATTAACTCCCCAAACGGCATGATGAGTGATTCAAGTTTTGGTTTGATTCTTCCCTTCCAACCAAAACCAACAAAGACGTGATTATCTGACTGTCCTTAAGCATATCTTGTCTGATTTTTCTGTTGTGTGAGGTGTGATAGGAGGGATTTATCCTCCCTAATCAACTGGAAAGATAGTCTGGGCTGTCCTGAAGTCAAATTGTAATTATTAAACATGCTCCATATTTACAATCGGAAATCCTAATGTGTGGGGAGAACACAGAGGTGAACCAAGTAGCATCCTCTGTATACCTTTACAGTTAAAAAGACAATTTGGAAGCAAGTAAGTTCAAGCAGGGAGCAAAACAAACAGCCATGGCAATGATGGCAAATGCAAAGTCGATAGAGGAGCAACTTGTTGGTTTGTGGCAACAACATGACAAAACTGACAATAAGAGGAGTTTGTTGCATGTGTTAAGATTTTCAAATGATATTTTAAAGAACTTTATGAGGGTGTCAGGCTGTGGATCAATCAAATACAATCTGGCGAGATACATTTCGGTGGCAGCAGGAGAAAAAAATGTTTTTTTCATCAATATCTAAAAGCTATAACAATTTAAATTAAACCTTTCTTAACTTCCTTTTGCCAGTTTTGTTTGAAATATATTTTTGTCCTCCCTTTCACTGTAAAATTAAAATAAATCACTGTGTATTTGTAATGTTTAAGACAGTGGTGTTCAAATTGTGGTCCTGCGCTTACTATGTATGCCCCTTGGTCCACTTTTGTTTGGCCCAATGCAAGTTCCAAAATACGATGGAAAGTAGGCTACACCATACTATAAAACTTGTGCTTGACTGAGGAAGAGAGACAGACTGACTACAACATTTAGTAGCAGCATTGTCAGCCCTGATTTAGGTGATAATCCCATTGTTCCTGTTTTGTTATTCCTGAAGAGTTTTTAAGGTGGAAAAGTGATTCAAGCAGTGCTCTAGAAATCCTTTATGAGGGAAAGAGGAGCAGGGGGGTGTTTTACTACTTTACCTGTGCCCCTGGTGCTTTTCTGCCTGTTGGTTTTGCATGTCTGGGTTTTGCTGGTCTCAGCAGCTTTGGGGCAAAGCAGGGCATTGAAACAGAGGAGAGAGCTACTGTATGTTTTCTGATCCAAGAGCATGCCTGGCCAGAGTCTAATAGCACTGCAGTGCAGGGGGAGAAAAGACAGAGAAGAGGATGGAGGAGTAAAAGGGTGGAGACAAGTTGTTGAAGGGAAAGAAACAAGATAACGAAAAATGCTATATCATCACTAATCAGGCTTTAAGGATGTCTTTTCCTTTTTTTCCCTTTGGAGGCAACTTACTGCACAGCCAGCAGTACCACACAAACCATGGTAGATAAATAAAATATAAAAGTATATATCAAACAAAAACACCTATGATATAACTTGAATTAACTATGGCATCACGCTGCCATTTCAAACACCAAAAGCAGTTTGGACACAAGGATTTTTAGACAAAATATTAGAAACATATAAGTGGATACCTCCAGGTATATAAAAAAGAAGCCCATACTGAAGCGCCGAAAACAGTTTCTTTAAATGTTTGCTTGAGGTTGGCTGCAGGAACCCCTGAGGTTACATTATTGTGTTCAGAAAATGTAGGGTTTTATGGCCTAATTAAACATATTTACAGTCTGGTTTTAAAAAACAGATGAGGTCTAAATATACAATCCATCTTTGTGCTCTCACTGTCTGGGGGGAGATTTTTTTACTGAGTATTTCTGGCTACAAGTCCATGCAGATATGCTGTCAGTCATGCAGCATTAAAGCTATGGTCTACGATTTGGAAGCTTTGTACATATTAATAACACCGTTTATAAGGCTGTTATGGTCCTATGGTCCTATCTACACAGTATAAAGACCAAAAAGAACGAAAAAAATCCATTCAGTATATCCGCTGAAAAGCTGCATACTAGCTGACCAATCAAACATAAGAACCTGCGACTATTAATTGGTCCGTGAGTTGGTCTGTGAGTCCATCCAATCCTCGTCTCCCTCGCTACGCAGCGTCATGCCCATGGTCCCGCCTCCTCCCCTCTACCTCCGGTGAGCAGCTAGCAGTGTTAGCTACTGAACTATCATGGAGCCGGAAAAGCCTAGCGCCGAGACCGAAGCCGCCTCCCTCTCCCGCGGGGCCCAACGGAGCTCTGCCCACGGGTTGAGGCCTGTTAGCGGGCTAACGGCTAACGGCTAACGAATAGCCTCAGCCGGCGTCAGACCTTCAGCATCGACCGTTTAAGCTCCTCGTTGATCAGGTAATGGCTTTGTTTACTACAGTGGGAGATGTCTGCTGAATAACTCTGGTTAGTTTGTGCCTGCACGGGCTAATAACTTGTAGAGGAGCGGGTTAGCCTGTTAGACGCTAGTCGTTTGCACTGTAAGCTGAGCTGGGGAGGACAGGCTGAGAAAGACAAATCCTCCCCCACACTCGGCTCCGCTCTGGCGCCGCCAGACCCCCCATGTCGCCCGTTCAAATGAAAAGGCTACTGCTGGGTGTTACAAGCGGGATGTCAGTCGTATTTGATACTTTCAGCTGAGCTGAGCTGTTTCTGATAGTGTTTGATGCTGATATATTGTGCTAGTCGCTCGTAGCTCTGTCCGAGGGGGCTTATATGAGGCGACACGAGCTGGGGGCGGGATCTTGGAACACGGAGGGGAGAGGTGAGGGAAGGGGGGGCAGGCTGCGGTTTCAAATCGTAGACCCTAGTCCCATGTCAATATGGCCTGTTCATAAGAACGGTAGGTTGAGCTAAAGCTTGGTTGAGATGGCATGTATTGTATGGCAGTGTCCTTTTTACAAATCAACAAAATTTGAAAAGCTTTCATATTCTAACGTTGTCACCAGAAACTGAAAGGTTTTTCCTTTGCATTTTCAAAAGTGCTCTGCGTTCACATGGCGACATGAGAACGACTGAACACTCTGCAGCATGCATGCCATGCCAATAGCTGGTGTTGTAGGTTTGTAGTGAAACAGTGGTTCTACAACAAGCATGTTATTTCCAGTCAAAATGAACTTTTCATAAACAACAATGGCAAGTGGATGCATGAAGACAGAGGAGTTTCTTGTCTGGACAACAAATGTGTCTGGATTTTATGTCACGATAAATAAACTGAGCACAGTGAGCAGCACACATGTTCCTTGGCTGACGTCAGAAGCTGTTTTTGTTGTTGTTCCTGAGATGCGCATGTTACCTTTATCTGGGAGAGCGTTGCGCATGCACCTACCATCAGCATTAAAGGGGGAAACGCTGAATCTCACTTATGAAAATGTTTTCAAATCTTTTCACTCTGGACCATGGTTTCAAAAGTCTGCATATTCAGACACACCAAGCACCATTCTCGTGTAAACCAAAGGCAAAAACGCAATGGAAATTCTTGGTTTTTAGCTGTTTTCATTGTTGTGTACACAGGGCCTAAGATTTTATGTATTAAAGAAATCATGCTTACAGAAACAGGCCAAAAAAAAGGTTGAAGTAAAGAGCCAAAAAATAATGACCAGCCATTGAATACAGGCAATTATTGTTAAATGACAAGACAGATGAGTTATAATTCAAGACTGTTGAATCAGTTGTGGCAGAGGATGAGGATTGTTAGTACTCATAGGCTACAAAGTAAGATATAAAGAGTTTGATGTATCAGCAAGTCAATTTAATGTGTTGGGTCCTCTATTTGATCACATTGTAGCACACAATGATGTCTTAGCCATAGTTAGAGACTGCCTATCTTTCATTGCTGGGGACCAATCAAAGGTGCCATTTCAATACAGGCTTTTCTGGGGGGGATTAATCAGTCAATCAATCTTTGTTTGTACAGGGCCAATTCATAGTAAGTAATACTTAAGACACTTTACAATTGGGCAGGCTGAAGCCATAAGCTTCATTTTATAGATGCACACATACATATTTAAAATACACATACATACATATGAAAATATACAAATCCAACATGGATCCACAAAGAGCACAGAGCTGGGCCAACCTACAGGAAGGTACATCTTTAGGGGGCTTACAGTAACAGTGGCAAGAAAAACACTTTGGTTAGCGTTTGGAAATCTTCAGTGAGGTCAGTGTTATGATGAACAGCCCCAATTTGTGTTGGGGAAGTGGGCAGAGACAAAGAGCAAAAGTAAGAAATGAAGGTAGAGATAGATCCATGGACCAATCATAAATCTCTGAATATTGGTCTCTGCTGAGTATAAAATCAGTAGAGGTTAGTCCCTTGAGATCTGGCAACCAGGGAAAGAGTGATTAATGTAGTAATAACATTAACTAATGCTTATGCACATCAGGCTATGCATTAAGCCCTCTGCATCAGCTCAGGACTATGCAGTCCTAGAGCAGAGCTTACAATGAAGCCTTAAAGCAGTAGGCTACTATGGATCAGCTTTGATGGTACTTTACCTTAAAGGACAAGTTCGGTTCCTACAGCTTTCACATTGTTTATAGAATGAAGCAGAACAATATACTCACCCAGAAGGCTTTCCTGATCCAAACAGTGCTTCGGGAGATATTTAGATCCAAAATCGAGCAGCGGACATCCGTATAATGGTAGCACATAGGGCATACTGCGCCGCTTCTAAAACTGCATTAATCATCCAAAAACTCATTAGTTTCACCAATATTCCATCATGGTCAGCTCAGTCCCAGACATGTTTTTGTAACTGTGCCGACCTCTGAATTGAAGAAGAAGAATGTTTGCCTCCGCGCCTGCGCTCATTGTTTCAGCGGAAGACAGTCGGCTACACAACGACTTTCTTCTTCCAGTTTTGTGCAAAATGGACGAATATCTATCGGATGAAGATGTTGTGGAGGAGAACTTTGAATATGATGGGTGTCCTTACAGTTTCGAGCCAGAGTTTACAGATGAGGAGCTCATCGAAAGGAGGAAGCGGAGGCTGCGCTCCAGAGAGTACTGCGCAGGTGCGGAGGCATACATTCTTCTTCTTCAGTTCAGAGGTCGGCACAGTTACAAAAACATGTCTGGGGAGACACAGACTGTAATGGAGGAGTAGCGTGAGCGGACCATGATGGAATATTGGTGAAACTAATGAGTTTTTGGACGATTAATGCAGTTTTAGGAGGGGCGCTGTATGCCCTATGTGCTACCATTATACGGATGTCCGCTGCTCGATTTTGGATCTAAATATCTCCCGAAGCACTGTTTGGATCAGGAAAGCCTTCTGGGTGAGTATATTGTTCTGCTTCATTCTATAAACAATGTGAAAGCTGTAGGAACCGAACTTTTCCTTTAAGTAACATAGTGTAGCTTTAATTTCATAATGTGACCTCTTGAGCTGTATCCATCTCAGGAAAGCATGTGTTAGTGTGGCTGCATGGATTGCCAAGACACGTTTCTTTCAATGTAAGCACAAATGGGCTGAACAAACTCCTGGCTTAAGGAATTTCTTGCCTGGTGGGGGCCATATCCCCTTATGACATCATCAAGGGACCACATTTCACTTATAGTGTTTCAGCACACAATTTTTATCATGTGTAGCCAGCAACAACCTAAAGAGAATTGTTTTTTTGACAGGGGGGAAGGGAATGTAAACAGACCAAAGAAATATATATTTGTATGACAGCCATTTAGTAAAATATATTTTGTAAAATACTGGATCTGAAACAGGCATTACTTAGATATAGATATCTAATATAAGGAACAGCTGACTTGAAATACCCTCAGCATCTAAACAGCAGACATTTTCCTAAGGGGATGATTCTCCTGTTAATATTTGTAAACATATATGTAGTTTAATTCTCTTTGGACTTTGCTGTTCTCAGCCTTGAAGGAAGTATCCCAGGAGCTAATAAAGGATCTAAAGTGCCTAGGTTAATACCTCATTTTTTTCCACAGTTGTTCAGAGATGCTAGCATGTGCTGTTCGTACAAGCAGAATATTTAAAAGCTGGTGCCACAGCCCCAAGTACAATTTAGTGGTTACAGCTGTGTTCCAGAGCTCTCTTTGCTCTCCCGACACTGGTCACATTGAAAGCTGTTAATCACTCAGTTTATACAGACTGTCATATTTGAGTTTGGAAATCTATTTTCATGACGCCAGAGACAGTGTACCACAAATACAGTTGAAAAATACAGAAATAAGATGCACAATTCTAGAATTTTCAGGGTCTATGCTGTACACTATTAGTCATATTAAACCCTTACACAACTCCCCTGACTTGAAGCTTGTACTGACTTACAATGGTATACAGCAAAGATGCCTGTCATGTGTATTTGTTACAGTTCATCAGAGGACATCAAGGGGGTTTCCGGTCAAATACTGCAGGTACTAAGTGCTTCATTGTCTCACTGGTTGTTCAGTCTGCACATCTGAGAGCCTGAGTGCACCTCAGGCCCTGTGAGCTGATGGGAAGAGGGTCCATTTCCTCTGACTGAGTGAAATATAATATGCAAGTTCAGCCCTGGCTAAAGTGGTATGGAGGGGCAATGACGAGGGAGAGAAAGATTAGAGTGGTGCTGAGGGTTTTTAGTGATGACGCAGGTGACGTTTGGTGCCAGTGTGTGTGCTGGCACACTCTCAGCCACCCCCTGGGTTGTGATCTTTGAGGTGCTTGCATTTATTGTTTGCTCTTAGAGTCTCTTGAACTTGGCAGGACATTTGACACGTTTGACACTGGGGTGAGCAGCAGGCCATCTGCCTTAGACCTGCTGTCTGTTGTTTGGAGATAGAAATGACACAAGATAGAATAAACAGTCCCCAGGCACACGTGTTGACTGTCAAATATGTGTGGAGTGTTCACGTGGGCACCTGCATGTCTAGCTATGAACAGCTCTTGGTGAAGTTCAGTGATGTCTAATTTCCCAATGTTCTCCCATGTGGCTGCACAACTGAAAGCATTCTCCAGAATGGAGTAGCTGTGATCAAGTTTGCTCCATTACAGTAAACACTTTCAGTCTGATTTGTTGGTTCAGCAAAACTCACTTATAAAGGGGTCAAACAGGAGAAGATGGGCTAAATGTCTTTGACCAGACATATAAACACATGACCACCTTCGAACTAAAAGCTGGTTGTAACCTTATTTATCTTACCTTTGTCTTTAAACATTGATTTAGTTTAATAAGAAGCAACTATTATCATTATAATATACCATCACATTAATGCTAAAATTACAGTTGATGTTTTATTCTTCATAGTAAGATGAGAAGCTTGCTTTCCAGTCTGACATTTTCATTTTAAGTTTAATTCATTAAAAAATGAATATAACTGGTTTATATTTACTTCACAAAATAAATATAGCAACATTTGTTATTTAGTGTATGTTTTCTAGAAAAAACACATATGCATGTGCTTCCACTTTTTGCCCTTTTAATGTTATTAGTTGCATTTCTCCAAGATAAAATGGCCATCCACAAAGAACAGATGATTAATGTAATTTTGTTGACTATCAGGAAAATTCTGTGCCCAGTTTAAATACATCAGTTTTACTGCACAAGTGCCAGACCATACAGAGTTATATAACATAGTGATTAATTATTAACAAAAAAAGAAGTAATCCAGCTTGTCAGTTAACTGTTTTTATTATTTTCATTGTACCTTGAGTGTTAAACATGTCATGTATTTGCATGTGTTGCTGTTGTTATTGTTAGTAACTTCGTGAACCGTGCTGCTGCCTGTCTTCGCCAGGACACTCTTGAAAAATCCCAATAAGTTTCTTTTCGTTCTTAAATACAGATTAAAAATAAAACAAAAAAATCTCAAGAAAATATGCACATGGGACTCGAGGAGCTTGACCTTTAAGCTTATAAATAAGATATATTTGTCTTTGACTGGATGTTTGGGTAAAATTGATAAAAAAATGTCCCTTAAATGTTTTGGAACTGGGGTGCTGGTTTGGCGTAGTGGTTAGCACCCCATGTACATTCTTCTGCCGGTCCAGGTTCGAATCCCGCCTGTGACCAGTTTGCAGTGTCTTCCCCTGCTCTCTCTCCCCCTTTCACAAGCCTATCCACTGTCTCTCCTGTCAATAAAGGCACAAAATGCCCAAAAATATACATTTAAAAAAAAGTGTTTTGGAACTATTCTATCATGAACATTGACAAGGGAAACAATGACCTTGACTTTTAGGGGAGCCTATCCCAGCTGACACTGGGCAAGAGGAGAGGTGCACCCTGGACCAGTCACAGCTGATGTCAGGGCCACAAAGAGAGACCCTTACAGAGTTTTATTGGTCTATGGAAGGAATGTGAATGCTGTGCAGGGCTTGGTATAGATTCGAGCAGCTTCAGTGGCAGTTTTGTCAGGCTCTGGGCATTATTTTCATGAAAAACAAATAACCACACTGAAAGCATCTCTTGATGGTTAGAGTGTTGTACTGGTTGGCACAGATTTATACCGTGGCAAAAGGGCCAGCCTACTACGTCTGATTAGCTCACAATGAAAGTGACTGACAGAATGATCATTCAACCACTTTTTGAGGGCCTCTGTCCATATGGACATATTCTGTATAATATGCATTTGATGGTCTATCTGGCGAGGGTTAGGAAAGAAAAATTACACAGGCATGAGGAGAACATGTAAACTCCATACAGAAAGGCGCTGGCTGACAGTCGAATGAGCATTCCTCCTGCTGTGAGGTATACACACTAACCCGCTACACCACCATGCTTAAGTGAGATGAGGAAGGCATGTGTTTGTGAGAAGAAGAAAACATCTGCAGCACTGACTCAGACAACCAGACACCGTTCAAACCTTATTCAGTACTGGCTAAGCTTTGGTTTTTTGGTTTAAAAAGTATGAGATGATAAATCACATCGTGTGTAAATGTCTTATTATGGATGAGTGAATATAAACTGCCTAAATTAGACTCAATTAAACTGATCTGTTATGCAATAAATATAATCAAACAAAACATTTGGGAGTGAGAAGCATTAAGAGAAAATCTGGAAACACTTTGCTGCTGTAGCCTAGTTGGCTCCACAGTTGCATTGCACAGCAAGTTTTTGGGCGAGCTTCCCACCTTCAGCCTCTCAGACAGCAAGTGGTGACTGGTGAAAGCCCGGTATTAAAGTGATCACCACAGACTGGGTCAGCTGAATGCAGTCCTGCTGCCCCATGCCTTCAACTGATAATTCTCTGCAGCACATAAACAATACTTAGGCTGCATTAACAGAATCAGCCTGCATGATCTTTTCTGTGTAGTGCGGTTATGAAGATGAATGTCAGCAGGTGCTATTAGTAAGCACCAAGACAGAGAGAGTGGATTGTTTCTTTCCCCCAACTTCCTCTGTGTAGGTGAATAATGTTATCAAGTCCTCTCATCTTGAGCGGAGGCATGAAGCTGTGAGGGGAAGCTCATCATCTCCCTTTGTGTTTTACAGCTTCCCTGCTGTAAATGTGAGAGAGAAAAAAAGCTGTTATAGAAGAGCCTGTAATGGCTTGTATAGGTTTCATAAAAACAGATTAAGCTCTCCAGGGTCAACAAAAAAGGAGTCTTATATGTAAGAATCTGCAGGGAAACCGAGGCGTTGCCATAGCCACGGATGCAGACATAACCATCTTGATTATAGAACCAGTAAATAACACACGCGCTGCATGTCGTTAATCTGTCCTGTGTCCCTCTGACCTGAGGTCCTAAATCATGGAGCTGCACTTAACTGTTTCCAGGCACACTCACACTTTCTTCCCCTGGCTCTCTGATAAGTTATCTCAGCTGATGTCTGGAGCTGGTTAGAAACACTGTGACTGCCCGGGTCTCTGCTCTGTGACCCTCTAAGCCCCTGGCCTGTCAGACCAAACCTGAGCAGAGGGGACTCTGAGAAACACAAACCTCTAGGCCAGGACCTGGGTAGAGGTCAGAGAAGCTAAGATTGAGGTTATCACATGTGTTCTGTGTTGTTTTCTCTTCCCTTGGAGTTTGTGTATGCTGTATGCAATAGCATGTCCAAAGAGTTAGCCAGGAGTGGCATGCCCCTCCCTCTCTGCTGAAATGCATTGGCCACCCCTGTAAGCTTAACTTGGTTAGATAAAGACTAATGTTTCATTTTTTATCTGCTTTCACACACAACCAGCACAGATCTGTTTGATTTATTAAATTTTATACGTATACAGTGAGATATACAGTGCACTGACAACAAAACACCTAACACAAGAGCAACAGAGGGAACCAACCCAGAAATTGACAGACTGCACTACAACACAGAACCAACATCCACAACTCCATCACACCACAACTCCACACAGAAAGAAAGACAGACCAACTTGAATTGAACCAGCCTCTTATTGTGAGGCATCATTACAACCTGCCTAACCACTCTGCAGACCCCTTGACTATCTTATACAGGGAAAACACATGATTCAGAAATAAAAAATTTCCTACATTTCTCCAAGGAGATTAATAAAGTATTTCTGATTCTGAAAACACAATTGCCTGAGAAAGGGCAGGCAGGCCAAACAGAGCAAGGCGATGTCCACCCAGGTCCAGGTGTGAGGGTTCTGGAAGGCCTCAATGCAAAGTCCAGTCTCAAAGTCTTGATTCAGCCGCTCTGCCTGGCCACTGCTCTTGGGGTGAAACTCAGCGGAGAGGCTCACAGAGGACAAAACTCCTTCCGAACATCTCTGGGGAAACCATGAAAACAAAACATGTGAACTTACATGACCTCAGCCATTTCTTTGGTTGAAGGTAACCTATACCCCTTTTCCACCAAGCTGGTTCCAGGGCTGGTGCTAGTGCTGGTGCTAGAGCCGGTTCGCAGTTGGTTCAAGTGCGAACCGGTTAAGAACCGTTTGCTTTTCCACAAATGGGTGCCGACCAGAGGGCTACGTCATCACGTCGATGTATACGTCTGTATACGTCACACCAGTTTCCCATAATAACCAGCGCCAAATTCAATTGCCACAACAAAGATGGAGGACTACGTTGCGGTTCAGGTGTTGCCGTTGGCTTTTCGAGCCTTCCTTGGAGAGCAAAAGTTGGCGATCCAGCAAGTTAATGCTGCTCGACGATTATGCAAAGAACAGCGATCACGCTTGAGAAGACGGGTAAGAGTGCTTCCGTGTTTTTACTCTGCTTTGGTTGGTCGGTAATCCCGCCCCCACCCCCTGATGTAAGCCGTAGCCCCAGACCTAACGTGGTTCTTTCTGCTGGCCCAGCAAAGAGTTGGTGCTTGCCAAGCACCGGTTTTGAGAGCCAGCAACCGGTGCTTAGTCTGTGGAAAACCAAAGAACTGGTGCTAAGTCTGGCTCTAGCTCCAAACCAGCCCTGAAACCAGCTTGGTGGAAAAGGGGTATTAGTGATAAAGGCAGTGTGATAAAGTGAACCATCCTAGAAACTCCCTGTGAGTACAGTGGTGTTACCTTCATAGGTGGGTAAACCAGTAAAAAAGTCCAAAAATATGTCGAACCCTGGTCTCTGAGGGATGGGAAGGGGTAGTAGCTGGCCAGCTGGATGCTGTTGAGGATTCTTTTGGGAGGCACAAACAGTACCGCCCAAGGTGTCATTGCTGACAGCGCTGTCCATAGAAAGCCACCAGAACCTTTGCTTGAGAAGTGAGAGACTCCGAGAGATTCCAGGGTCACAGGCCAGGCGAGATGTGTGAGCCCAAGAAATATCCTGGGAATATTTGCCATTCTTAGAGTTTGGACAATAGGACAGGGAGAAATCGAATTGTTTGAGAAAGAGGCACTGTAGCTTGACAAAAGTTTAATCTCTTGGTCAGGTAGGAGAGGTTAGGTAGCAGGTGGAGGGCTTCTCCATGGTGGGGGGCAGATCATCTGGCAGCAACCTCCAGTGATTTGGAGGGGAATAGCTGTCTCTCTTTCTGCCTCTCTCTTTTCCATATCTGTTATTCTTTTATCAATGTTTATCACTGAAGCAATGAGGGAATCCAGATCACTGTAAGAGAGTAAAGTGGTCCTTTAAAACATCAGATAGAGCTTCAAAAATGCATCAATCTGAGCAGTAGCATTCCAGTCACCCTCAGAAGCTAAGGTGTAGAACTCTGTGGTGTAATCTGAAACTTTTCTTTGCTCCTGTCCTGTCAACTGACCGCATTCGCCAGTATTAATGCAGCGGAGAGACCAAATGCAGTACATGCATTTCTGTGTTAAAACATGGGGGGAGGGGGAATTCAGGACAGCATCAGAAGAAGCGACAGAATGTTTTAAAGACAGACCAAGTCCACTACTCTACACATCTGTACAATGTGTCCTTGTTGCTGCACAATGAAGCACCGTGTGTGCTGACTGCAAGTTGAGTTGGTATAAGTGTAGCTGGTGTGTAGTTGTCATAGTAGTGTTGTTGGTGTTCAACAAGTGATCATGAAAAATGTTGACTTTCACCTGAATGTGTCTGTGGCTGTGTTTAAATAAGACATCCCTGAGTTTTTTATTGAATATATATCTGTTTGGTGTATGTTGACATTTTAATGGACAACCTCACACAGTTTGCTCTGAACACCAGTTAAAGTAAACTCAGTCCACCAAGTATATCTGAGATTGATGTTTGTGTTGTATTTTTTTCTGGTGGTTAATATTAAAAATGTCATGTAACTGTCACCATGTTTGTAATTTTCATCATTATGCAAACCTGTGTGTCCCTGCTTGTTTCAGCCTCATCATCACTGTCTTTAATAAAAAAAAAACACCAGATTCCCATTAAATAACTATGCTCACATTATGACTTGAGCAGGTGTTGTGACAAACAATTTTCTTACTGACATTAAGCTGTGCTCTCTTGAGGTTATTGGCAATATATTCAGCAAAATCATAAAATTCAGTCTCCCAGTACTTCAGTTTTTGCCATGTTGAGCTGCAACCCTGTTAGCTGCCCAGGTGCAGTTGTGGACTTGTGTAAGTTTCATACAAAGTGAGCCACAAAACTATGTTGGGTCAAATGCCCAGTGGGACAAAATAAAATTTGAGCCCTTGAGTTGTCCTACTCTGTGGGCTTACCACTCATAGGGATGGGCATAGGGGTTGGATGCTTAATGTGCCAACACCTGTCAACAAAGACTGTTTTTTGGGATGTGGAACATCAACTCGCTGGTGGTGAAATGAGTCAGAGTACTGCAGCCTAGTTATAATTTTTCTCTCCTCCACCAACAGTATTGGGTCTGTAACCAGCCTCTTTGACAGGAGCTGTCCAGGGTGAATGGTGTAGGGCAGGTGTGGGGATACTCACAGCCCCCAGCTAAGTACCACTGTTGAAGTTCATCCTGGAGAACAAGAAAGTGCCCTCTTTGCACCTTCAGGTTGCAAGGGGAAGGACTCTGACTATTATCCGACTCTGTTTGTGACATTCATGGACAGGATCTCAAGGCACAGCTGGGGGGAGGAAGTTGTTCGATTTGAAGACCTTAGAGAATTTCATCTCTGCACTTTGCAGATGATGTTGTTCTGTTGGCTGACACAGCTGGGGACAGTCAGCAGACAATGGAGCTTTTTCTGGCTGATTGGCAAGCCACTAGGATGAGGGTCAGCACCTGCAGGCCAGGGTTCTCTGATGGAAGAAGGTGAATTGCCCCATCTTCATTCCAAACCTCACCTATGGTCGTAAGCTCATGGGATGAACGAAAAAATGAAAGTACAGATGCAAAAGCTTCCTCAGGAGGGTGGACAGGCTCAGTCTTAGAAAGGGGATGAGGACCTCAGACATTCAGAGTGAACTCAAAGTAGAGCCAGCGTTCCTTCACATTGAAGGTCAGTTAAGGTTGTTTGAACGTTAATTAGGATGCCTCCTGGTCATCTCCTGTGGAGGATTTTACCAGCACACCTAACTGGGAGTTGTCCAGGACCCACTGGAGGGACTTTATATCGCATCTGGCCAGCAAGAGGAACTGGAAATTGTAGCAGGAAAGAGTGAATTCTGGACTGACCTGCTTGGCCTGCTGCCCCCTTGACCTAGTCAGGAAGTATCTGTGTTATGCACTATTTTACGATGCAGCAAATGACTGAGTATTCTTCTGCCTCTGTGATTCGATTCTACCCACTGAATCTTGCTCTGAAGAAATTTTTCTTCTGTATGGAGAAATTGGAATTGGGGCACATCAAGATCAAACACATCTTAGACATGTTAGTTGCATCAAACAGATGGAGATATGTGGTGAAATACATGACAAACTGAGTGGGCCTTCTGGATCCACATACAATATCCTGTACTTTAAACCTAAATACATTTCAAAGTTGAATTAGTTTACTGATCTGACTAATACATTATTAGCCTGCTACTGTATTATCATAACAATAAACAAACATACAGTATTCCTATGATGGAAATCTCACTTGTGAATTCCTAGTGATAATCCGCCTAAATATTCAGTGAACATCTTGACATCACATTAAATCATGGCTCAGCTTTCTTAACATCCCCTTTGAGTAGAATTAACCAGGTACCATGTATGAACCCTACAGGAAAATTAAGAAAAACAAACAAAAGAGATAAAAGGAGATCAGCAAAGCTGAGACAGGTAGCTTTGTATTTCACCATCAAGAAATAAATCTGGGCAGATTTTCATCTCAGTACAATGTTCATATCACATTTTTGATGAGAGGTGATTGAAATACTGAAAGTACGGAAACTTTGAAAAGGTTTCTATGAAAATGTCTTCTGATTCTGTGTATATTAATTAAGTACACTTACATAATCATCCAAGCATGTCCGTGTGGTCGATGCAGTCTGGGTCCTAGTCCCTTTTGAGAGAGCTGTGATAAAATCTTCCTCCGAGGCTCTCATAAGGAGCACTGAAACTAGGTCAGTGTTGTCTTCTTGTAAACAAATCTATAACCAATTCACCAAATTGCATAAAACTTATAAAAGGGAATTTTCCTGGATAGTAGGATTATATCTAACAATTAATTTAGCTTGTAACCCATCTGAAACAGTGGCTGCATTTAGTAAACTGAGACCCACGGCAGAGTGTCTGGGCAGTAGAGTGTCTGTCCATCCGTAGAAGGGTGGTAATCAAAAGTCAGAGGTCAGCTCAGGGGCAAGAAGATGAATGAGGGGCCAGGCTGGACAGCACATAACAGATAAAACACTCCAGACGTCTCAGTACAGAGGAAGAGCTATCTCAGGACTGAGGAAGGGTGGTGAAGGGTTGGTGGACAAGACAGGATGAGAATGAGGACCAGACAGAAAAAACAAACAGTCCCCCAGCAAAGGATCTTCCTTTCTACAAAGGATTAAAGTGGATGTCCGGTCCTAGCTCAACCCCCACCTCGTAGCCCACTTCCCATGTCCTCCTGACATTTCTGTGCAGCAGGCAGCCTGGGACTAGTCTAGCTAATGAACTATTTTTTTATCTGTTGCATTTAAATGCAACAGATAAACTTTTTGTTGTCTACACAGTTCTTATACAAAAATCAAATTTTGCATGTTTTCTCAGGGAAAGAGCTTTTTTATGGTGCAGTTGACTTTAGAAAGATGGCTATTTAAACATGTAATCTTTTTTTTTATTTGTCTTTTTTCTTGTCTTTCTCCCTGTTGCTGATATAATTCTTAGCTCTTACAGCACTTCTGTCCTTATACTTTCAATGTGGAGTTTGTTTCTTTAAAAATTTTTGGACTGTTTTTTGTCTATGGATTAATGGATTTATTGACTGTTGAGGTCTTAAAATGAAGAGTGAGGATGTTCTTTGCCTTTTGACCCATAAAGCCCTTTTTTATCAGTCCTCAATCCTCACATTATGTAATACAAAAGGATGGAAAGCCTTAATTGTCATAGTACAATAAAAAGTACAACAATACAAGACAATCTCCCTTTTAACAACTTGTATCTACATCCAAGCTGTGTAATCTGAACTGTAGTTGAATGCACTTTTGTACATGCATTTACACTTTGAATGAAATATACCATACATATAGTAGTGAGAACCTGAGATTCAAAGTCTATTGGTAGCAAGAGAAGAAAAGCATGAAAAGCTGTTAAATGTACATATTTTTTAAATATCACTACCTTATTTTCTCATGAACATTTTTTAAGGAAACAGAGATAGAATGTTTAACATTTGAAGCTTTGTGGGGTACTTGTGAGTTTGGAATGCCAGTTCATGACTCAATGCGACCATGGTCAGTGAAGCGAACCCCTTTGCTTAATTCATATTCACTTAAATTAATTTGGCCAACCCATGGCGATGTTTCCTGTTTTTTCTCTTCAGGACGGTGTTCTGGTCCCATCTTGTCAGAAAAATAGTTGCTATCTTCTTTAAAACAGATTTATTTAAACTTCATTTTGTTTTTTTAAAAGTACATTCAATCAGCTAGACAGAAGGAGAGCACAAACCTTTGCCAAAGTAGCTCACAATTTGTTGTTACACCTATTAGCAATGGTTCCACGATGAAGTAACACTCATAATACTGAACGTCTCCTTGTCCATTAAAACCTATGCCTATTGGAATTATGTTGATGTCATGATTAGTTAGACAGTTACTGAGTAAAAACATTTGTTCACTTATGGAAGAAATCTGGATTACCACCGAAATGAAAATATTGTAAAGTTTTTTCAGCAAAAGCAATTCTGTATTTTTTGCATTATCTTGCAAGCAATCAGACAAAAAAGGCAAAAATATAACCTCCATGGTGGAGGTTATAAAGAAGATGGAATGAAAGAGGAAGTCTGTGCCCTTGGCAAGCATACTGTTTGCTCCATCAGAGGAGCATGATTTAGAGGTGTGTTTTCATTAAAATACTACAATTAAAAGCCAACAGGTGGTGCTATCTAGGTTCTGCAAATGTTTCAGAGTAAAGTATCCTTAATGCAGTTACAATAAGTCCCTGAAGACCCCTGCTGGCCCACAATTACATATTTACATTATCATATGACAACCACAGATTACAACACAGACAAGACGATGGAAACTGTGTTGATTTGATGGCTTTAATTGAGTTTTTTGATTAAATACAAACTCCACTGGTGTTAAAACTATTTTAGGTGTGTTGTGTGCGTGGCATAGGCCCTTTCTTTTGAACGAATAAGCTTACACCTTTGTCAATCACGACACGAACCAAAGAAAGGTGAAAGAACCCTTACACTACTCATATGTACCGTGTGCTCAAGTATGTGGAACACTGAGTGTGAGTGAGTCCCAAAAGAAACTAGTAGTATATAGTAAACGAAAGGAAACACTTGTATCAACTTCAGGTAAGAGACAAATTTGTTATCCTGGTGCTATGTACTCTTGTTTTTATCAGGACAGCTCTAACTTTGAGCCCTGACTTTTGGTAGAGTGATTGCATGATGATGAATGATTGCTCCAGAGGAGTGTGGAGGAGATGGGGATAGTGCACTGGAATATGAGTGCGTTAAGTGATGTCATTGTTGGTTGGTGAAATGATCAAAAGCTCCATGTTTAAAGGATAACTGTCTAATCTTTCCGCCAATATCTGTTTCCTTCCCTCAGATTCATACTCGGCAGCGGGCAGCGAGGGTAGTATCTCCACCTCTGTGGCATCCCTGCCGCCTCAGGCCTCAGGCAGCTCGGCCCCAAGCTCCCCTGGCTCCAGACGCTCTGTGAGCACGCTGAAGAAGTGGCTCACGAACCCTGTGCGTAAACTTAGCGCTGGAGCCACGACCAAAGGAGAGCGTCAAGTGCGAAAACTGAATGAAAAGCCTCAGCCTCTTCAGTCCCACAGTAACAGCCTGGACCAGGGCAGCTCCCCGGAGCCTGATGGCCCCTTCACTATCCTGCCTGTCACCCACAGAGAACTGGTGAGTACAAACTGTGACACAGCATCTTTCTCTGGGTCACATGAACCAACAACGCAGTGTTTTAAAGATGAACCACCTCATTAGTAAACATTTTAACTGTAGTAATTCTCACACTTTCTTATCGTGAAGTCTTATAAACCGGTTCTGAAGTAAACATTCAAAGTGTCAGCGTTATGTAAATACAAGCCAGAGCCAACATCCTGACTGTGGATTGTTTGTTTAAGGGAAGCTGCTGAATATAAGCAGAGACACAGGTTTTATGTAGAGGTGAATTAAGTATCATGGCAGGTGGAGATGTTGTTATATAAGAGCACTGCTGGCTCAGCCTGCAGGACCTCACGCTGCCTGTGACTCAGAGACTCTTATTGTCGCCGGCTGTGCGTCTCTGCACGTCTCTCTGTGTCTGCCTGAATAAGCTTTGGTACTTTCACTCTCTGTAATGTTCATATCATGTTATTCTGACGCTCTCCACATATGTGACTATATGTGTGTGTGTCTATGTGGTTTTGTGTTTCAGGAGTGGAAAGACGGCCTGGCGAGCCCAGAGGACCTGTCACCTGCTACACTGCAGGGATCCAGCTGCATAACAGACTCTATGATAGGCTGCACGTCACTGCCAAATGCCCAGGTAAGCCTGCAGGATGTATGAGAAAAAAGTGCACCGAGTTGCATTAACACAGACAAACATCATTTTTGTGAATTGAGAAACAAAATTGTCATTGTTGGTTGCTGTGAACTTAATACAGAGGTGATCTGGGATGCTTTTATTTGGACTACATGATCAGACTTTGATTGAAGATTGCCATGTCAACTGTGTAATCAGCAGGAGAAGGCAAAAAGCATGGCTTTGCGTACATTATTTCAGCCCTCCCAGTGGCAAAGGTTGGCACTGGGAGGATATATTCTTTAGCTCAAGAATTTATCCTCATTTGCTGCAATGTTGGCTTTTCAAAGTCTATCAAAAGAGAAAAATGGTAAAAATAAAATCAGCTACCATTGTCAGCTAAAAGAGTCATCTGTTTTGTAATGGCACATCTCTTCTCATTAACATGTTGACATTTTAATTAAATGACTACAGCATAAGGTTTATCTGCTAAATAGAGTATCACTGCTTTCCTTCAAACTGTGTTTTGACAAAATGAAGGATGAAGGAGAGACGCTGTGTGTCAAGCCTCTTAGCACAGCGCTGTAAGACCCCCATTCATTTGTCTTAGCTGTAGCTTTACAGCACATAGATCAGTAAGGCTTGACAGATATAAATAAGCCACTGAAAGACCAAGGGCCCTGTAAATGATGTATGGACTGCTATATTCATAGGAGGCAGGGTAGAGAGTTCAGACCGCTGGCCATCAGTGGAGACTACTGTAAGCGCTCTGTGTTAATACAGGTAGGAAAGGCATGTCAACCTGGTATCTCAATGCCCAGACCTAATGTTGGTGAAATACATAACCAGGGACTTATAGGATCAAAATATTACGCAAATCTTTTCCCTCGAGAAAAGTTGATTTTTTTGGAGGATGATAGAAAGCTTAAGCCTTTTCCACATGGGGGCAGGAATTTTCAAAAATGCAGCTTTTTCTGTGTGTTCTTCTGGCACTTGTGAACTGCACGCAGGCTAGGTTTAGATTTTTAGGAAAACTTTTTTTACAGAATTGCATTGCATTGTTTACAAAAAATATCATTGTGGGCTTCGAACATCACACCATGTCTCCTTGCTGTGTTGTCACTGTGCTGTGTCTTCAGTTTTTATGAGAGTTTTGTTATAAGGGATGTTGCTAAACTTTGCTGGTTTTAACTTTCTTGACTGGACTATTTAAATGCTTACACATACAATCATTGTGGCCCTCTCACTTTAATGCCACCTCATGTTGAGACTGGCAAAGGTACTTACAGCTTATTAGATATGACCTGGACTGAAAACTTCACAAAGAAACATTTACAAAAATGCCATTTAGCACCAACTGGACTTCAACATCTGTCAGACTTTAGGCGAGGGAGACAACTTTGATAATGACTCAGTTATATCAGAAGGATGACAAGCGTGATTTTGCATTTCAAGAAGATTGTTGCACACTAGTGACAAATATTAACGAATTTAGCAGCATCATGAGTATTTAGAATTTTTGAAAACTACCTATATGCATGTGGACAGGATATGTTTTTAGGGATAGGAGAAAGCTTTTAAAAAATGCCTGTGTTCTGACGAGACTTAAACCATTCATGGGAACAATGGCCTTTCTGAAAGTCTACAATATAATAAAGGACTCTTTTTCAAACTCTGCAATAGTTGGTCACTATTGGTTAGACAAAATTTCATGTTTTCAAGCCCTTTTTCATTTTAAATAATTAAAGATGTCCAGCAATTTGACTGACTTTTATTTATGTTAAACTGGTTTGGTTCTTTTGACTTGACATTAACAAAAATGTATATCTATTTAGTACTTCACTGAACACAATATTGTAACAACCTGTTTTTACTCAAGTTTTTTTTTCATTTTGGGGGCTCTTATACATTTACTTCTCTTTATTTAAGAGACAAATAAGTACTTTTAACTCCACTCAAGTCTCTTTGGTGGTCTTAGTTAAGTGGTAGTCTTAGTGAATAATAATAGCAATAATAAAAGCAGCAGAGAAGTGAAGATAGTGGATCTCCACCTGAGCACGTATGGCCAACCCCTTGGCCTGGGCTTCAGTTTACTCAGCAGCAGTTACACATCGATCAGAGCCGACAAAGGGTCAGTCCAGGTCTTGTTTTTGTGATCTGTTTTGAAGAAGGGGCAGCTCGGTGGAAAAGCAAGTTAGTGTGTGCCTTGCAGCATAAAGTTGCTGGATTGATTCCCTGTGTTGAGCAGGGCCTTTCTGGATGGACTTTGCATGGCCTCTCTGTGTCTGCTTGGAGTTTCTTTGGGCGCTCTGATTTCCTCAAGCAAATCATAAATGCTCTTTTAGGTAATTGGTGTCTCTATATTACCCTTAAGTGTGAGCATGAAGGGTTGTCTCTCTCTCTCTATGTGGCCCTGTGATTGGCAGGGTGTACCCCTCTTCTCACCAAATGTCAGCTGGGATGGGCCCCAGCCCACCTATTGTATCCAAAAGGGTTAAATGTATCGATGATGGATGGCTAAAACAGGGCGTTTATCTGAAGTTGTCAGGTACATGTGGCTTGACTGTAATTAGATCAGAATTCTTCTGTAGATGAGCCACGTGCACTCGCTCAGATTTGAGTTTTTGCAGTGTATTTGCTTGCAAGAGAGAGGGCTTTCTTGCACACCCAAGTCACAGATGTTGGGAGGCTAAACGGCCTCACACATATACACACATACAAACACACTGTTGCAAGGTACACTTAATGAACACAAGACCTTCACATAGCAGATCGATGCACCAGAGGACCAAAGGGCAGAGGCAGAAAATGACCTGTGTGATACATGACTCATGTTCAAGATGTTACACAAAAGAACATGCCTGCAGAGAAATAGGAAATAGCATGAAAACAGCAGATGTGATGAAAGGTGACTCCATTTGTGTGCGCATTTCTTTTCCATCAAACACTTGAAGCTAGTTGCTTGTGGCAAAAGAGGGCCCCTTTTAAGAGAGTCCTTCTAAAGATGCAGAGCTGGGATTGACTTGTATAGCAGTAATAGTACATGAATCATCAGTGCCTCAACTTCATCATTATTGAGTCAATCGATAATGATATCCTAGAGCGCTTTAGAGAAACTCTTGCAGGTGAAATCAACACCAGAGCACTGAAACCGTAATGTTAGCCTAAAAACACATCCAAATCCATTAATATGATTACATCAGAGGGATGACCTCAGGACTTAGGTATTTTTCCTGCCAATCTTTGGAGAGCGAGGGAGATGAGATTAAATTATGTAGGCCAGCAGCTACCCAAGATTTTTGTTGATTTCCTATTTTTCTTCATACACCTATTAAAGTAACCTCAGTGCAACACTTTGATATGTTTTTGTTTTCTGTTTTGGTTTTTTTGTTTTGTGCTTGATCCATAGAAACTTTCTGTGGTTTTGTTTCTGAACAAATAAATGAGCTGCAGAGTTAAAAAGGAAGCCATAGCCACGGATCACAGTTTTTATTAGAAAGCTTCTCCCCGAGGAACAGCTTGTACAGTCAGACACATCCAACCAATAGATAAATGAAGTAACAAATAACAAGAGGAGCCACCGTATTGAAACAGGAAAAGAAAAAAGCAGGGGCTGTTATTGTGAAGTCTAAAGCTTTGCAACACAGTCATCAGAGCTGACAGTTTTAATTCTCAACATAATGGATTACCAAGGCTGGGCAACATACTGAGTTTTTAAGAAATACTGGTGCATTTTCAAATAAGGTATACATTATTTGCTTTATGTTTATGTCAACAATAATCGATATCAGTTAAAAGACTGTGTGCAGTTAGGACCACTAAAAACAACGTGGAGATGGACCACAATATAGTCCTTTAGAAAAGCTTTGTGTTGTTTATGTGTTTGCTGAACATCTTTTATTCATCAAAATCAAATGACAGTGATACCTGTTTTATACAATTTCAACAAAAATAGAGATCATAGCACTGAATACTGGGTCATTTTTTTGTTTTAAATTATGATAAATTGCATGTCAATGACTTCACACATTTGGTAACCAATGCACCATAATAATGAAAATATAAAAATTATGGCATCAATAGCATTTTTCAGTGAACAAAACATTTTTTGTTGTGTTATAAACTTGATCAAAGTTTATATTTCAACTATCTTTATTACTGTTTTTGTAAACTTTATCTTATTTCTAAACATATGTTGACAAACACTGAAACTATTGGTTTAGGTCAGGCTTTGTCAGGCTAAGTTCTGAGCCCATGGTTTTTTGGAAAGACTGGAGCTTCTGGATTGCTGTTTTGGTGCAGTGGGAAGCAACCAGGCACATTCCATGAATACTTCAGCTGGCCTGCTTTTGATTCCTATTTGAGGTTATCTTTATGTTAACAAGATTTTCTTACAACTTAGAATGACAAATTGGACCCAAAGCTCAACAATCCAGTGCAATCTGTTACCTTGAACATTTGAGTTTTCTTAGCTTTTTTATATCTTTACATTGTGGTGCTTGCCAGTTTTGTCAATGAATTTACAGGTTAGGTTAGAAAGCGCTCTTTCTGTCTTTTGGTTAAACATGTCATATGTCATTGTTATGTTTTTGTACCTTTTTACACAAAATATTGCAAACATGCCAGTATGCTACATTACAGTCTTCTAGCAATGATAGATTTGTTTTTCCCAAAACGGGTCAAATGCAGCTTGAACAGAGGTCTTAACTGTAATTAGTAGAAACATGAAGTAATTGTATTTGCATTTTCACGTACTAAACTATAATTGTTTTCTAATGATACAAACTTAAAGCTGTGGTCTACGATTTGAAACCGCAGCCTGTCCCCCCTTCCCTCACCTCTCCCCTCCGTGTTCCAAGATCCCGCCCCCAGCTCGTGTCGCCTCGCCTCTTAACAACAAGCCCCCTCGGACAGAGCTACGAGCGACTAGCATCATATATCAGCAGCAAACTCAATCAAAACCAGCTCAGCTCAACTGAAAGTATCAAACACGACAGACATCCCCCTTGTAACACACAGCAGTAGCCATTTCAATTGGACCGGCGGCAATGCGGGTCTGGCGCCGCCAGAGCGGAGCCGATTGTGGGGGAGGATTTATCTTTCTTCGCCTGTTCTCCCCAGCTCAGCTTACAATGCTAACGATTACCGGCTAACAGGCTAACCCACTCCGCTACAAGTCATCAGCCGGGACAGGCACAGACTAACCAGAGTTATTCAGCAGACATCTCCCACTGTAGTAAACAAAGCCATTACCTGATCAACCAGGGGCGAAACGGCCGATGCTGAAGGTCTGTCGGTCGGCTGAGCCCATTCGTTAGCCGTTAGCCTGCTAACAGGCCTCAACCCACGGGCAGAGCTCCGTTGGGCCCTGCGGAGGAGGGAAGCGGCTTCCCAGTTTCGGCGCTAGGCTTTTCCGGCTCCATGATAGTTCAGTAGCTAACGCTGCTAGCTGCTCACCGGAGGTAGAGGGGAGGAGGCAGGACCATGGGCATGATGCTGCGTAGTGAGGGAGACAGGGGATTGGATGGACTCACGGACCAACTCATGGACCAATTGAACCTTACTGCCTTCAAGGCTTGATTGGTCAGCTAGTATGCAGCTTTGCAGCGGATATACTGAATGGATTTTTCCCGTTCTTTTTGGTCTTTATACTGTGTAGATAGGACCATAGGACCATAACAGCCTTATAAATGGTGTTATTAATATGTACAAAGCTTCCAAATCGTAGACCATAGCTTTAAGGTAAGAGTGCTATTTGATCCTTCATCTTTAGGATGAAAACAAAAATTATCTTCTACAAACAAAAGTTGGTGAAGTTGGTATCAGTTTTATGTGATATATAGACACATTTTCAAAGAAGATTAAGGGCACAGTTTGGCAAATTGTGGCCTTTGGGCCAAATTTTGCCTGACAGTAATAACATCTGATCTGGACAATGATCTGGACAAGGGATTTTTTTTTCTTTTATCAGTGTCTTGACAGTTAGTGACAGACAAATGTGAACTCTTCAAAGAGGTTCTGCAGACAGCAAGGAGAGCCTGATGCCTGCAGCCATGCTTTAACACTGATATAATGTCACTGAACAAGATTATGGTTTTCATTTTTGTGGTTCAAGCTCAGTATTAAAGTTTTTAAGTTTTGCATATGACCAGAAGGCAGATGTAATTAAGTGAAAGATAAATTCCTCCTCTCTTCAACACTGATTAACTCTACCAAGGAGGTTGTGTTTTTGTGCAGATCCAGAATTTTTTTAAGGATTTGTTAAAGGAGACATATCATGCTTGTTTCTCCTTTTTGCCTGACTAGGATGCCTGTATAGCATTCCTGCCCTCAGTACAAGTCATTTAGTTCCTTCATTGCCCCACAGTTGCATTCTCAAAATCCTCATTTTAGGCCATTATCAAGCTCTCGTTGAAACGCTCGGATCTCAGGCTGACCTACAGTTACCTCGCAACGTCACAACTTTTTGTGCTGTGATTGGTCAGTTCTGTCAGAGCTGCCGAGAGGGTTGAGCCAGCCTGTCCTTCTTCTTCTACTGTATTTTCCGGCAGGCTCAAAGCAGCAACCGCGTATTGAGTCCCCCTACAGGCCAGAGCTGGTAATGAGTGAATGTGAGCTAGGGAGCTATATACTGCTGCTGGTGGATGTGTTCCTCGGTGACGGTTTTGTGGCTAACGGACATCACAGAGGAGGAAGTGTTTTATCAGATTACTCCAATAAAAAGAAATGTACCTCGTGTGGTCACGACGATTTAAATCTCGCGGACATCTCGCAATGACCTATTTTCAGAGGCATCAAATCTCGTTCTAGGATATCAGAAAAAATACAATATCTCATTTTTTGAAAATTAAGGGGGTGTAAGGTCTTGTTTTCAAATTTATTATATTATATGTAAGTATTAAATCATGCATCAGCATGATATGTCTCCTTTAACATTGCAAGATAGCAGATTGTCCACATTTTTGCTTATATCTCAAAACATTTTTAGTGGATTTTAAAGACCAGTCAAGGTGTGTTGGTCAAAACACATGGGAGAAGTGATTTAATTTTGTGGTGATCTTAATCAAGATGTGAATCCTGGAATTCTTTCAAACATGGTTTGCTAACTATGTGCAATAGGCTATTGTCAGAAATGCCTTGGTGAAGGTTTGTGCTCTTGGAGCACTTCTAGTCATCATGTTTATTATATATATGATTCTCTTTATACTAATGGCATTATTGTTTCTGTCTTTTAATCTAATTCTTTATTGATTCCATTATCAGTTCCTGTGGATTAAAAGGTACAGTAAGCCAGCACTGGTTGTTAATATCAATAATGTCAAACACATGGCACTCCTCTTATCCAGTGCTCTGCAGCATAGATTGCATAAATTGCTGGTGTTTTGACCCCTGCTTGAAATTCCTGGACAGTGACATTGGATAAGTGGATTTCACAATTTTGTGTACAATTGAGCCACAATTTTGACTACTTTTTGTCTCCTGTCTGCCATGATCAAATCTTAAATTTCTTTACCATTGTTTCTGCTGACTTTCTCTGACAAGATCACGACATCTTTAAATGAAAAGAGGACTGATAAGTGAATTGTTAAGAAAGAGGATTATTATATCAATTCAGTAAGACAGTTGTTATGAAATCACAAATGAAACTGGTTTTCGATTTCCATCCAGATATTTAGTCATGTTAAAGTTCATCATTTTGTTTTGTGACAGCTGTTTTCATTTCTTTACACTTGAAACATCAATATATGTTTTTTTTGTATTGCCACACAACAAAAATATCAGGAACTGGCTTTTAGTCCATTATTTCCAGCCCTACTACAGCCATTATGATATATTGAGCTTTTTGAAGACCCTTTACAAAACAGCAAAAACCTCATCTTGCTCATAAACTGTTGTCACCTTTTTGTGAGCTTCTGAGCAGAAAAACAAAACTCACAACAGAAGTAGACGGGGGAATTTTTCCTGTGGGCTTTACCACGGCACATCTGGAAGTGATCAGGCAGCCGGGGGAGACTTGTCAGCCAGGCTCGAGCCTTCCTAGCGGGGCAAGATGAGCAGGAGGAGCTAGGGTCTTTTCGGAGCCTCTCTGTCTCTTCCTTACTCCCCTTTCACTTTGTCTCTTTCATGTCCCTCTCCCTCTAACACTCTTCAGTGTGATGAGGGACAGCCAACAGCTTGTAGATGCCAAAAAGTTAATCTCAAAGATGGCAGGTGAACAAGTCAAACCAGCCTGAGGAGAAAAGGAGAAAGTTCTGTCTCATTTTTCCATTTGTTTTTATGTCTATCTTTCCAATCTATCTATTTATTTCTCCACTGTGCAGCCACCTCCTGGAGGAGACTGAGGTATTAGACATGTGTTTGGTGTGTGTTTAAGGTGGGGAGGTCTTGCTTGACTGAGACAAAGGGACACAGGGATTTAGGTGAAGACAGATGCCTGCCTTTACAAGTTTACACAACCTGGAGAGAGTGAAAGGCCTTTTAGAAATGGCCAAAAATAGGGGGAAGTCAGGTGTAGGTAGATTAAATTGTACAAGAGAGGTGTAGTTCATTACACAACTACCCAAAGGTGATAAGTGTGCTTATTGTGCAGTAGAAATAGGTTCCAAAACATGTAGTGTGTTTGTAGATGTGAAGCATACATCCATTCAGCTTGTGAGGATTTTCAGGATTTGCACGCTTTGTTGCCATTTGCACAATGCCTCTATATTTGCACCAGGACCCCTGCAGGAAGTGATATCAATTCCAGGAAAAAGCATGAAAAGGAGGTCATGTATGTAACGCATGGACACAATCGATTAGAGCAGAGTAACCTTGGTTCTATCCTGTATGCGTGTCTGTGTGACGTGTGGCTGCGAGGTTAAAAATAAAGACTCTCCTGTGATGTATTTACACATGCTGTTGGATTCTCAGGTGGCAGAATGGGAAAATAACATTTATTAATTTGCACAAACATCAGAGCGACGCTGACATAGCCAGCGGGCATGTTGTAATTGAATTTGTCTTCCTCTTCCTGCAGCAAGAATCTTTTATTTGTCGTCTCGCACAGCAGCCGGCCTGTTGCTTCTTTGAACTCTTTATCTTTGGAGCGTTTTCTCTCTCTCTATCTGTGGCTGATGTGAGCAGCACGGATCATTAACAGCTACTATCTGAATCTGATCTTCTTATCATTCAGTCTCTGTTCCTCAAGTCCCTCTCTGCGCTCTGTGGTCACCTTGGCAACCTGCATCATTATCCCCTCTCTCCTGCTCTTTATCTCTCTGTGCTTATTTTTCTTTCCAACCTGGTCCGCAGTACTGGTACAGGGACACTGATAAACACCTCTTCTGTCTGTCTGTCTGTCTGTCTGTGTCTCCTCAGGACACTCAATTCAGCAGTGATCTCCCAGATGACAGCGGCTCGGTCCTGATGGACGACACCTCCAGCCAATGGTCCACCGCCGCTGACACTGAGGAGGAGAGGAAGAGTGCCTTAGAGAAGAGCATGTATGTGTTGAATCAGAGCAAAGATCCACACTCCTGTTGGTGCAATTTCTGTAAACAAATGTGTTCAAGCACAGATTGTGTTATATTGACGTTGAGATTCAGAGTGCAGCTGTTACACAGGAGAGTGAGGAGATTCAATACAGGCAATGCAGAAGTCAGAAAAGGAAATTTAGTTGAACTGAGTCAAGCTGAACTTTATTTATAAAGCTAATTTCATACACAGGGTAACAGGATGATCACAGTCAAGTGATCGAACATTTTTTCTTTGTTAAACACTAACTCATGATGAATGTAATCACAAGGTTTCAAAGCAGGGATCCTCAACTGTTTTTTTACAAGGACAAGTTTCCTCCAACAGACCGAAAACATGATGATGAGTCTACATGCTCTTATAGGTGTGAGCATAAAGGGTTGTATGCCTCTGTATTTGGCCCTTTGATTGTCTGGCAACTGTTTCAGGGTGTACCCCATCTCTCACCCAATGTTAGCTGGAGTAGGCTCCTAAAGGGAAAAGCAGCACAGACAAAGGAGTCTAAACCTGAACCTAATCACACTGACCTGATCTCTCCAGAGAACTTGCAGCAGATGTGATAGCAAATCTTTTATTAAAACTATCAGGAAAGTTCTACCTTGCAAAGAGAAGATACTCTAACACTAATCTGCCCTCTTTCTATCTTCACAGGTACGTTCTGAAGGAACTTATAGAGACAGAGAAGCACTATGTGGTAGACCTGGGGCTCATAGTGGAGGTAAACTTCACGGCTAAAAATACTTTCTGCACAGACTTAGAGGGGAAACTTAGTCATCCACAAAGTCGGTCTGACAGCTCTTTAAATCCTCTTCATCACTTTCCTCCACTCTCCTCCCTCTTCCCCTGGTCCATCACTGCGCCTTCATTCTTAAGCAGATTTAGTAAATTATTAGTTTGAACAGTGTTATGTTGCATGGGGATATGTCTACCTGTGGCAAAAATTGCTTCAGATAATGTTATTTTGTCTGGAGAAATTATACCCTGTTTGAAAGTTAAAAAGCTAAAACTTAACTTATGTGTTGTGGCCTAGGATTTTTTTACTGTGTTAAAACAGACAGATTTTTTTCTTGGCCTGAACAAGGACTAAACATATTCTTTCAGTTTTTCAATAATATTGAGATATTATCAAATGAGCTGCTGGGTAAGAATAATGTTTCGACAGATTAGATAGAGTTTGTGCCACATTAAATGATGTCATAGCCTTCTCCTACCTTATCTGCAAATATCTGATAAGATGAAACTTTGAACTTGAAATCGTCAATACTGATATCAATACCAATACTAACGGGCACAAAGCCGCCACTCAGCCAAAACTGACCTGTTCCTTTCATGGTAATTATCTTTTTTAGTGGAAACAAATACACACGCAAGAAAAACAAAACTTGAATCTTTAATAAATTCTACTTGAGATTTATACAAGTGAAGATCCAGTGGTGTTGAGTAAACCTTCATGTGCGTTTGTACATCCTGCCTTATTACATTCAGCACTTGGGCTGAAAGCCAAATATTGGCTGCAATATTTGCAAGAAAAATCCAATCTGCTGATATCGGTAGTCAACTTTTTTAGTCAATTATCTGCTTGTACCAATATTGCTCTGATAATATTGAACATCACTACTCTTTTATTAATTGACAGCAAAACCAACAGTCAGTCTGGTCTGCCCTGGCATGTCAGACGGACTGCTTCTCATATCCATGGGGTACAATTCAATCAAAAACTCCTCATTTGTATTGTGCTAGATCATAACAGTTATCTGAAGACACATTACAAAAGAGGAGGTTGGTGCCTGATCTTCATTTTATAAATATTTAATTGACCTCTTTTTATTTATTTTTTACTAATTTATTTATTATTTATTTTCATTCCACACCCAACATGAATCCACAATATACACAGAACAATTGGTAAAAAAAAAATTTGTTAAGCAGGCAGGAAATCTTGAGCAGAACTGGACTCACATTAAACTTCTATACACTGAAGCCATGTTGGGGGTGTGAGTGGGCGAAGATAGAAATATGTATTACATCATGACAGTGATACATATATGGACACCCAGATCATAGGTTTGTCCTTAATATATACTGCTCTGTTGAACTGACTGTTTATTAAAAGCAACAAAACAAATGATGCTTGTTATGGACCTACCACCATCACATAATATTGTTGACAAGCAATTCTTTTTTAAGACCTCTTTTCTAATACAAATTGCTTTCGGTGTCATTCCCCTGCGGAGCTAAACTCCCTCTGTGGCTGCTACCTACCTACTGTAGACTGTGTCCTCAAAGGATGCAGTTTGACTCTGCTATGTTCTTACTGGAAACAAGTAAAGCTTTGTAAAGTGGATCTGATGACAGAAATGGAATCCAACATATCCATGTTCAAGTGCTTTTCAAAGATGAATATAAAATTCTTGTATTGTAAAAGACCACTAGTTATCTGAGTCTATACAGATAAAAAACAACAAGATATACATCATATAACTAACCTTATACAGCAGCTGGATTAGCTTTATTCAATGTCTGTCCTCAGACGGATTTATCTCCCCAAGCTCCATTTACAATGGACCCAAGGTGGCACAGCACAATGGGATCGAATCTTTAAAGCAAAAGAGATAAGAGCTATGAGTGAGATGACAGCAGGAAGTGACCACTCAAACAACAATTAGCATAGATGCTAGCAGCTCCACTGCTGGACCACATTTCTTTGTTAAAGGAAGAACAAATATCAACACTACACTTATAAATAGAAAGGATAATTTTTATTCCACTTCTCATGTTTGGCTGAGAGTTTGTTAATTTAAGTGGCCCACATTCTGGCCTTTACACTGTGGCAGTAAAGTCCTCTGACCACGTTATCTGATTGGTCTATAACAAATATAATCGACAAAGAAAGACTGTCCGAAGCCCTGCCAGACATGCTCTTCAAAGTTTCTGCCCATTCCCAAACACTTTTTAAAGGCTCTTTCCCAGATGAACCAGAGATAAATATTGAATGGTCAATCTAGCATGTCAAGTTATCATATAACACAGATCAGCCAAAATTTTTGAGAAATGATACTGATATTCTTTCCCAGCCCTGGTGTAAACAGCAGTTCTTTCATTTCCTTGCAGGGATACATGGCCATGATGAACTCAAAAGGAATACCAGAGGACATGAAGGGAAAAGACAAGATTGTTTTTGGAAACATTCACCAAATATTTGACTGGCATAAAGAGTAAGTTCCTGGTTTTAATGGAAAAGTGTGCTCGACTCAAAAGCAGAAGACAAACAGTGTTTCACGTGGTAAAGTGTTTGAGGCTGGTAGGAGGACAAAGAAAGAACAAAAGGTCGAGACGCAAACCTGACCTTATCTTTTAGGCAATATTCGTGTGTATGAATGTGTGTTTTCTATCTGCAGCTACTTCCTGGGAGAGCTGGAGAAGTGTTTGGCAGAGCCCGAGAGGCTGGCTCAGCTCTTTATTAAACATGTGAGTGCGACTGTCCTGTTCCAGACACACACACATTTACACACACATCAGTGGAAGTGCCAGGGTCTGCTTCCTTCTGCTGTTTGGCGTGAGTGTAAATAGAGTTAAGAAAACACACAGAGCTCCGGTTTATCCTACACCGTACCTCTCTCCTCCTCTCTCAGCTGCCAGCGTCTCTCCTTCCACTTCCTTGTTACTGATACGTCTGTGTTTTTACAACAGCACACACACACACACTCATACACAAAGGAACAACAAACTGGCCGGTTTCCAGTCTAGGCTGGACTGGTCAGGAAACACAGGGGAAAAAACAGGCAGAAAAGACAGCAAGAATAAGAGGAACAATAACAAATGCTCGGCTCTAAGTCTTTGATATACACACTTTTGACCTACGTTTTTTAAACATCATCTGTACTAAAAAAGAAAAGATGTGGCTGTGTTTAGTGTTTTGTGTTGAATCAGGTAAAGGGTCACAAGCCGCATAAAGGGAGCAAAATTAGATTTAAGTTTATTGGTTAAGTAGTGGCACATGCAGGCAGAGCAGAACTGAAAGGTTATTCCACTAACTTAGCTGTCTCCTCCTCAGAGTAAGATTGAGGAATATGTAGAAACACTGATGTATTTTCATATGAGATTTGATGCAAGCTAAAATCGGACCATTAAATAATCCTAAAAAAAAAGTTTGCGAATGTTGATTGGTTTGATTATTTTTCTCCATTGCTAATACGCTTGGTTTTGCATTTTATATCATTAAAAAGCCTGATTAGTCACCCTTACAACAATGAATAACTTTTAAGGATTGAGCATTTGCAGAATGAACAACAAAGCTAGCTGTGTGGGTGTGGCCAAAAGAAGTCTGCAAAAATCCCCTGCAACTACAAGCTGGTGTTCCAGTGCACGGAGTGGCAGCAGTATTTGATGTCAGCCCTGGTACCATTTCTGGACTTAGTTCCATAAAGCCGGGCATCCACTGTACGACTTTTTTGATCGCGGCGTTCAGCTGCTGCTCATACTGTACGAGTGAATCGCAGGGGTTAACAGTTCACAGCTCACAATTCTTCCTCTCACACTATACGACCTGATGCTCGGATGCGATCTGACTGCTCACACTGTTTGTCCATGTGGATGTATTATAAGAACTTATAATATAATAAAGTCTTATAATACATGACACCACGTCAGACTGTTGTATCCGGAAATGCAACGTTAAAAGTAGTAGTAGAAGAAGAAGAAGTAGGAAGTGATCGGATGCTCACAGAAGTGAATGACTAACAGACAAAAACGCATTGCACGAATAGGCTCCGCTGTGCCTGCCACAGCTCAACAAGTCGATCCTGGGTGGGTCCAGGTCCGCTGTGATGCCATGCTGCTCTGTCTTGTGCATTTGTTTTCTCTTCCGTATCTTCATTTGTGCATGTGTTGTGTGACATATAGCCTCACGAGGGGCGACCAGGATTTCAAACAGGTTTGATTTTCATCCGATTGATCGGGAGGTGGTCGTGAGGTGTTAGTCGCTTCTCGTTACTTCGTGTATACTACACGATGTGAGACGCACGACTGAGCCAAAGCTCGGCCCGATCCCCAAAATAGTCGCACGGGTGAAAAATCGTGTGAAAAAGGGCCAAAAATCGCACAGTGGATGCCCGGCTTTAGACAGTAAAGTCAATGACAGACCATAAAGTGGTCGTACAGGGTAGACAAAACCTCAAAAAGACTGGTTTCTCAACCTGAGGAACTGTAGGCTTTCCTCCAGGGGAAGGGGGAATTTGGCACACTTCCCATACTATTAGCTGTGTTGCCTATTTCAGGAATGCACAATCCTTACCCTGGATTTCTACATAGAGTGAATGCACCACGCACTGTATTATTCCAAACAAAAGGCTGGCAGCATCGCCCAGTTGAAGCGGTGCACTGCAGCGCGCAGCCCTGTGCAGCTGGAAGAGGGATGGCACAACATTCCCTTAGAGTTAATCTCTTGCGCGAATTGCGATATCACACGATAACAAAACATGTTATAAACTGAGGAAAGAAATAAACATCACATCTCTTCACTTCTTGAAGGCCGGTTTACTGGTCCCAACCATATAACTCTGTGATTTCTATTTCTTCTATCTGCCTACATGTATATCCTTACAGAACAGATAGATAGATCTTTATTGTCATTGTCACATGTACAACGAAATTAAAAGTGCCAACCAATCAGTGCATCAGTCACTCAAAAAACATGAAGCTAAAAAGAAAAGACAGTCAAAGAAAAGACATTCAAGAACGGATGTTTGACGTCATACATAATGTTATATTTCTCCACCTCCGCAATTAACTTTTCTTCGTCCATGTCATTGTGTTGCCTCTGGGATCCTCTGACTGACAGTTGACTTGATGCTCGTGCCTGTGGTTGTGAAGTAATGACAACCTATTGAGGGAATTAATGTTCAGGAGTCTGTGCATTGTGTTTCATTTTGAAAGTACTGTATACTCCACACGCTTGACTTCCTTTTCTGATGCTTTCTGAATGACTTGAAATGTATTATGTTTGGCAGCAATTACACTGGAAATAGACCTGCAGCGTCTTTGTGATTTAAAACAGGTTTCGTTGAAAAGATGGTCTAGATGAAGGATGAAGTGCTCAATATCTACAGTATGCTATATCTATAGCTAAATAACTGGCCCACAAACATATTCAGAACAAACTCATTGTTTTAAAATGTGTGTGAATGAGGTTATAGATTTAGATTTTATGACTAAAAGAAGGGGCCAGTCAAAAGAAACCGTGTGTTGCTGTCTACCTTTCTACAATCTTAGGCCTCTACAAATCATCTCATAATTATTTCAGTTTTATTTTTATATTAAAAAATATCAAGGTAAACCTCATTTATCACCATTCATTAAATAAAGAATCAAGAAAGGATTTTTGGTCCATATGGCCTAGCCCTACTCTGACCTTTGGAGTCTCTTTCTAGGCTATGGACACTTGCTCCTTACCTTTTGCTTCTTTGACAATTTAATAACACTTGGCTCACAGCATAATCAACTTAAAAGCCTGCAGGGGGAATAAAGAAACTTGTAACTAAATCTAAGCACGGTGTCAAACTGTGAAAACAAGCAGAGCGGGAACACAGGTTTAATGAAAACCAGAATCTGCTTTAAACAAGAGCCTGTTGCAGATACGTAACATGTGCGCTCACTTACACACATGCAACATATAAACAGAGGGATACACACACATGTGCTCTTTCACTTTCTGCAGAGTTACATGGTGCCTGTATTCAGGCGGGGCTGCTCGCTGGTCTCTAGGTTACAGGAGTATGCAGCCTGTTGCTAGGTGCAGCTGTATATATCTAGCTCTGGTTACACAGGGGGTAACCGAGGTAAATTATACATAAACTAACGCTCATCTACATGTTACTCCATTAGAGCTCAGGCTAACACATCCGCAACTGAATGCCAATTAGTTACAGCAGAGCAGGTGCTGAGCAGAGAGCACGAAAGAACACACTCTGCACCCACACTGAATTTAATTGTTTTTCTTTCATTTCTTATGCAACAAGGGTTTTTCTTCTATCACAGAATGGGCAGTATTAGGCAATCTTTAGCATCTTTTACTAATATGTGTCAGAGTTCACACTGAACATGATTTAATGTGTTGTTTTCTCTTGTAATGCAGGAGAGGCGCCTGCATATGTATGTTGTGTACTGTCAGAACAAGCCCAAGTCAGAGCACATCGTCTCAGAGTACATAGAAACATACTTCGAGGTGAGTGCTGCCTGATGTTTGCATGTCTCTACTCTTGTAATTTTAAACTCAGCTCATGCCTTCTTGATGTTTCATTGAGAACAAAACCACAATTCTGATGAAGTTGAGCCATCGTGTAAAACTGCAACAAAAACAGAAAGCAACGATTTGTTTATTGTTTTTCCCTATATTCAATTAAATAGAACACGAGGACAAGATATTTAGTGTTTAAATTGATAGACTTCATTGTATTTGTCCAGTATTCACCAATTTTGAATTCTGTGCCTGCAACATGTTGTGAAAACCTGACACAGAGGCAACAAAAGACTGTGAAAGTTGATGAATGCTCAAAAACACAAGGCATGAGGCTCACCATCTTGAAAACAACTGCATGAGCAAAACAAAAATCAACAGTTGAAGAATAGAGAGGGAAGACATCATCAATACTGAAAGGTACGCATAGGTTTTGGAATAACATGTTGCTGTTAAGTAGCTTAAATTACATATTAAGCAATAATTGGAAACTCATGGAACATTTATGATTATTGTCCTCTGTTTCCAAACACTTTTTGAGTATAAAGGAAAGGTGGTAGTATAAAACAGTCCCAGGAGCAACGTGGTAAACATGCTCCTGGGACTGCTTCTTTGGAACGTGTTGCAGGCATCAGATTCATATTAAGTGAATATTTGCAAAAAAAAAAAAAAAAGATTATCTGTTTGAACATTAGATATTTTGTCTTTGTGGTCTATTAAATTAACTGTAAGTCAAAAGGATTTATAAATGATTGTTTTCTGTTTACATTTTAACACAACACTGTAACTCACACGTAAGTTTGTATTAAAGCTCCTCCAGTAGTTTTGATATGTAGATTGCAACACAGTGGTGCAGTGATAAGAACTGCCAGAAGAGTTCGAACACTGTAAAACGTACACTATATTGGTTATTTTAACTTTAGAGTTTTTTAATAATTATGGATATATTTCAGTCTGATACAGTATGAGAGAATCTTGAATATGTACAGTATATGGATGCACCGAATATTGGGTGGCCGAATAATGCAAAAAAAGCCATATTCGGCCTTCGGCGGAGTGAGGTAATAGCAAGGCTGAATAGCACCGTGTGATGCAATGACGTAATCTACTACGTCATTGCGTGGGACTGTGGCGAAGCAGAATAAGGCTGTCACTTTTCCTAAAAATCAAACTCAATCATGCACCCAAATAATCGAAGATATTCAATTACCCCCCCCCCCAGTAAGGGACAGAGACTCTCTTATCCACCCTGCCGAAAAAAACATAGTCACATGGGGTTAAACTCTTGACCAAGTGCCGCTGCACTCGGCCGTATAGCTTGGATGAAAAGCCAACGGCTGAGCCTGCAAATAAGTGGAAGACGAGTGACTAAACTGTATTTCATAGAAAACACAGCCTGGCCTTTGATTTTAAGTTTGCCATCAACAATGTAGAACCAAAACTACTTCCACACAGCTCTCCTTGGATGATTCAGAGCTGTTAATGTCCGTTCGGAGTGGAAACTCTTTGTTTACTGAGGTCAAGAGAGTACAGGATGTGTCTGACAGTCAAGCGCCCTCTGTTGGACGGAATGGTCCACTGCTCCAGGTCTGATGTGCCCCCACACTCAATATTTTACATTCAAATACTTATTTACAATTCGGTTATAGATATTTATTCCCATATTTGATTGGTTATTCAAATATTGAATATAAAGTGACAGCCTTAAAGCAGAACTTATGTCAAAGGACAATTATTTTTTTGTTGGTATTATTGGTTCATTGGTTTATATCCACTTCAATGCACATTAGTATTTTTTAATGCATGTTTTGTTTTGTTAGAAGGCTTAATATGAATGAAATACTTTGTTGGGCTTTTTTTTTGGAAAAGCAAAGGCGACTTGAATCTTAAACAATGTTATAATATTCAATAAACAATCACTTTCTTTTAAAAACATGTCTAAAATGTACTCTAAGCTATTAATGCACTATTAAAAAATATAGTGAACTACTTTGCCTTCGCATTGGATATTAGGTATTCGGCCAAGCGTTTATATTTTATTAGGCTTCGGCCACAAATTTTCATTTCGGTGTACCCTAGTACCAAAGTTAATCATGGTATTGACTATGGGCTGCATGAAGGTACAGCAGGTAATTCTTGTATCTTGCTGCATGAAAGATGGTGATTCAATTCCCCAGACAGGGCCTTTTGTGTTCTCTTCTTGCATGTGTGGGTCTTCTCTGGGTCCAGTATCCTCTCACTGACCAAGAAATGGACTCAGTATGTTACCCAGCCTTACTCATGATTTGGGTGATTTGATGATCTATTTATTGAGTGAGTTTTAATTCTGGCCTTTGGCATATACCTCCATTACCCCATGCCTGTGGTACACATCCGCACATCCAGTATGCTGCTCTTATACTATAAACATGTATAATACATAACCATGTTGCTATATTTTTAGCAGTCATACATTATTCAGACTGTTCTCTGCATTGACAGTAAACTCAACACAGACAGACAAATGGAACAACCCCTGTCAGGGAGGATATTTTGGCCCTTAGCTGTTGTGTGTGCCATGTCTGTCATGTTAACTGGTCGTCATGTTGTTGTTGTGTCAGGAGTTGCGGCAGCAGCTGGGTCACAGGCTGCAGCTCAATGACCTGCTCATCAAACCTGTCCAGAGGATCATGAAGTACCAGCTGCTGCTCAAGGTGAAAGGCAAAGCACTGCTGAGCTGTTGACACACACTTACACTTCTACTCACACACACACACACGTCAAGGTGTCCACTGTGCAGCTGTCTGATACACAGTAGGGTTGGTCAAATTGTAAACATCTTCCACACAAATATTTACAGTTGACATTCTGGATGTACGAAAATCAGGGGATTTATGGTGCAATTTAGACAGTGTGCAGAAAGTTGCTTGTGTCGCTTTTACCAATTAAAGTGCACACTGTTTGAATTGTCCAAGGAATTTGGAAAAGGATGTGAAATTGGAAACTCAGAACTAAGTTCACATCAGCTGAGCAATGCTGAAGTTTGTCTGGTACATCAAAAAAATTCTTCGTATGCTAAATTTTTTTGAACATTTAATTCAACACGCTTAAAAACACCAGCCAGAGTTTATCTGTGCTGGCAAACGTTGAGACCTGCAGGTTAATATACAGAGACGTGTGAATCCTTGTGTACACAACTTAGAAGCAGAGGTTAGCCTGTAATAGTTAGCCTGTATAATGTGTAGATAGGTGGCCAACATTTGAAAATGTAAGCAAAGTTGGTTGTATTCTTTACTGCATTATTTTTAACCTATAGAGAAAAGCACTGATGCACACATAGGCTGACAGGTTTTCATAAAGTGGGTCACAGTATGTTGCCAACCTTTTTGTGCAATTTAGAAAATAACAGGGAGTATGCCTGCAATTTCTTTAACCAACAGTGACAAAGACAGAACTGTGTACAATTGCAAACAGGTTGACAGTATTTTGAAAAGTGGGTGAAATTAGCTAGGAAAATGTTGCAAGCCTTTAACTGCTATCTAGACAAAGTGCAGTCTGGTATTATAAGTCAAGTATGAGAGAGCAAAGCTGTGTCTAAATTGCAGAAAAAGATAGGCAACACATGGCAAACTAAGTTCAATTGGCTGAAATTGTTTGAATTTAAATGCCTGTATTAATTCAAGCCAAAATATTAAGAGAGAACACTGTGTAAGTTTCATAAATAGGTTGGCAATATTTATAATAAGTTTGTGAAATTGACAAATATTAACAGTCTATTTGTGAGGTTAAGATACTGCAGGGGAATATCATAACCCATAAGACAAAGAGCACTGTCTAAATATTGAACATAGAATGGAAACATTTGAAAAGGTTTTACAGCTATGCAAAACAATGCTGGTAACTCTTTGTTCAACTTAGACAAAGTGCATAAGATTGATGTTAATATTCTCAACTAGAGAGAGACAGAAAATGAAAATGAATCACTGAAATTGAACATTTAGGTTGTTAGTATTTGTTAGCAGTTAGTAAACCTATTTGAAAAGTTCAGAAATTTTGAAGGAAGTTGCCTTGAATATTATTAACCCAAAGAGAGAGAAATAAAATTTGAAAATCAGTTGGCAATATTTGGAAGTGTCTGAAATCGGCAACAACTTTAACCAGTGTGAGAGAATTGAACTTAAATGTTCAGGCAAAAGAGAGAGAAGGAGCACTGTTACAATTGCAAGAATAAGTTAGCAATGACATTTGTTATACCTCAAATGTTTCACTTGTAAAATATCAAACATGTTCATAACCACTGTTAATATACCACTTACTATATAATATGTATTTTTCTATTTTATATTTTATTTTATTATAAATTACTTTACTTTTCATTTGTAAGTTTCTGTCTTATTTTTCTCTTGTATCCTACAAAAGTGTGCAGGAGATTGCCTGCACTTCATGAAGCTAAAAGGAAGATGGGATACTAAAATTCTAAAAGTGGTCGGCAGTGTTTTGAAATACAGGTGAAGCTTAAATGCTTACAACCTTTATAAGCAATTCAGACTGTTTTACGGAGTTTGCCTGTAATATTGAAAGCTAACTGAATGGCAGCCCAAACAGGTTGGAGATGGTAAAATTGGCAACTTTTGCCAGTCTTATTTTACATTTAAAAAGACCTGACATTTTCCTAAAAATGTTTCACCAAGCCCAAGAGAGCACAAACTGCACAAAAGGCAGATTAGAAAATTGGACAGAATGCAGTCATGCTAGTTTCACCCACCTTCAAAATGTTACCAACAGTGATCCACAATTTATGACTTTTTCAAACACAAAAAAAAATATCCAAATATTTGGCATTTAGGCATTTAAAAAAAAAATCTGTTTGCCTATACCCTCTGGCTCATTTAGATCATGAAGCTCTGAAAATATGCCTACCTTTGCCTGATAGAAAAAAGCCCGTGATTTTAATGCCTGCTCAGGCTCCTTCTCAGACAGAGAGGGAGAAGTGAATGACATAAGAAGTCTTGAATTTAAACAATAGTGTGTAATAATCTTTGAAGAGGATCATTAAATAACATCACTGGTATAAAAGTCAGCCTAAATATAAATCTTTGCCTCACTGGCATCCAAATAAAATCTAGGTTCACCCCCTTAAATGCTCCAGCAGATGTTTACACCTTATTCTGAGCTGCAAACCTTGAATTCTCTGGTGATCATGCTGTGTTTATTTGGGCAGGATTTCCTCAAGTATTACACCAAAGCTGGGATGGACACAGAGGAGTTAGAGGTGGGTGCCCTCGTGCAAAAGGATTGAACAAAGTTTTATAAGCTTTTTGTTCATGACCATTTTTTTTTTTTTTACAGAAAGCAGTAGAGGTGATGTGCTTTGTGCCAAAGCGATGCAATGACATGATGAATGTGGGCAGGCTACAAGGCTTTGAGGTGTGTCTTAGGAATTTAGGTCATCCTCAAAGTCTTCAAAACAAATCTCATGCCAACTATTTAGCCCATTAAAACCGCTCCGTAACCACTTCCTCTGCTGTTGTGTTTATATTTGCAATCGTACCAGGGGAAGATCACAGCGCAGGGCAAACTGCTCCAACAAGACACGTTCACCGTCACAGAGCAGGACAGCAGCTTCTTGTCCCGTGCCAAGGAGAGAAGGGTCTTCCTGTTTGAGCAGCTGGTCATCTTCAGTGAGCCAATCGACCGGAAGAAAGGTTTCTCAATCCCAGGATACATTTTTAAAAACAGCATCAAGGTGAGTGGCTGATGAGGCCAAGAATGAAAAACAACTAATGTAGCACGTGCTGCCACTAACTGAATTTGAGTTTTGTTTATTTAAATCTAATTCAGGTTGGTAACACTGAAACCAAAATGTGATATTTGAAAACTGAATTTAATAGGCTTGAAACTAAATCTTAATAAACAAAATAAATTGGAGCCCTGAAATAGGGCTCCAGTCCTCCCCATAAAATCAGCTCCTTTATTCCAATTTATTGAGTTATAAACTGTAATTAGATTTTAGGAATTGCATTTCAGGCTGCTGTTAACTATATGAATTCAAGTTATAAAAAGTAGATTGAAATATTCATCTCAATTATTCATGTTGATTAATTCAGATTCACATAAAGTTTCTGCTGATACAGATTTCTGCACATAAAAAAGTTTTTAACTACAGATCTAAGCATACACTTAAAAAAAGTTTTTCATGAAGCCTGAGTGATGTCGGTTGTTTTGTCACTGAAGGATGTGTTTAGGTCCGGTCCACACTTGTCACTGTGTTAAAAAACCTTTACTTGATTAACTTTTGGTCAGCCTAACAACAGACCAAGAGTTGAAGTTGAGGTGGTCCTTAAACATCTTTGCTCATGGCAGCACTGGCTTTAGTCACAGCAGCCATGCCTCTACTTATGCAAGACTCTACTCTTTATAAAATCAAAACACATAAGTGAAATAAAATCCCTTATACAGTATGACGACAAAAAACATAAACCACAAAGATCAAACTGTTTTGAACCAGGTTTTAAAAACTAAAGCAAACAAAAACTAACATAAAAACAGCTTTCAAACATGAGGTGTTAGAAATGGTGCTTGAAAGTTTGGTTGCAGTGTGCAGACATGATTGACAAAAAGCAAGATTGCATTTTTTTCTGAACATGCATAATTCCAGAAATTTGCTGTGTGGATAGATGAGTCTCATTTAATGTCTGTCACCAGACAGATTCATAGTACCAAGCTCCAAACAACTAAATTGTGATTGGCCCGTTATGGGATGGCCCAATCAGAGTCCTTCAGAGCGGGAAGAGGTGGGAGCTAGGAAACAGCAGGAAGTGACTGTTAGTACAGAGATTAGCATAGATGCTAACAGCTTCATGAGCTATTATATTAGATCTGAACTGCATTTATTTGTCAAATGAAAACAAAAGAAGGATATTATTGGTCTGTTTAGATTCTGTCCTTCACACCGCTGTAACAGTGCCCGCCTACTACATTATCCAATTGGCTGGTAATTACTGTGATTGACAGAATGACCATCTAATCCTGCTGGATTTGCTTTCAAACATTCTGCCCATTTCTAAACATTTTCTATGGGCTCTTTCCCAGATGGACTTGTAAAATATGTGAAACAGTCCATCTGGCATGCAACATTATGATTTCAAACAAAACAGACTCAGAGTTCAGAGGTCACTGTTTTACAGATTTTATCTGTAACTGCTAAATGCAATCTGACTAACAGCCACAGAACATACAAAATCCATTCACCAAATTGTCCAAGAACTTTTTAAATCTTTGTTTGATTTGAAAAACCATGCAAAAATGTGTATCACTTTGAAATGAGGTGTATTAGTGAATATGACACAAAAGGTAATCCTTCACCCACGAGTTCTATGAACAACAAAGCTCCAAATATTCTTGGTATTCATGAAGTCTCAACACTGAAATTAATGCACCTAAAGAATTAAAAAATTTAAGAAGGTTGAACATATTCCTTTGGCACACCTAGAGCCCCCTCAAGGCCTACTGGTGTGCCTCACCTCACTATTTGGAACCAATAGGTAAGACCTTGTTATACGTTTCGTGTATCCGCATGGTCGCGAGGGTCCATACGGCTAAATAATTAGACACAACTCACTGGTACAATGCAGCAGATTTTTGCCTGGCAGTGCACACACCAAATACTTTAACAAAAATGGACGAGGAAAAGTAGGTACTGAACTTTAGGGGGGGCTACAGCTGTCAGTGGTATAAAAAATGGTTTTCCACATCATTAACCTTTTTCACTGATTTGAGTTCAGCCATGACATATTTATGACTTTTTTGAAGACACTTACCTGTAAAGCTTGGGAGAATATTGGTCTGCAGTGAAGAGAAAGGATTAAATATTATCAAAACACACCAAACACAATGTTGAAAGCATAACTGAGCTTTAGAACAACTGGTACACCATAGGCACCCAGACCTGGAGTCATAAAAAATGTGGGATCTGAGATTGGAGCAGCTCCAACCCCGACTTGGACAATAAAATAGCAAGGCTGCACACACTTGAGGATTAATTAGACTAATTGTTGATTGCACCAAACCCGGAATCAGGTAATGCCCCCCTGATCACTGAGTGGGAGAAATCTGGGCAAAAGTCTGGCATTAAATCATGATGTGTGTTGCCAGCATTACACAACAAACTCAGAAATTAAGCACATCAGTTATTACCTGTTACATAACCTCACAGCAGGGACTTTTTGAAGGCTTAATGTGCAGTCTTTAGACATGACTTCTCTCAGGTGCTGATCACACATGATCTGTTCCAGGTGAGCTGCCTCGGGGTGGAGCCCAGCATGGAGGGTGATGATGCCCGCTTTGTGCTGACGTCACGCAACCCAGACGGCAGTGTGGTGCGCTTTCAGCTGCTGGCCTCTTCCCCAGAGATCTGCAGGGCCTGGGTCAATGATGTTGTTCAGATCTTGGAATCACAGCGAAACTTCCTCAACGGTGAGCTCTAAAGACTACAAAACATCCTGACTGAGGATCAATAAATCATGTTTTAGCCTGGAATCATTTCCATTTATTGACTGCACTGTCGGGTCTCATGCAGCAGAGGCTGAATCAGACTTGATGAGAAAGGTTTTAGTGTGATGGGAAGTGTCTTTTCAATCAAAGAAGACACCAAAGATTAAAAATATCAAGTCAGTATTATTTTTACCAGTGAATTAGTGCTCTTAAAATGTATTTTATAAGTAATTATGAAAGATATTCTTAAACTATTGCATATCAGAAACAGATGCATCTATCTCGTTCTCCTTTCTGGCATTTGGAGTATGGACTGAATTTTTGTGGCTGTGCCAATATTTCAGAACTCTTGCTATTTATAAACTTCTTCAGTTTTGAAGAAAATACGAGCAAATCTGCCCTGTGCAAGGACTGGTGTTTGTCTTATTGTGACAGCCTTCTTGTTTAATAAACTGATTTAGACCAATAAACGCATTTGATCTCTTAAAAATGAAATAGTTGTTTTAATAAGGATACTAGTGTAAGATAAAAAAAATGTTTGGACTGCATTTCCATTGTGTAAAAACGTGTTTTTGTACCTGTAACAAAGGAGGCCTAAAGTGTCTTTCTGAGAGCGACAAACAGCACTACTAAAACCTGCTGAGACATTGTGAGTTCTGTTAAATAAAGATGATCCTTTTTTAAGAGGCTTATTCTCTCAAATTAGAATAAATTCCTCTCATTAAACACCAAGTTTGGAGGGTGGTTTCCTGGTAAAATCCTGATAAAGTACTCACAGTTAGACAAATCTTATTCATTTAAAGAGCAAAAAACTAAACTAGTTTGATTAAGACTTGAAAACTCAATCCTTGGAACCCAATTAAAAGTTTAATAAAGAGGATTAAATGAAAAAATACTCAGCTAAGGTAGGTCTGTTGTATTTCCTTTAAACTTCTTAAAAACTACAAATCACATTATGAGATTAAACTGAAAAATTCATTCATGTGTATTCTTTAGACATGTACATCAGGTACAATGCAGACTGCCAGAGATTTTAACATCTAGTTATACAATTACCTTTGTAAGCTTTTATCCAAAACTTTTATAATGTCAGTGAGAACACATTTCTTGTGGTCTGGCTGACAATAAAACCCTCTTCTATTATTTATCCCAGAGCTTAAAGAAACGTTCAGCATCAATTCCAGAGCTTTATGAAATCTCTCTCTTCATCTCTGTGCGTTTCAGCCTTACAGTCTCCCATCGAGTACCAGCGGAGAGAGAGCAAGTCCAACAGCCTCGGCCGCAGCATGAGGCCCCCCCTCTCTGCTGCCAGCGCCCTCCGGCCCCACTCCTCTGCCTCAATCGACCGCCACAAGCTTCCCTCTCTTCACTCTCACAACATCTCCCTACCCACGCTCTACCTGCCCAGCCAAGGCCCGAGCCAAGCGCCCAGCGAGACCTACTCACTGCGGGATGTAGGTGCCTTGTCTCCCTTTTGCCAGACAAATGAAATGACCAAAAATGGTGCTGAATACTGACAGTGAGACCACCTTTTGTTTGCATTTACAGCCCACTGTGGTCCAGCCTTGCCCTGCTGACTCACACACTGTTTCTCCGTCACACGTCCAGCTGGGCTTCACTGACAGGCCAAACTGCCAAGCTGTGTCAAATGGGCTGTACACCCCTACAACACAAAGTGCCCAGGTAGAGTGTGTGCATGTTTCAGATACAGATGTTTACATAAACCACTTTGTGTTCCCCCTCAAAATGTCACTCATGGGCAGATCAACATTTTGCTTTTGGGTCATCGAGCCATCATTACTTAACCACAGCATTCTAAAATGTAATGACCGAACAAGCCACAGGAAGCCAAGCACGCGAGAAATAATAGACCATTGTGCAACATCTGACAGTAATACTAATGTGCTCATTAATGCTCATTAAAAGATGAAAGACCTCAGTAAATGGTAACCCTCTGTTTGGACAAATACACAGTGAGGAGACGTCTCCAGCTATTAGAGGAGTTAGTACTCCCCCTGTTGGTAGAAAATTTGAATAACAAAAACCAACTTTTTTTTAAACTTTTTTTAAATTTTTGTTGAAGTTATTTTGATAAATTACGAGAATTTAATAATTTCTACATGTTAATAATAAAATGTTAAAATATTCCTGGCTTTTGGGCTTTTATTTGATGGTTTTAGTATCTTATAAGTCAATATTGCAGAGAGGATAACACATGCTGATCTAACACTGTTGTGATTGCATTTGTCTCCCTTTTGATTTTAGTTTAACTGAATGTTATTTTGTTCATTGTCTGTGTAAAGCAATTCTTGGCTCATGAGTGTGTAAAGCACATGATAATTATGCCTTATTTCTTACTATCTTATATGGATGGATGGTTGGTAAATGGATGGATGGATAGACTGGTAGGCTACAAAATGCTCAAACACCAAATACATGAAAACTTAGTTAGGCAGCACTCCACCTCCCAGCAGCAAAACTACCAGACTATAAAAATAAAACTAAGTGTATATCAGTGCTTAGAAAATGAATATGCTTAAAGAAAATGTTTTAGACACAGAAAAACAGTTATTTATCGATTTATGAATAACAAAAAACATTAAAAATTGTAATCTGCTTATTCTCAAAAGTCTCTCACACACTTGAATTAGGGCCAAAAAAAAGAGTTGAGAGCTGATGTCAGGAAGTTACTGTTCCTACTGTCTTGTTTTTGTTTTAATGGTGGTGATATTTAGTATAGATTCATTGTCAGCTTTGTGTGTTGTTGGAAGTCTTCTCAGAGAATTTTTCTTGTAGTACATAACATTAAAGGAGTCATATCATGCTTGTTTCTCCTTTTCACTATGCTAGACTAGGATGCCTGTAAAGCATTTCTGCCCTCAGTACAAGTCATTTAATTCCTTCATTGCCCCACAATAGCGTTCTCCAAATCCTCATTTTAGGCCATTATGAAGCTCTCGTTGTAACACTCGGTCTCCAGGCTGACCTTAAAGGGAAACTCCGGTTTGTGCATGCTCATATACTCACTCAGACAAACATCGTGCAGCTCGGAGTCCTTCAGAAGTTATTTAGATCCAACCGATGTAGCCGCACTTAGCGGGGTCCACGGCAACGGAGCTTCAGCGCGGGACGTAATCTCTGCAAAATCGCTCGTCTCTACCACAGCCCGGTTTGTCATTGCAGAGAAATCCTCCAGAGTAGTCAGACATATATTCCTGGATAGATCCATACGCGGTGTAGCCGGTTTCAAGTCCCACTCTGAGCAGCAAACACACTCCTCTTCTGTTGCTATAGGCGAACACTGTCCACAAGCGCACACCAGTTAGCATTGAGTCGTGGACGTGCTCCTGTTTGTTGTTCACGAGCCAGCTGTTCGTCTCTCTCTCTCTGCATCCTTTCATCCTCTCATGGAGCTCCTCGTCCGTGTACTCAGACTCAAACAGGTCGTCATAGTCTGACTCTTCGGCATCAGATAAATATTCTGCCATGTTGCTCAGCACTGCCGGCTAAAAGTAGGTCAGCTGTACCTTTGTGTCGGCGGCTATGGCGTCATCAAAAGTTTGTTTACCAGGTCAGCTGACCCACCTGAAGAGGGTAGATGAGCTGACTTTATGATAACACTGGCGATGGATGAAAAATATAGCGAAATGGCGATTTTGCCCTATAAGAGCTTCAGCAGGACATAATCTCTGCAAAATGGCTCATTTTATATCATCCATCACCAGTGTAAACGAAAGAGCAATGTGCTCTGATTGGTCAGTTCTATCGGGGGTAGAGCCAGCCTGTCCTTCTTCTTCTACTGTATTGTCCAGCAGGCTCGAAGCAGTGACCGCGTATTGAGTCCCTCTACAGGCCAGAGCTGGTAATGAGTGAGTGTGAGCGAGGGAGCTTTATACCCCTGCTGCTGGACGAATGTGTTCCTTGGTGACGGTTTTGTGGCTAACGGACATCACAGAGGAGGAAGTGTTTCATCAGATTACTCCAACAAAAAAGAAATGTACCTCGTGTCGTCACGACGATTTAAATGTCGCGGACATCTCGCAATGACCTATTTTCAGAGGCATCAAATCTCGTTCTAGGATATCAGAAAAAATACAATATCTAATTTTTTGAAAATTAAGGGGGTGTAAGGTCTTGTTTTCAAATTTATTATATGTAAGTATTAAATCATGCATCAGCATGATATGTCTCCTTTAAACATACATTTTACTGAACTTTGTTGTCGTAACTGCAGGATCCCCTAGAGCCAATACGGGGAACACTGGTGTGCCTTAAGGCAGGTCTTAGTTTACCCTGGAGATTATTACAACAATGTGTAATTATTTCAGCATATTAAGAGTGACTTTTGACTTATCAGTACTTTTTAAACTTTGATTAACTTTAGTAACTCAAAAAGATAATTTGAAAACAGTAAGAGTGTTGAAGTTAACAGATGCTGTCAACACCCCAAAAAAGTGTGACCTCGGTGGTAAAACTATCTAGTCCCAGTCAGTCTTGGAAAATAGGGGCATTTTATCTTATTGCAGCTCCAACAATATTTATCAGACCTTATAAGAGGGGAAAAAGCTCCAGGGACACCATCATTGTGCATCAACTCAAAACAAAATGCTTTACTTCTTACCTGCCGGCATGAATACAAACCTGGTAATTATGCAACATCAGAGAAAAGATCAATCTTAATTAATTTGTCTTTAAATCCATTTCTAATTTTTATTAGAGTTGTTTATCAATTGTACAAGTAAATTCCAGTAACATGCTCATATAGATCAGATACTGTGGTACTTGTTCAGCATGGTTATGTTTCAGTGTGCTCTGAGAAACTTTGGTGTTCCTTAGGGAATAAAATGGTTTGAAAACTGCTGCCCTGGAGGCCTTGGGCCGGAAGTCTGTAACTGGAAGTTCCTCTGCACTGAGCTTAAAGATTTTCTGTGTCTTCCCAGCAGAGGGCAGCAGAAGGATGCAGAAGAGGTCCACCCTCTGAAGCTGGAAGCCAGCCTCCGCTATCGGGCCCCCTGGCTGGACGTCGTCCCAGCAACCTGGCTCAGCTGGCCGAGGATGACCTATGAACTCTAACACGAAGTCTTTCAGTCTATCAATCTATCAGGATAACAGCAATTAAAGGTCAGAGCTGTGAAGACAGGAACACTTGTCCTCTGTGGACCCTCACCTGGTTCAGAAAGACTTTGAAAAGGAACCTGAGGGATCATGGGAAGGAGCCATGGGCTGTATCTATTAAAAGACTTTCCTCTGTTTGTACAGAGCAGCACAGTGAAAGGTGAAAAACCTTAACCACCTCTGTTCTACATCAGACACACCTGGTGGGATGTTTCAGGGCTCAGAGTTAAACACTCAGTGTTATGACCATTTCTGCTTTTAATCCTGTTAAGTTTGGACACCACACTCCTCTAGGCTTCTCATACATAAAGAAATATCCATTCCTGATCGGGAGTCACTGGAGTTGTGTATGAGCCGAAAAGCATGTTTGTGTGGATGAGTGCATGAGAGTGTGCAAAGAGGAGGCCCCTGTTGAACTCCCTTTTTATTTCCTGACGCCCCAGCGACATGAACACATTTTGTCATTCCCCTGCTGACAAACTGAGTGTGCTGTTGAAGCGGACAAGAGCAGGAAAAAGCCCAACACTTGATATGAACAAGCCACAAAGACTTGACTCACTCTGGCTGAGAGTGGAGAACTTTCTTTTAGAGCTCCTGTGTGCTCTACTATTCTGTTTGACAGATCTTCGTTTGATCTGGACAAAAAAGGCCTGATGGAGCCCTCTGGAGGATCTCTGTGGGTATGACGTCAGATCAGAATACATTTTATTTCTTTTTGGGCCACTCCAGGGAAGCTGCTGGTGCAGGAGGTGTGTTCAGAGGGACTGCTGTGCTGACCCAAAATGTTGCATGAAACATCTCCTCACCAACGCTCATCGGCGCAGGTTGCTCTTTCCACGCCAAAGTGGTGTGCCAGTTAAACTAATATGAGTTTTTTTAAGTCCACTGTTGTCATGTCAAGACTGTGCACCAATTCTTTTATCTCTGTTTGCTTTTAATTCTGTACAGTGCATAACATGAAGACAGTCTCCTGCACTCTTAGAGATGAAGTGCGACCCTGGTATGCCAAGAAATGTTACTGATGTTCAGATGAAGGATATCATGTTGTTAGGCGACAGAGTGGTGCTGATGGATCTGCATGCTTGCTCCTCTGTAGACAACAGTGCCAAAACCACAGCCTCACAATGCTTTGACTCCACGGTTCAGTTTAACACCAATGCTAAGAAACAACAACAATCATCAGCACTACAATGCTCCATTTTCATGACATAAAGAGAAGTAGCTGAAGTTCTTCTCTGTGGCCAGTAGAGGTCCCCACGAGGCCTCCACTTCCATTTCACTTCAATCATACAGCTCCACCAAAGATCAATAGGCTTCATTTTTCAGCGCTCGCAGTGAAGGCAAAGCTGCTCAATAATCCGTCTGAATAAATAAATCATACAAAGCTAACTCCAAAAGAGGATGTTTGATGAGTGAAATCATCTCACTAATCAATCTGTAGTTAATGTGAAGTTCTGATCAGGGGTTTTACATTTACATGTTAAGAGTCTAAAACCACTACAAGGAACCAAAGGAAGGACAGAAAACCAAGAAAAGGTTGTTTAACGCTATGTTTGACTGAGTTAAAACTGTTGTATCATATCAAATTAAAAGTGTCTTTTTGAAACACAGTAGTGCTTCTTTGTCTTTTTAAATACTCATTTCTGGCAGCCTCAATGACTGAATACTTCTGATTTTGACTTTTATGATCTGTTTTATGTGAGAATGAGATGAGGTTTACAAATTAGAATTTGTATTGTTATTTACAGATGAGTGTTAAAGTCATGCAAGAGAGGGATGATGTATTTCATTATGCATTTAAAGAGTAAAGTCTTTACAACAAGGAATACATAAAAATGTCAGGAGCAGAGTCTTTACATTTAAGAAAAATCAGTATGATGAGCACAATGATGCTAAGAATTTAGTTTACACATCATTCCTACCTCTTAGCCAGTATTTAAATCTTATTCATTAGATATTTTGACTTTTTCCACAACATTATTTTACTAAAAATGTATGGCCTATCAAATGTTATTTTTCCCCATGATGTCCTTCTTGTTTTTACTTTGAAAGTTTTTAAACATACTTTTTTATAATTTGGCTTTTTGTCTTGACATCTATACTATTTTCTTAACATGTATTGTATAAAGCATTGTTGTCCTCTCATTAATTCCTTCCTGCTACTCCACCACAGCCTTTCATTTGCATTCTGAAACACAGAAATTATCAGAGCTTATAAAAACACCTCAGTAAATGTTATATGCTACCTCTTATGATCACTTTTAATCCAAGTAATATATTACTTTAATTTCAAAAGTAGTGTCAATGCTACTTTTCAGTTAAGTATTACCTGTACTTTTAAAAAATATTTACATGTTAGAATTAATTGCCAAAAACATTCGAGTCCAAAAATTAAGAATTCATGAAGTCATTTCAGTAATGGACAAAGATTAAGTCTCATACTTTAATAAATTCGTTAATAAGGTGTTTCAGACATCAGGAGTCATAAGTTGGTTTTTGAGTATTTTTTAAATTAAGGAATTAGTTTTAGAATAATCATAATTACAACTTTATCTAGTAAATGTTACTGTTTTTTTTCTCTTAAACCAAAGACCTGCAAGAAAATCTGTGACACTTTAGTAAAGAGTCCACAATTATCAAAAATGTTTGTGCATGAAAAATGAGTAAAAACATACATTTATGGCTGAATTCATTGTAAATATTAATACATATGTATTTAGTTGGTCTTTATGAATTCATGCAAAACTGCAGATAAAATGACAGGTGAGTTATTGCTGATATCCATGATGTGAAACGTGTTAAGGACAGATCAGCGCTCCTCTTTGAGGCTTTTAGAGCATGATCAAAAAAAAAAAGTAATTCTAATAGCAAGGCATGGATTCAGCAGATTGTTTTTCTTTTGGCTCATTGTGTCCTTTGACTACAGATGAATTGAAAATCATTGTCAATGACTCTGATGGCTCAAACACCTTATCTAAGACACTTATGTTTTAGACGGGCATGAGAAACTTTTAGTATGTTCAGTGTAGATATTCCACTGTAAATTCATGTATGAATTTATGGTTTTCTGTGGGTTCTATGCTTAAGTGTAACTAAAAAAATAATGAACTGCAATACTTCATGACGCAGTGAGTGAAAGGCTTTGTGTAATGTCTTGTATAGTGTATAAAATAATGCATGAGATGATGTTATGTGTATTGCTGATATGCCATCACGGAAACAAAACTGAATTTATCATCAATCGTGGGCCCTTTACTGCAGTGTTACCTAACGCTCTGCATCTTTCACAGACACAAACTAAAATGAAACTGATTCTTGAAGTTGACAAAAATGCAGCTCACTCTTTTTCCGCTCCTGGTCCATCATGATCAAAAAATTTCTTCTGTTGCTGCATTTAAATACAAGCAGGAGAAAAACACTTTGTTGTTAGAATTTGTTGTAAATCATTATTATTTATCTCTAAAACTTTTATTGTGTCTGAAATTACTTTTCCCCATAGATTCTTAAAGTGGGAGTCACAAGAAACTGGAATTGGAGAAGGGAGTAAGATTTCAACAAAAAAAAGACTTCTTTAAAATTTTCTTTCAACACAACTTTTATAATGTCTGTACAAAATAAACAGAAAATGAGCCAGATTAAAAAAAATCTATTTGGTGAGATTTATGTGTACATATGAGTATTGTCTCGTGACTCTAAAAAGAATTTCAGTCTCCAGGTGTTGCCGTCTTTGTGTTGTCCTGATGACAGTGTTGAAGTCATTTTATGAGAGTGAATGCTTGTGTGCGGGACACTGTGGACAAAGTTATTTTAGGGGTCGAGGGGTGGAAAGTTTGGAAACCTGCTTGCTTGCACTACAAGTTATCTAAAGGTGACATTGTTACAGTAATATGTCACAAGTAACTCCTGACCTGCTAATCTTGAAATTTAGCATCAAAGACTCCACAAACAGGTCGACTTTAGTATATTTACTAAGAAAAACCCTCTGACTCCACACTTTAGAGCCCCTAATGAAGACAAAGGCCGATCCTTCTCCTGCTCCGGCCTCCCCCTCTTTGGAGAAAGTTCAAACAGGATTAAAAACAAAGAGAAGAAACCCCTGGATGAGCAGACATCTGGTTGGCTGGCCTCTGAATAAAGCCCCATTCTGGGCAGTAAAGCGGAGCCCATCGTAACACGGCTGTGATATATGGAGGGGGTGGGAGGGAGGGGGGTATTAACTTTCACAAGGGTGCAAAATCAAAGGGAGTTCCTGTCACCACTGAGGGGGTCTCGACAACAGGGGTCCCATTCACAGGGAATTCCTCTCCAGTGCCCTGTGTTGCATCTGTTGACTCAATCTCCTCCATTGAGAGAAAGAAAACACTCATTAAAGACACATGACTGTGAACTTGATTGCAGCAGGCGAGACAAACAGCCCCATCAATGGATGGAGTATTTACTCTGAGGTGTGAAAATCTTTGAACAGCCCACCATGTTAGGGCTGCCGTAGGGGGCTTCTTCCTTCACACCCGCGGCACAATGACAGGCATTTGTATTCTGAGGGCCGTGAGATTATCATTTAAATCAAATGTTAGATCTTTTAGGAGCCTCGGGGCAGCACAGATTCACACACTTAGTCAAAAAGCATCACTGGTGCAGGTTTACCTCACAGTCAGGTGGCAGAGAATAACTTCATTAAAACATGGGATCGTTTCAGCAAGGACAATGTTTATTAAAATCCACATGCGGCCATAACCTCAATAAAACTGCTCATGATATTTACACATTTACAGAGAAGTTAAAGATTTAAAAAGTCTGATAATCTGGAGCTGGAATGGTGGTTCAGTTTGCAGATCAAAGACTCATATTTCAACCTTGAAGTAGACAAACCAGATTTAGAATTAAAATTTAATTACTTTCTGAAGAGATCATCTTTTTTTTTTTGCAGTAACCTTCAGCTGCAGTAATGCATACTTCATTTTCACATAATGATTGTATTAGCATATTTTAGCCGAACATCTAGATAGGCTTTTGTCTGCGAATTACTTTACACAGATAAATTATTTACAAAATAAGCCCCGATCTGTTCTTCATAAAGAATTCACCATTTAAAATGGTAAAAATCAGTTTTTGAGGCATCAGTGTGGTTGGAGGGGAGATCTGTTTGTTTGCCATGTTGTATAGTAAAATAAAGTCAATTAAACTCTCGCAACATTTTCAACAAGTCTTCAAGTTTGCCTCACCTCAAACACCACACAGTGTTAATTAAGATTGTCTCACTTTCTCATAAAGCTCCATTTGGAGTCTAAAAATAGAGCAAACTCGGGGGGCCTGACGCCTCCCCTCTATAGTGCAAACTTATGGCAGTATGTGTAAGTCACACAGTCTCTATAGTTATAATCTTTCTAAAGGAGAGCCCACCGTGCAGTTACTCTCTCTTGATGTTGGCGAGCAGAGGGTCCGTGCTCTGTGACGGCGGCCCTGACCGGCTCTTCCTGCTCTGGTGGGTCTTGACGTGTTTGGAAAGGTGGTCACTCCTCATGAACCTCTTCCCACACTGCTGGCACCCAAAGCGCTTCTCCCCGGTGTGCGTGCGGAGGTGCCGCTGCAGCTCGTCCGAGCGGGTGAAGCTCTTCCCACAGAAGAGCCAGTTGCAGATGAAGGGCCTCTCCCCAGCGTGCCACCGCAGATGCGCCTTGAGGTGAGAGGTCTTCTTGTACACTTTGCCGCACTCGGGGATGTGGCAGATGTGCAGTCTCTTCTTCCCAAACTCCAGGCCCCCGCCGTTGGCCTGGCAGTTGGGGCACTTGCAGCGGCGGCAGCGACGGGTGGAGCTCAGCAGACCCTTGCTGGTGCCCTGGAGGAGGGCGGCTATCTGAGGCTGATGGCCCAAAACCAGCTGTCTACCTAAGGAAAAGGGGTGGTTGGACGGGGTGGCGTTTGTCTGAGGGAGGCTCCACCACTGTTGTGATTCCTCCACGTGGTGATGCCTGGTGGAGGAGTTCTGCAGGAAGCTGGGGAAATTCTGCCCCACACTGTTGTGCTGAGGATAATACGGCGTGTTGGTCTGCGGCTGAGAGGACAGAACTTTAACAGGAGAGAGTTCAAAGGAGTACGAAGATGGAGGCTCGGCTGGAGGGGTGAGAGGCAGCTCGTGATGGTGATGATGATGAGGGTGGTGATGGTGGTGGTGGTGACCCAAGCTGGACTGCATGTGACTGGGGAACTGCACCTTGGGCACGGTGAAAGTCATCTGGTGGGTGCTGAGGGCTGTGCTGGGCGTCATTTCATTGCTCCACAGCTGGAACATTCCTGATGTGGAGCTGACGGTGCCTTCGTATGGGAACTGGGAGCCATCGGAGCCCATGGTGCCACCGACCTGCCAGGCCTGGCTACAGGTGGTGGCCAGGAAGGAGAGGGCGTTGGGTGCTCCCTCTGGGGAGGAGCTGGGCGTCCGGTCCTGGGTGGAAAAACAGTGACACATGAATACAGCAACAGATAAAAAGTTAAAAGCACATGTAAACAACAAAAATGGCATCTTTTCTTTAACCTCCTCCAGGAAATCATGTTTTTGCTGTTTGTTTATTAACAGGATGGCTAGAAAAGTTATAAGGGCATTTCGGGGAGTGCTAGACATGGTACAAGGAAAAAGTTACAAGATATTGGTGGTGATCCAAATCTGTATATTTACAACATTGCCAACTAGGGAAAACAGTATTAAATATGCCATGGCAGAGCTTTGTACATTTAGGAGCACTTGTAGTTTAAGCTATGCAGTTCATTCATAAAGGGTCCATCTGCATTGGATGCATTGTTGCAGTTAACTTTTGATTTGTTTTGCCTTTTGTAATTTACAGTAATATCATGGCATCAAATTGTTACATAATTTGAGCTATTTTGTGCACAGTTGTAAGACTTATTTATCCTTCATGTTGCTCTTTTTAAAATAATTTTTGCCTTCATAAAAAATGCACGTGACAAGTATTTTTACAAGATCCTGATGAAAAGACTAGAACAACATAGCAACATACTTTACTAGTGTTTTCAATATTGTTGAACAATCTTAAACTTAAGATAAGTTTAAACACACTTTCCATATTCATTTAGGATGTATGAGGCACTTTTGTGTATGCTAACTTGAGTTGTCCCTGTTTACCCCTTGCTCTGATAAGCATGGTTAACTATTACTGTTTAGAAAATACTTTAAATAGTGCTGACCAGAAAAAGTAAAAAAAAAAAAAAGAAAGAAAAACTAAGGCACATGGGGCATAATTACACAGGGAGTTAATAACCCAGCTGACAATAAAATAAAATTATTAATGAAAACAGAAGAAATAACCTACCTGTAGGAAAGTGTGCAAAAAGTTGTCAGTCCTTTGAATCGCCAGCGCAGCCATCTGTCCTCGCGCTCCTTCTTCACGCACCTGCAACACAAACTGCGCCGAAAAGCGTCGACGCACAAAGTCTGAAGCGGTCGTGTCGAGAAAAAGACGCTCGCATTCACGTCCCGGCTGACTCAGACGTTTCAGAGTAAACGAGAAAATCCAGCGTCATTCAAACGTCCACGGTGCAGCTGTCGTCAGTCCACATCAACAAAGGTGAGCCGAGGAGCAGCGGCGCAGGGACTGAAGTTTGAGGCGCGCGCAGTAAATCCTCGCGCTCATCTCAAAGGCGCTCGAGCTGCATCTTCTCTTTATAGAGAGAAAAGATCCTCTCCACGGGGTCTCCACTGTGATGCACGAGAGCCAGTCAATAGAGAGGAGATGAGAGGGGGAAGGAGCGAGGGGGGCTGTTAGGTGAAGGGGGTGGGCTACTCATAATTTCACTGAATTTCAACCAAATGCTGACCTAAGAGCTGACTCCTCCTCCAATTGTCTTGAAACAGATTAGAGGACTCCTGTAAATTCTTCCTCAGAGAGACTCATGTTTCAATGAAAATATGAGAGCGCCAGGGCTGGACAATCAGCTCAGGTTAAAGGTAAGAAAAGGTGTCTGATATCAGATGAACATTTACAGCAAATGAGCCATAGGGCCAGGGAATTGATCAATTTTGGTATAATTTCTTACTTATTTAATCGTAATGGTATGTTTGAGAGGATAATTCATTTGTGGCCCAAAAGTACAAAACACAACGACCAAAAAACAAAGGTGTAAAAGCAATGAGGAATACATCACAGGACAAAAGCACAACTACAAATAAAAAAGTCAAAAATAACTAGCAAATAAAAAAAAAACATTTGTAGTGTAATACCAAAGTGCAAATCCCAATCCTAAGAAGAAATCACAACATAAATCAGAAGACACAACATAAAATTGAAACAACAGCATATGCAGCATAAAGCAGGGCAAATGAAAAAAGTAAAAAAAAAAAAATTGCAATCGTGATAACATATGACGCAACCAAATACAGCAAATTAAAATGAAAAATCACAAAACAACTTAAAAAGCAGAATGACTATTTAAAAAAAAACTAAAAACACACTAATTTATCCAATCACAAGTTAACAAAGAACAACAAAAAACTAAAAAAAATAAAATTAAAAACATGAAAACAAGTTTTAAATTAAATAACAACAAATGCAAAAGCACAAAACACAGTTGGAAAACACAAAAACATGAGAAAAACACCAAAATTGTGTAAATTATGTTATTAAATGAAACTAACCAATGAAACTGAACTTAATAAATATATCCATCAATAATCATCAACAGATTTAATCTACAATTGAATAGTTCTTTTCCAAAATGCTATAAAGCCAATATTAAAATATATACATATATATTACTCAGTGCTATTCTTTTGTATTCCGATTGTACTGCCTGCCCTATCAGTATGTAATGCCAGAAAGCTATAAGCCCTATATCTCTGTTTAAACTGTATTTCAAAGTTCAGTTCCCCAGCCAACCCAACGATGGGTCTGGGTAAATAATGTCATTTTTCTAATTGAAAATGGATTTATAGCATTTTGGAAAAGAGCTCTTCAATTTCAAACAACAAAACCCTGACATGGAAAACACAAGGACAAACACAGAAAACACAAAAACATATCAATTAATCTGACCGCAAATAAGAAAACACAACAAACAGAAAAATTACAACAACATATAAGGCACACCAGATATTTCAAAACCACAACAACAAATGCAAAAGCACAACAGCAAAATTAGAAATTCACAACAAAAATTGAAAACACAACTACCAATTACAATAAAACCAGCACCAAATCAAAAAGAAAAAAAAAACAAATCAATCAAAATAACAACTCTACATCTGCCTTGAATGGCAAAAACACAGATGTAAAAACTGAAATACAATTACATGTTTATTAAGACTCTTGCAATTTAAGAAGTACGATGACAATTAGCAAATGACTGTGGTTCCTAGAACTATCTTATTTGTTTCTATGGTAACATACAGCGTCAATATAGTTTGATTTATGTGTTGATCATTTCAAAGATCAATAGTCTGGTGTTATGACAAAAGAGGGCTGTACTCAAACAAGTGAGTTTGGGCAGACAACCTGTGTTGTACTGTAATACTTTAGATAAATAAAGATATGCTGTGGACATCTTGTTCAATGTCACTCACTGGCTGAGTTTTAAAATGTTACATTTCAGCATCTTTAAACGTTAAGATAATATATTGCACTTTAACAAAATGCTTAGTCTGCTAAAGATCTAAGATGAGCACAGCCTGCTCAGTCAAAATAGCTCTCACTTTGGCACAATTTGCATACTGCTGCAACTCCACTGTGGGAATTTAAGACAAAGATAGTAAATACAGGGCTTTTTATTTTTGGCAACATCTGTTGAAGCACTTTTAAATAAAAGGAAGTCAAACTATCATCCAATAAACATTCATTACACGCAATAAAGTCCAGTTTTTTGTCTTTATCAGACGTCTGTTATCTATTATAAACAGGTAAAGGAGCACCGTAGCTATTTGATTGATATTGGGGGGTCAAGCCAGGTGAGGGAGTTCATTTTTGAATCCATTTACCTTTTTTCTAAAAAAAAAAAAAAAGGGAAGGGGGAAACATATTCAACAGTAAAGTAAGAGTTCTGAAGAAATTTCTGACTTCAGAAAAACACCGTCTTTGTTTTTTCTTGCTTTGTTATATGTGAAGTGAAACTGGTGTTAATGTGTTTTTCTACTGGCCTAATGCATGAGCTTGACCTTTCCAAAATCACAGTTTTATAGAAAAGTATAAGTGCCAGACAGGGAAATAAAAAAATAAAAGACAGAATACAGTTTAAGTATCAAGAACAACATATCAACTGTATCTTTAAATATTATTTCAGCTTTATTTTTGTCATCTTCTCAATATTTTCACTTCACTCACAGTTTAGTTTTTTAATGTGTGTTCAGCCAAGACTGTTCACTCAGGCAGCTCTTTAAGTTCAAGCCTTTGTGAGAAAAATGACATATTAGTATGGACATGGAGTTTACACCCACTTAAGTTTTTAGGGGTTCCCCAATGTTTCTGCCCATGACCCCCAGTGTGGAAATGAGTACTGATGCTGACCTGTCCAAACTAACACTGTTTTCTTGAAGTGAATATTGAATTATGATTTCCTTCCCATGCCCTGACCTCACTTCTTCCAGATGAGAGAGTTAATCATGAGCAAAGAAAATAAGGAGTGGGTGACATTAACATTTAAGATAATGTAATCCCCTGTTTGATTATTAGTTTTCCAAAGGTCACACTTCTCACTTCTCTTTTTTGTTGTGTAACTTTGCAGGCGTGAGGCTCTCACACACCATGAGGACAGACCCATGCAGTGTTTTCCCTCACAAAGCTAATTGATAAAACTCAATCAAAGCCTCTGAATTCTCACCGGTGGGCGACGCGTCAAATAGGCCGCCCTGTGTGACATTGTCACGTTTCAGAGTTCAAGTAGAGGCTGCCTCAGATCTGCTCCATTAAATGCAGATTGAGGCTTAATCTCATTCTGTAAGTCTGCTCACCATTACAATGTTAAGAGTTTAAATCCAGGCTGGGAACCAGTTTTCTCATGTAAATACCAGGTTCCTCACTTAAGTACAGCTCTGCCTTTCACACACCCTGATCCTTAAATAAACACACCAAAGGAGAAGTTAGCTACAGGTGGGAATGAATTAATAAAGCAACATTTTTTTTATCAAAGAATCTGTCTGGAAATGTTAAATTTCTACAATTTAAGGGGCTTGCGATTGTTAGAACAAACAACTTTTAAAATCAATGGTTGTAAAGACAGTCACCAAACTGTACCATTTGTTTGAGGCGTTTAAGAGGTCATTGAAGTGACAGCAAGGAAGACAGATTGTAGATTCTTCCATGTCCTTGACAGAGAGACGCCTTTAATTAAACAAAAGTTTAGTCTCCTTAATACTCAAAATGAAGTCAACCTCCAGCTGCCACGTGATAATAAATCTCATTCCTGTTGATTAAGTAGAAGAAGGACAAGGAAGAAACATGTGTTTTTTGGGGGGTGTCACAACATTTACAGCATGCACAGTTTAAGAAGTAACTTTATTAATTACTTTATAGTTTATGTGTGAGTCAAGTACTCGTAATGTTGCCTTTTTATATAAAAAAAAACTGGAGGGGTGCTGGTTTGGCACTTGGCAGAGTGGTAAGCAACCAGGGACGACCCATACACTTCTGCCGGTCCAGGTTCAAATCCAGCCTGTGGCCAGTTTGCAGAGTGTGTTCCTCTACTCTTTCTCACTTCCTTTCACAAGCCTATCCACTGTCACTCTCTCTCCTACCACTAAAGGTACAAAATGCCCCAAAAATAATCTTTTAAAAAAGTTTGTCAGTCAATTATTTCTCTCCTTTAATAATACAAACTATTACTTTATCTTAGAGTGTTGGAAAGCTTGATCAGTCACCTTTACAACAAGGTACAACTTTTAAGGATTGTGAACTCATTCCTGGAATGCGCAACACAGCTAAACCTAAGGGTAGCACCCAAAATAATAAATGTGCCAAAGTCCCCTGCAACTGGAGGAAAAGGTTTCAGTATGGTGCAGCACTATTTGGAGTCAGCCCTGGTACCATTTTCAAACTTCCACGAGATGGGTAAAGTCAAAGAGATTGTGAAGTAAGTGCCCCAAAAAGAGCAGTTCTTCACCCTTGCATCACTGAGAAATAGTAATTCCAAAAAGAAAGATTAAAAAAAAAAAAAAAACAAGATAATAGGATGAACTAAAATTTTTGGCATGGTTGTCTGTTTTTCTTGGCAAAATATGTAATTACATTTATATTAATCATATTCATCGGACAAAAAGTAAGGCCTGGGTTTTGTATGAAATATAAAATGTCTGTTAATGCAACAAACATTTACTTATCTTATTCCCATTCTTACTTACAACAGCATTTTATTATGGCAGGAGCTTTTTTTCAGGTTAACAAAAAGGCAAAAAACGTATCATTTTAAAGATCCTGTTAATTGGAACAGCTCGTCTGAACTTCTTCAATCTATTTTCATTTGGAAAGTTCAAGAATGCTCTTACTTTCAGTCACATTGTTCACGTGTTCTTACACATAGCTGTGTTTGGATCCCCTTAAACTTTATTTTGAAAGTGAGGGATATTTTTGCAACCTTGTCGTTAAAGTGATGTCTATTATAATGTCATGTGTGTTTATATTTTGTTACCTGTAGTATAATAATTGCAGAATCTGTGATGTTGTAAAAGTTATTTGTGTTTTGGACCTCTTGAAAACAAGACCGCACATCTTTAAGGTATGTCATAAGAAATATAAATAATTTTAAAGTTGACTTGATACTTTTCTTGTAGAAAATGTACCCACTAATTATGAAACATGGCATTATTTATGACACTCAAATGCATTTTTGTTGCATCTATATATATTAGGTTTTGTGTTTCATATCTTTGATTACAGGTTCCACTTTGGCCTGTGTGTAAATGTGTGTAAATGTGGATAAATCAAGCCTGAATTTGTGTCGATATCCCAAATAAGTCCTTTAGATTACATGTTCATTGTGTGCTTAATATTTTTCTTCTCTACAAATAGCAGTGTGACAACCTGCTGACAGACAAAGAGCTCTACACAGTAAAAGATGACAGGTGCCTTTTTGAAGGTTGCTCATTTAATAATAATAATTACAGAGTTGTTTGCAAAAATGTTCCAGCCAGAGCTATCATCGTTTTTTTAAGAAAAAAAAAACAAATTAAATAAGCTAGCTAAAACTTCAGTCATAAAAGTTTAAGGAACTCGGATTAAAAAAAATAAAAGATGGAAATATGGTTTATTGTTTTGCTTTAAAGAATGTAGGAAATAATATTGTGCATCAGTTTAAAGAAGATATTTAGCTTAACAATCATTAGGGGACAAGAGCAAAAGAAAAGCAGATAAATGCTTCTAAATTAATGGAAAGTTTGGACTGAACTTGTCTTCTACACTCCATTAAAAAGAATTAGCATCTACAGGATAACACCACAGCAAAACTGTAATAAATGTGATACAAATCATCCACGCAAACATTAATAAATATGATGTAACTTGAGCAGCATGGAGGAAAAGGGTCTAATCCTCAAATTAAAGTGAACATTTTAGGATGAAAGAAAACAGTGTTGGAGGAAAGAGAGGAGCGCATGAGGAGGACATAAAACACAGGAGTGTATCTGGGAGGCAGAGGCATACAGAAGTCTGCGGTTTATTACAGAGCAGAAGTTGTTAATTACCCTGATTCTTATTTCCTGTCCCCTCTCCCCCCCTCCCACCACCACCATCACCACCACGCCACCCCTCCCCCACTGTACTGCCTCCCAGATGAGTGGCTTTGAAGTGCAAAGTACTCTCTCCTCACTTTGAACTGTGAAAACAATGCTCATGTGGTGGTGCTTACCTTCCCCATGTTACCTCATTTAAATAGACCTGGATACGGCTCACACCATTTTCAAGGGAAAACTCATTTCCAGAGAAAGAGGTCCCTGTGTTCATTAAACAGCTGGTGAGATTGCTGGTAATCAGGCCCTGTCTCCGTTCTACGCTCAAAGATGCTCCGACTGGGCCGCTACTAGAAAACATAACTTCAAAACTGACACAGAGGCCATGCAGATGCTCACATGCTCCTGATTCAAGGAAAGAAACAGAAGAAATAGACTTTTTGTGGCTCTTAAAAGCAGGGATGGGCAACTCAGGGCACCAAGTGGCCCATGATTATTTTAATCTGTTGTAAATTGTAGGATATGTCCTTATTGATGAAGACACAAAAGAATCAAACATTAAGCTTTCATTAAAATGATTGAGACCAAGATTGAAACATAAATGTAGATGAAGCCTGATTAAGACAGGATTATACCCCATTTAAGATGTTTCAATATAATATGAATGATATATAAACTGATGAAGACAGGATTATACCCCATTTAAGATGTTTCAATATAATATGAATGATATATAAACTAGTTATTTGAACACAAATTGCTCACATTTCAGTTTTTTTACAAACACATTTTATAGCATAAACAATTCCCACCCAACTCTACACAGCAAATTTAGATGAGTTATAACAGTTGTGTTGGTACAATTTCTTAGAAAGCACAGCTAATTATACACTCAAAGTCAAATCCCTGCAAACTATCCTCTTTGTGATTTGGAACAAAAAAGAAAAAAAAGAGTGTAAATCAAGTTTGTAGGCGTCTCTAGCTCTGAGCCTCAGTGTTTTACAATGTTTACTTTTAGTGTTAACAATCCTTCCTTACTGAACACATACAGATGTTACCAGCCCCTATAAAGAAAGCTATTATCTGTTGATTGACGTGTGAATTTTGTTACATTTTCCAGTAAAAGTCTTTATGTTAATACATATTTTCTTATTTGTGGTCTGTATTTAACAATTGGACATTACAAGCTGATGTTATGCTGCAAAACTCTGACCATGATAACGGTTAAAAAAAAAGCTTTTCAGGAAATACTTCATGAAGTGGTGAGTAACTTTGCCAAGTTAAACATTAGGCTAAGAGACACTGTGTTTCACGAAGAATGATTAATCGCCCACTGATATCATGTGGTTGTAGCAAACTGCATTACTGCTGCAGGTAAGAGGATCATATTCTATTTTTATGAGACTAAAAACACACAAAGCAAATACTTTGGATAGTTGATGTGAAGGTAGGATTTAAATAGCTTAAAAACATCTTAAGAAAGCACAGCCTAACTGTATATAAGAATTTTGAGAAGGATAATCAACACAGTATCCAATATAGTTAAAAGAAATCCAGATGCACCCAAAGATCTGTATTCTGGGAATTTTCAGAAACTTTGACCCTCAGAACTCATGAAATCAAGCTGTTGAACCCTGTCTCATGCATACAAAGCGTCTTATTACTAGACATTGGAAAAATCTTAATTGCCCTTCCATGAACAAATGAGTTACCGAACTCTCCTCCTGTAAAGCCGTTGAAAGGCTCACATACACGCTTAAAAGAAAAAGTCATATCTCCCATAAGCTAGAGGATTCATTAGTCAAAGTTTTAGAGTCAAGACAATGATATCCTACAAAAGTAAAAGTAAGCTATAAGTGAGTTCCTTTTTAATTGGTTGATACCAATAATTTTTTTTAACAATATATAGATATGTATCATACACTTACCCACATGGATGTAGACAAATAATCTAACTGACAGTTTCATTTGTCAACAATAATTGTTTTGTTTATCATCAATGATGTCTGAAAATGTATAGGTGGCTGGGAGGAGGGAGGATCATGTTGTTTTTCAAGAGAGATCTACATTGTTACCAATCTATGCTGTTAAAAGATGTCATACACTAAAAAACTAAAAATCAATAAAGATATGTGTTATAAAAGTACACTCGAACACTGCATAGATGTTTAATCAAAAGGAAGATGGTTAATGATACAAAGTGTTAAAATCTGACTCCAAAATGAGTCAATAGTTACACTTTATTAGTTAGTGCATACATTAGTGTTAAGGAACTCTCTAAAATTAGTTTATTCAACAATCTGTGGTGTGTGTTAATGTCAGCTCTGATAATGTCAATTTGATCATTATTCTGCTTTGTACTTACTTAATTTCTTGCTCTAAACACAAAGGTTCTTTTCTTTATTCAAGCTCTCATGCAGTGGTTTTCAATAGGTGGATGGAGACTCAAAGGTGGGTAACAGGGCTGTTGTCAACAGGTAGTGAATCAGTGCCCTGAGAAAAAATGGGCATCTCTTCTCCTCCTTGGAGAACATGTACATTCATGCTTATTTAATTGTGCCAAAACAAGGACTATATTTTGGTTGCTGACTTAGTCATTTAATCTTTTTGTTTTTACTTCAATTCATTTTTTTATTTTACCAGGAATGATTCCATTAATATACAACAACTTCTTTCAAGGAATTCCATAATTCTGTTTTCAAAATCTCCTGAACTAATTATATTGTCCAGTTTAAAGTGATTATACACAGATGGAGAAAAAACACTATAAGCTCTTTCTACAAAGACAGAGTGACTTTGGGGAACAACAAACATAATTTAGTTATTAGACTGAAGGGCAAAGTCACTGACAGTGTTTGGTGTCAGTAGAGAGCACAAGAGGGCAGGCCGTGGACTCTGGCCTTACAGAGAAGAAATACCAATGTTCCATCCTTCTGTTGCATAAAGACCTGCCGACTCTCTCAATCAAGACACAGACCAGAGACAAAAAGCAGAGCAGCTTGGTACACTGATGACTTCTTAGGACAAATTAGCTATTTTTCTAACTATGATAATATGATGGTTTTGAGCTTTTTGAAAAAAAAAAACATAAAAAATATTCATCATACAGCACTGACATTAATAACCAATGTTTGTTTTTTACGCAGCTTATGTTCATTAATTTCTTCACCTCCTTTAATGGACCAAGACGTTTATGATAAAAGTACCATTGATATATTATTAGTCAAAGGAGTATGAAATTCAGATTATTTTTGAAGGATAATTACAGTATTTTTAAACTTTATGTTTTCATCATGTTAAAATCTAACTCTGGGTCAGTGTTAAAAAAATAAAAGCATAAAAAACCTCTGACTTTAGGGTCACAATGAGTGAGATAGCCACCACACGAGGATCCCCAGATGATAACTGTTCATCTGATTTAGAGGGACAATATTTAGGAATTTGTTTCGGTGCACTTAAGCACCCACAGGCCTCTTTTTGTTGGTCTGTCCCTTAAACCCTTGATATCCGAATGTGGATCTTTTCTTAGGATGTGTGAACAAAGCAAGATAGACCCCTTTTGCACATTTTTTACAAAACTCGTGCGACAATCATGGAAATGACTTGTACGAAGTGTGTGTTTTAGGAGGACTTTTAGTTATTTAGCAGATTAGGAGATTAAGTAGAACAATTGGTTACTCGATGGGATCTGTGTTATCATTTTGAAAGCACCCCTAAAAAATCTGATCCTGAGGATCTGAGCAGATAAAGTTGAGAATGAAAAAGACAACTTTTTAGCTTGAGACGTATTCAACTGTCTTTAAAAGAGATTTTTTTAGATATAAGATGGCATGACTTGAGGTGTAACTTGAGTTTTACACTCTGCTGCTGAATGAAAAAAACTCTGGTTAAAGGTATAAGCATCTCCCTGGTGAAACTGTTTTAGCTTTAGATTGAATTTGAATCGTTTTTTAAGGAGCAACATTCTGTTTCTTTAATGTCAAGAAATCAATGACAAATGGTGGTGTTTTGGTTGCAAACATAGCCGTGCTCTAAAGCTCCTGACGTAGAATATGCAAGTGGCTTTTCAAGCTGTTTTTATCATGCCTGGGGGGCAGTTTAAAAGCCTTACATCACTAAATTGTCCCAGCTGTCTTGACCATCTGCACTCAAAAAGAAGGGGCAGCCACAGAGGAGAGCAGCCTTTGTACTGGTGGCCATGTCAAAAAGCCAATTTTACAGCACTGTGCCGCTCACTCAACGGCCCCTCATGTGACAAATGTGGCCTAATGGATGAGACAGACAGCATGTAAAAGCCTGCTGCTAACTGTAGGGCATCGGCCTGTAAGCATTCAGCAACATAAGACAGGACAAGATGGGGTCTAATTACCATGACACTCGACTTCTTCATCACGAAAGGAACGCCAACAGCTGGACTTTACAGTGCAACAACCTGAGAGCTCGTTCAGGAGTCTCTTTCCTGTTTCCTATGGAGTTATAATGTGTGCAATTGTGGTAAAGAGAAGGGGCGCTGATGTTTACAATCAGACAGGCCGCTGAAGTTTGAAGGGCACTACACAATGTCAAATCACATCAGTGGCAGTGAAAATGTTAACTGTATTGTCCATTATCTACTTTATAAAGTCTGTTGACAAATTCTTTTGTTGTAAAAATTGTGGGACCTGTAGGAGAATTTCATATATTCATGCACATCATTCATATATTCCTATATTTATTAAAATGATTGATCATACACTATTACCCATTTTTGTAAATCTTATCAGCAGTTCATTAGCAACCATCCTTTAACCACACCACACGGCTTTAGAACTCAAAAGAAAGGACTTTTAGATGCATTTTACTATTTCAAATCAAACATTTACACGTTGTGTGGGTATGTTCTACACGGACATGTACTATTGGCCTTGGGAACCAGGAAGTGCTAAATGAAACACTGATTTCATGGTTTTAGACTAATTTCTGCACCTTTACTGTGTTACCAAAAATAAGAAAAAAAGCGACTTCTGCGTGTACTTAGCATTTAGTGTGCAGGCGGTGAGCATTTATGCTGGCAAACCACCAGTCGTTGTTAACATGCTGTTTGACCTCTGGCTAAATGCTAAATTTTCAGGTCAAAGCTCAACATGGATCAGTAGTTCTTAGCTGGTGGTTCAGGACCCAGTGGTGGATGGCTGAGCTGTTTTCAGTGTTTTGTTTTACTGAAGCCCAAAGCAGACATACTGGTGCAGTTTAGTGTAATATGTTAAACAACACTGGTTGTGATCATGCCAACTACTAAAGAACTCCGGAAAGTAAATACAATATTTTTATTACCACATAAAAATGGATTAATGCCAATCCATCCAATCATTGCCTCTTCATCAATGTCCATGTTCAACAAAAGTTTTGGAAATATGATCCACCTAAAAATAAAACTGCAACATTTTGTATAAACTAACTTTAGAATTATGGAGAACAAACATGGTAGTGGGTCATGAGTCAGAGAGATCAGTGGAGAACATGAGCTGAACACCTTGTTCAGTCTGCTCTGACTGAGAATATTCAGGAAAATATTTAGACCTACAAGTGTACATGCATATGAAATTCATAGTTTTATAGTACTAACACACATTTGATTTTTTTTTCTAAAGCTGTTTGTACAGCAAACCTACACCAGCTTCTTTTTTTAGAGTCGTCCTTGTCGAGCCTAAATAACCAAGTCCCCCAAAGAAGACCGCAAAAAATGACAAATAACTGTCCTAAATCAGAAACAATTGTAAATGTTAACATCCACATAAATTCAGACAGACTAGAGTTTAGGTCTCAGAATTATATTATATTTGCTTGCCTGTCTTGACCAATCAGAGCCTTCTATCTGATTTTTTAAGTCACTGTGAAGATTATGGTCTGAATTATAACTTGTTTCTTTTTTTTTTTCTTTTAAAAAGGTACACAGAGTTTGTTTCTGCTTCTAAAAGTGTGAAATGTTTTTCATATAATGCACATAATCTAAAGAAATGACTGTTAGTGTTTCATTACTTAACGTCAATATATAAACTTTTAGATTACTGAAAAAAATTAACTGATATTGGTGTTGCTTATGTTGGTGTGTTTATTTGTTTTAGGGGTTCAAAATAACATTGGAAATATATCAGAATCGACAGATATTGGCCTAAAAAGCTGATTACTGGTATCAGCAGACATGAATTTTTCTGCCTACATTTACATCCAATATTTTGACCATATGAAGTAGACAGAAAAATTGCATATAGCTACTGGCTGCAATATTGGCTAAATGTACCATCTACCCTGATTTACGTCGTTGTCACACAATGTGATTGTAAGAATCTTGTAAGAATTTGAAGAATGTAATCAGTCAAAGAATAATATGTTCTTGTTTTTCTTGCTTCACGTCTATTTCTAGCACACATGGAGACTTTGTGCCCTTTGTGTTCTGTATAAAATAGTAATAGAATAAAAGTAAATAATGTCATTAAATAAAAAAATAATGTTAAGAAAGGGAATGTATGCTGTTTAAAACCTACCCTGTTCATTTATCCAAATATATAAGGGTAGGTTTGACAAAATATCAATATCTTTTTGAGCCTGTAAAACAGATTAAACAATAGTATTCTCTTATCACATAAGCTGAATGGGTGTTGGTGAAATAATCAAATTGAATTATATCTAAAATAAGTCATTTAACACATTACACTTGGAAGTATTTTGCCAGTTATAGCTGGCCCTGATGCAGTAAATGGTTTTAAATTTTGACCATCTTTGCAAATGACATACATAAGTGAGGTTTTCTATTATCAGAATCTGGCAAAGTATAAAATACAAGACTGCAGTATTTTTGCATAGTTCCTTAACATAACAGCGGTTTTATGGAGCTTCCCTCCCGTTCATTTTACCATCCATAGCTCTCTGTGTGAGAAACACTAAACTACAATAATTCCCACATCTCTTGTCCATTAGCATGTATGAAAAACGCAAAATCTCCACTCCTGGGCAGACGCAGGCAGACAGCAAGCATCTCCACTTGTCAAAGAAAACTTTTATCAATACCAAGAGCACTTGAAGTTTGTTTGCATTTTGTTTTCCAGCACTCTTAACAACTTCAGAAGTCAGATCACAGGAGTATCTGATCAAAGCGCTTCGTGGTTAGTTCTGGAAACACAGGAGTGCTACGCCACGCTTTGATACTCCACATCAATATTTCAATTCAACAATCACTTGACATGCACCCATACTCCCAGAGACGAAAGACGAAAGAGGCAAGAGAGGGAGCGGGCTAGAGGAAGTGCGGATGATGGAGGTTTTTGGGAAGCACATATAAAAGAAATGGATTAAAGAAATTGTTTCTTCCTTGCCTTTGTAATGATGTTTTATTAAATCCAAAAAGATTTCCTCCATACTTCTAAGATGATTTACTAAAATCCAAATTTGGTCAAAGAGTCTCAACATGCATCTGATTTTGGTCAATGAAGCATTTTATTTTTATTCTACGTACATCCTGCTTTGTGCTCTGGCCTTGATTGAATGCTAGTGTTTGTAAAACAGGTGACATTTTTCTAAAACAGTTGCTGAAAACATTATCAAATCTTTAAGTTTCTAGATCTTTCTGTCTGCTTGTCAAGTCCTTTAATAATAATAATAATAATACATTTTATTTCAGGGCGCCTTTCACAACACTCAAGGTCACTTTACATGAGTCAAAAACAAAGAGCACATGAAGTATGAATAAAAAGTGCATTAAAAGCAGGCATAAAAACAAGTGTAAAAACAAACATACAAAATTAGTGCAAATAGAAAGCACTCGGAGAGCGCAGACCTCTGCCAACGCCACAATCCTCAGCCATATTGTCATTTTGACCATAAATATTACTCCTGCCTTTATTTCATGTCAATATTTAGATTCCTTGACCACGAAAACATACCAGTAGCAACTGGATTCATAATGATATCTATTTTAGTTCAGTAGTTATTCACAGAAATCACATTTTTCGCCATGGCGGCCAGACGCTGCTCCAGATCAACACCAAAATCGAATCAGTTCTTCCTTTTCCCATGCTGAACATTTCCTGAAAATTTCATCCAAATCCGTTCTTGACTTTTTGAGTTATTTAGTTCACAGACGGAAGACAGACGGACAAACTCTCCCAAAAACATAACCTCCTTGGCGGAGGTGATTATCAGAGGGAGTATGAGAGTCTGAACAAGTTTAGTTCAGACTCTCATACTGTAGCGCTTTTAAAAACCCAGTTGCAAGTCCAAGGTTGGCCTGGACTTAACAAACTCTAATTATCAACTTTGAATGTTCGATTGGTCTGTGGTGGTGTGAAAGCTCATGCAAACTCTGCTGTACCAGAGGATGGTACTCTGGTCTGCCTGAAAACGTTGGTCTTGGTTTGTTACAAAGTGAATGAGAGTTCAATTCACCGTGAAAGACAGCTGAACCAAACAAGGACCAGACAGAGGAAACAAAGCAAAAAGCAGTGCACTGTGGCTTGATAATGACCAAAAATTACAATATTAAGCAGACTTACGTTGTGTTCATAGGAAATATCAAGCCGAGAGTGTCGAGTGTTTGCATTGCTAGGATCACCAGACTTCACTTCTGGTTAAGGTGGTTTAGGTGTCAGTGCAGAAAAGTTACTTGTCACTCCCGGTAATAAGTGAGTTTCAATTCATGCAGCCTGCATTAAACTTTATATAATGTCCACTGATGAAAAAAAATACTGCAGAATTGCATCAAGCTAAAGGAGGTCCTGTTGGGTATTTTCAGGTCATTGCTGCAATGCGACAGCCTTAACTTTTGGCAGGTGACTTTATCACGTAACATTTGACAGACACAACCAGGGGTTCCATAAACACCTCACGGTCCCCCCTACCACACAGATGGAGGGGAATAGACCAGAAAGTGACCCTCACAGCAGAAGTGTCTGGTTTAAAATCAATTAAGAAAGGAAAGAAGGAAAATAATCTTTATTGTAAGAGTCTAGTTCTTGTCTCTCTCCTGCTGCCTCTTTAATCCAGTAACTAAAATCTCTATACCTCCAACAAAGCCCGCCCCCCGAGTCCTGCTGCTGTCCTCAGTAACATGAACCCTGTAAGTGTTAAAAGAAGGGGAGAATCTAGACCTTTTGTCTGAATGGGAGCCTGTGATGGCATTAAGGTTATGGACAAGCACAAACATAATCATAATGAGTGATAATGATTTTCTAAAGTAATTCTAAACAAACTGTTAAAAAAACTGTAAAAACAAAATAAAAATAAAAAGGAAAACTGAAAAACAAGTACTCTTGCTGAAGTCAAGGCTGTTTCTCCCGCCAGAAAAACCTGGTGTACCTCATCAACTTTTGCTTTATTGTATGATTTTATAATTTTTGCAAATAAAATGTTTTTTTTTTTACAGATATGACATTGAGAAAGAATTTTAAAAAGTTAAACAGTGTTTCCTAGCCTGTGTTTCCAAGTTATGGTCTGATAACAATATTTATAGAAAATTCAGCCAATATTCAGCACAGCTTGGAAATATTACTCCATCACAACAACTTTCCAGCTCCTTTGACCACTCATCTGAGCTCCTGCCCCTCCTGAGTTACCATCAAACACTGGACCAACATACATATAGTACAAACCCCAAAAGCTCTAAGTAATGACAACATTTGCCACTTAAGTTTGAAAAAGCAAAGTTAAACTTTTGCTTAATATGCAGATCCTGGTACAAAAGGATAATCTTTCATTACTCTGTAATACACAGCATGCAGAAGATGACTATAGTGTACGGATGTTTACTGTATGTGTGCACACGAGGGAGGTTGAATGAGATCAGATCACTGAGGCTACGTTTACACGGACACGCTCTGACTTCAAAACGCAAAGATTTTGCCTTTGCGTATTCAAAGTCGATCTGTGTTCAGATGGAGACGCTGGAGACGTATGAACCCGCTGTAGTGTGCATGCCGGCTCAGTAGATGCTGATGTAGGTCTGCAGAGAGGCAGCGCTGCTACAATACATCTACAAAGAAGAAAAACTTTTCACAAACAACATGGTGAGTGGACGCACAAAGATGCAAGAGTTTCTTTCTGTCTGGATAACAAACTGAGCACAGTAAGCAGCTCATACATTACTTGGAAGACGGCTGAAGCTGTTGTTGTTCCTGGTATGCGCACGCAGCCTTCATGTGAAAGAGTGCTGCGCATGTGGTGACATCAGATTCAGACTCTGATTCAGGTTTTGCAGCTGCATGGATGAAAACTCTCCACTCTGGAGCCTGTTTTCAAAAGTTGCCGTTTTCAGACAATCTGCAAAGAGTTCCCATGTCAACACAAGGCCAAAACACATTGAAAACTTATTGGATCTGACCGTATTCAGCCTTGTGTAAATGGCCCCTGAATGTGCAAGCAATTGTACAAAAGACAGGGAGAAGGGTGACTGCTGTGTTCATGGACAAGGGCAACCATTTGAAGAATCAGAGATGTGCAGCGCTCTAAGTGTGTGTTTTCATTACTTATCATGAAGAATATATAATAATATGCATTATTTTATGTCTGCAGATCTGTGAAGTGAGATAAAATGAAACATGAACCCGGCCTATTTTTACTGAGTAAGTTTACAGGCCTTTGAAAAAGTCAAACAACTGCATTAGTCTTGCCAAAATTGTCTAAAATGGATGTTAACATATTTGACTGAATTTTAACTTCAAAGCCTGGTTCCAGTGAGGTTGGGACTTGGTGTAAAACATAAATAAAACAGTATACAGTGATTTGCAAATCCATTTCAGCCGTAATTCATTGAATGAACAAGCAAGATATTCACAGTTTAAACTGAAAATCTTTGTTTTTTATAGTAATTATTTATTCTTGTTTTTGTTTGATGCTTGCAACATGTTCCTAAGAAGCTGATGATGTTTACCACTTTATAAACATTTTCTTTTGACAACACTCAATAAGCATTGAGGAACTGAAGACATTAACTGTTGAAGCTTTGTAAGTGAAATTCTTTTCTATTCCTTGATTTCAACTCCAGTGTCTCAACATATGGCTGCACCCTTGTCCCTGCAGACAGGTACTCTTGAATCATTACACTCTGTCTCACTGCATACTGGGACAAGGAAAGCCATGCCAAGAACCCCTTTCCTATCAAGCTAAACGTTACGACCTCTGGTAAACTTTACTTGTAAATTGACTTCTTGTTTTCTGGTCAAATGGATCCCCAAATTATTTGTTTTTTTTCCTTTGAACGATCATCTTCATGTGATGTAAAAGTCTCTGTATTAAAATGATCGGATTGATTATGGAAAAATGGGAAAACTAACTCTAAAACAGACACTAACTTTAAGTTTGATGAGCTCAAGCCTCGTGATAACCTAACTCTTCTTTCAGCACTGAAGCTAAGAACCTTGTCACAGGATGAAATCTGAGGAGAGGATGTGTTTCATGTTTTATCAAAGGAAAGTAGTACAGGAACTCTGCACTGATAAAGATGAAGACAGTCCATCTGCCAAATGTCACTTTCATGGTTCTTCATAATCATTTCATCATCTTCACTGAATATGACATGCTTTGAAGGTCTCAGCCTGTAAAATACGGCGTTTGATCAGAAAAAGAGACTCACATGAAAGTTACAGGTAAAAACCTGTAACCACTGAAAGGGTGATAATGACACAGGTGCTAATAAAGCCCACAGTATGATTTACATCACACTGTAACAGGAGCTTAATCATTGACAGTCAAAGCAAGGTTTGGCTGAAACAGGATTTTGTTGGATTTGATCAAATTCTTTAAAACACCTGGCAGCAATCAATACATCAGATTCTCTGACATGAAAAAGTTTAATTTCATTAACTGTGAGACACTGTTCTCCACTGGGGTTTGGTGAGGCCATTTTATGGTGTCTTTGCATGTTATCACAACTGCAGCTTACTTGCAAACACTCTGCCCTTTGTGGTTTAAAGATGCTGCATGTCGGCTGGCATGTCTGATTTGAACGCCATGGTTTTCATGTGTGTACTATAGATTGTGACTTTCTAAACACATCTACAGTTCAGAATCAAGTCTTTTTCATAAACACAGTGTGTTTCCCTTTGAAATAGTGACCAGAAATATATATATCAGATAAAGAAAACATCAGACCAAATAATGTTTTAGTGAAAAGTCAGGCATGAAGACTCATATATTCATTCAGTTCCCTTATTAATACCTCACCCTGCCTACCCGCACAGGTAATTTAAAACATCAGCTGACAGGAGCCGCACACTCACTTCAGCACTGAGCCAATCAGATTCTGCCACCACCCGTCCGGTCAACAATCATGCTGCTGTCACATTCTTAAATCGTGTCTTTACTTCCACGTACTCAGTGTTTTAGTGTTGTGCTGTGTCATCTCAGCAGTCTAAGAGCCAAAGAGATGCTAATCACAAATACATGACATATTTGTAATCATACCAACTAGTATAACAAACACCTTTCACTCAAATATGGTCTCTCCTGATTGATATAAAATAATCCAGGTAACAAAAACACTTTTAGTGATTTCTCTTACAATGCCATTTAAGGAACATGCATGTTTAACATACTGTACATTGCAGATGCTCACCATCTGAAGCTCAATATATTTAGAATTAAGGGGAGAGGGTGCAAAAAGGTAAACATTTGGAAAGTAAATATTAGCTTTAAATTTAGATGGCGACAAGCCATTACCTGTCCTAGGTATGAACATTTTTTGACTGATCTTTATTTGCCGTCTCAAGTGATGTAAAGTAGTTTTGAAACCTCTTACAAAACTGTTTTGGTTGCAAAAGCTGGCTACACTGGCTTGGCAGGGCATTTAGGTTTAGGAACTTTCTGTGTGCATATATATTATACCTGTATATACTACATACTGTATGTGTATGTCTGTGTTTCTTCAACAATTAGCAGTTTTTTAGCAATTTGTTGAAAGTTAATTCTAGCTTGTTCTGACACTTCTTCCGTATCCGGCTAATCTTGCCCATTAAAGGCAAATATAATTTATCTGTTTGTTTTTTTCATTCTAAGCTTTAATTTGGTAACAATTTTTCTACTTATATCCAAAATCAACATACATGTTTTTATATATGGAAATGTTATATTACTGTATTTCAAATGCTTTCAACTATCTATTTACATTTTTGTAAGGACGAAATCAGACCACCATTGCAGTGCCTGAAGCACAGATTGTTAATAACAGACAAAGCAGGCAGCTGCTTGGGGTTCCCATGCCAGGGGGCCCCCTGAGGGCTCATAACTATAACAAATCTGCAGCTCAAACAGTGCAAAGTCTGCAATGACAGTAGGAAACCTGACATCTGACAGCTTCTACTCTATAAATAATGACTGGATATTTCATGTCAAGTCTTCATAACAGAGAACAGATGCTAAAATATCGACATCAGCAACATTTTAACTATGCTGTCAGTCCTTTGAGGTTTTTACTGATTATCAGTTCCATTCTATGAAAATTCTATGCTTTATTTTGCAGGAGTCTAACATTCAAAACATAATGATGATGGACACTGAAGGGGCATCAAGGTGAATTTGGCCCAAACTGGCTCTGGCCTCACTACTGTAAATGGTTTTAATTCTTTTTTAACCATATTCTGATTTATTATTTTCTGTGTGTATAAATGCACCCGCCTCTATTTGTCTTTACAAATAAAATGTGTTTGCAACATGTCATTGGTGTTTTTGTAAATCTCTTTATTGTGTTAAAAACTCCAGCAGCCTGAATGAGCCTCTACATGTCAACACACTTAGCCATTGAAGTAATTGTTCCTGCTGTTTACAAAGAGACAATGACAGTTTGTCTGTCAACTGTCTGACATCCTCTGTGAATTTCCTGTTGGTGTCAAAGTATCCACTGTCGCATCCTCTCTGAGCACAATACGCTTATGTTAATCCATATCCCCTGAACAACATTTAAAATTAATGACAACTAATTTACCAAGAAAAAAAATGATTGTTTATTCATAGGGTTTGCTTTGTAAATTCCCTAAAAAGACGAATTCCCCACAATTGCCTGTCTGTACAGTGCCACATAGAATGAATAATAAAAAAGCCAACACAGAGACAAAAGGAAAAAGGGAAACAATGGGATTACCAATCATAAAGTGTCTCTTAACACAGTGTGACAAAGATGAACAAAGGTAAATAATGAGCTGTGGTGCTTGACAATTTCATTCACAGGCATGGATGTAATGTGGGTGTTGTAGCATGTAGGGACATTTGCCTATTGATCTTATGGATGCGTTCAGTGGCTGCGGGAGATGTGAGCACCTGTCACAGGGATACGGGCACATCATGTTTACTACTGTACTCAACTGGGATTGGATCCATATGGAAAAAAACTCTTTTAATTATTTTCTGTCCAACGGCCATTTTGGAGGGTTCCTAGGCTTGTTTTGGATGAAATTCAAGTATTTTTATGCTCTTGTTATGTTAAACTAAGAAAAAATTATTTTTGTAGACAAATGGCACTTAACACAGGTGTAGAATATGTTAATATATTTTTTATACAAGCTAAAATGTTCAAGTTAAGATGATTGTTATTCATTAATGTTATTATTGAAACAAGGACTTTTTCTGATTCTCTTTGATGAACACTTTAATAGCCTAAAAAATATTTCATAAACCAGTCTTAGTGTTAAAAGTTAGGAGCTTTGACAAGTAAAAATTAGACCTATTTTGAACAATCATCACATTAAAATTCATAGATTAAGACTTTTTTTAAGATTTGAAGGAACCCTGATATTGTACTTAATTAAACACAAAAAAGCAGAAAGTTTCTGTTGTCATGTAAGGCTGTTCACACACTCAACCACTTTTAATTCTTAATCCAGTTTAAAACATAGGGGACCTCATACTTAAGGAAAGCACCAATACATAAAATATTCTAACTTTAAATCCTTGAAAAGTACAAGAAATTGAGATAGACTGTAAGACCAAACACTTACAGAGGAGGACAAACAGTCAGGGTATCAAGGTAGAATTTACTGTTAGAGAAAACACTAGCAAAGAAAAGACGTGGAGAATAGTGCTTGGTTCTTTTACTGTGTTATTTGTCTAAAAAAATTAACAAAAAATGAAATGAAATATAACATTACTGCATTTTTATTTGATAAAATGAGATCCATTTGGTAGCCTGATCATCCCATTGTCTCAGTTGGCTTGGAGTCACTTTTAGAATTCAAAGGAAATAAAAGAGAAGAAAAGAGAGACATACTGGATGATAAGAAGGAAAAAATGTTTGCCCTAATGTGTAAGCTCTAATTGATGGAATGCATGGTTGGTTTTACTGATGTGTTTGCTTGCTGCCATTGGCTACTGAGCGTATTGTGCCATATGAGGCCTAAACTTAGATTCAAATATATTAATTAGATAACACTCAATCAGACAGTCAATCTTTATTTGTAAAGCATGATACTGTCAGACAAATTATCTAAAGATACTTTATATAGTATAGGTCAATGCTGTACTCTTTCTTTTTAGTTAAATTAAATTTTTACTAAATGTTTTTTAAATTTATTTTATTCTATTGAAATAGTTATAAAAGGGGAGAGAGGTGGGTAGAGACCAAGGGACTATGATTATGAAAGGATATCTTTATAACTGGAGGATACAGATCAGAACATTTGCAGATGGACTCATGTGTAGACAGAGGAATGGGAAAACTTTTAGCTGAGGGGCAGGACAGATCACAGGTTAGCTGGAGGTGCAGATGCATGAACTGTAAGACCATGTCAACCAACCCAGAGGCCAACTGTTGTCATTGCTTCCTCTGGACCTTTCATTAGAGCTCTTTAACTTTTGTAAACTTACTAACTGCTGTTGTAAGTCATAGTTCTTATCAGTATAATGGGCACTGCACACATGAGGCCCTGTCCCCGCAGAGGGGTGAGGCCTGATGTATATTCAAAACAGGCCAAAGTTGGTGAGGGCAAACATTACACAACCGTATGCAGTCGAAATAAAATTTTTCCCATTTCTTTGACCTGTTTTCATATCCAGGGTGAGTACAGGAGTGACATGTCTTTGTTATTCATGGAGTTGGATTTATATCAGTCTATGTTCCAGTGACTATCAACTGACCCCGCTGTAGCACTGGAACCTTAAGAGCTGATGAGAGGAGAACAGGATGTTGCTGGCATAAGAAAATGTGGCTCATATGTTGAATCACAAAATAATTCTAAACAAAGGGGCAAAGTGAAATGCTGTAAAACAATCTTACTGTAGCACACAATGTTGTTTTTTCCAAAGTTTTATCCTAAGTGGATTAATTGTGAGGCTTTCAGTGGCAACATTGGCTGACATTACTAGCCTTAGTACCGCGCTATCTCCCCTCGGGGACAAAGCTAGTCAGTTGCTCCAGGAGCAATTGTGTTTACTGGTTCAATAGGCCTCACGCAACTCCACTTCAAAAAGCTTGAACTATTCCTTCAAAAATATGTTGAGGCTGTTTTTATGGTGGTGGTCTGCCACTTTCAAAAGCTAGTTATGCAGACGGCATGAAGTGGCTTTCCAAGGATAGGCTGGTATTTTTGAGGTGGGAGTGTATAAGGTATGGTTAACAGTTCATATCCAGAGCTGATCCAGGTTTTCCCCAGATCCGTGTTGTATAACCATGACCTGGATGACAGAGACATCACCATAAGACGTTCAGCTTTGCCTATCGAAAAACAAGGCTTACACAGATGCTGGGCTGCTGCACACACTTAAAACACTCAAGTGTGTTGCTAGCTAGCCCCTTTGTTTTGGTTCTTCTTAGCATGCTGCCTGGCCTATGTCTCCTCTGTTATACCAAAAGTAGTACCAAAAAGATACTTCACAGCATAAAAGTTAAGTGTCAGAAATAAGGCAGGCACAGTGTACAATCATCTTAATGTTTTTTCTTTTGTTTAATTTTATCTAAAATTACCCAGAGCTCTTTGCTCTTTAAATGGTGATGTATAGCTGTGATGTATGTCAGTTCTCTCCTTACAGAAGCAGAGCTGATTGACATCATCATAGCCAATGTATTAAATCATAACAGGAGCCTCACATAGCCTCACTTCAGATATCAAAATGTACCTTTAATAGTTTCTACAATGTAAATGATCCTAATTCATAAATATCACACAGGAAGCCCAGAAACCATCTAGTAATAGTGACCTGTGTCTGTTTGGTAACTGCGTCTTATGGCAGGCCTCTAGCTGAAATCAGAAATGCAAAGCAGGAGCCTGAGATACAAGGGCTACACGTGCAGAGGAGTACTGCGCAGCCAGAGCCGTAGATTTATTTGTAAATGTACGCCTGCAGTGCCACTCTCTGTTAAGCCCCTCCGTCAGCTCAGCGGCGTAATGTGAGGGGAAGTGTCACCCTGTCACCGCAATGCCAGGGATCAGCCTGCTGTTTGTGTGTACCACGAAACCGAGCCAAGCTTTGAGGAGGAGGAGGACGAGGGAGGAGGTGGAGGGAGGGGGGAGAAATGACACAGAGGCTCTTTCATCTAATCCTTGTGGTGTAATTTGCACCTCAGTAAGTTTAATTGATGACTACTGATCAAATGCTTGCCTTTGAAAATAAAAATCTTTGGGATTGTTATTTTCCCCCTTGAACCTGCAAAAAGAATTCTTAATGCACCTGATGAGAGGTTTCACACTGATGGATCAGATTCTGAGGGTTTGAACTTTGCTACAGTAAAGTGAAAAAGTCCTGTGAGTATTGTTTTGCTATTTCATTTATTTAGAAGAATTAACCCAAAAACTTTATTAAGCCTGCTTGAATACAGTTACAATTTGTTGCCAACAAAAAATGAAATGATCACTGGTTATGTTTTTACTAGTTTAAAAAGATATAATATCTGGCTAAAAATAGATATTTTATGATAAACAAATCTGATCATATATGTTAACACTTTGTTAACCAAGCAGCACTAAGGTAACATTTGTTGACTTTTGAACAATTTAAAACTTAAACTGAACTTGAAACAACTGTATTAATGAAAACTTGAATATGAGGCATAGATATCAATAAAAAACAACATACAGAGAAAAGGTTGAAGGACTGGTTCTCACTCACTGTCTACGGTGCTCCCCTTTCCAGATTGACATATTTTTTTGTTTCCTCTTCACCTGCTACCCACAAAATCATTTGCCTAAGATAAGGTTTATATATTCATTTTTGATGACTGCAAGTGGATGTTCACAATCACTAATGTTAAAAAACTAGGTTTCATTTCCAGACTACTCCTGAAAGTGCAGTATCCTGTCTGAAGTGCTCTTATGGAGCTCCTGCCCCTTTAAGGCTCACTTCACAAGTGGGCCCAGGGGGCTCCAATTGACTTACAGGTCTACTCTGTGCCGATTGGACAGTTCACTGCTCAGTGCCATACTGCCAACAACTTATTCATTCATAAGTCCACACACCACAATGGGGTTGCTTTCAAAAGCCAACAGGCTCAAACAAATGATGAAACAATGGGGTAAGATGTCACACTGGTAGGATCGTGGGAGAGAGGGAGAGTTCTTCATGAAGCAGATTTTCTAGATTTGTTTGTAAAGGTGCTCTACTGCACAGAGAAAACATGTTAAATCCACTAAAGGGCATATGAAATTAAGAAGGCTCTGGGCTTTTAGAGTGAAGGGGGAAGAATTTTCTGAAAATATATTTGATCATGTAAATATGAATTTCTCCTTTAACTGTTAAAATTTCAACTTTAACCCCCATCCTATTTTGAAAAGGATGAAATAAACTCCTTTCCATGAGGATGCCAAGAAAAGATTTGGTTAAATTCATAAGTAGACTTCTGACAAAACAGAAATGCCTAATCACACTGCAGAATTTTGAACTGAATTCAGGGGCGGCCACCCCTGCCCAGACAAGCTGCTGCCCCCTAAGCATGTGGCCACACCCAATTGGTTCACCCCCATCTATTTATGAAAGTCCAACTTTAAGCCCTTAATTCCAAACAAGAAAACAAGAAGTTCTTCATTTAATGTGTTGACCATGTCCTGTTTGGTCCCAGTACACATTAGAGCAGAGCACTGGAATATAAATAGGAAAGGCTGATATTTACAGCCAAAAATAAACATTTTTGTTGATGGAATCAAAACATGGCTTTGGCCTGAAGGGTTGATGCAAGCAGATTTTCTCACTGAATCTTTGATTTTTTTTTTACCTTACCCATTTTAATTTTTACAGAAGATTGAGTTAGGCATAGCCAGAAACAAAGGGGACATAAGAATGAGTTTGAGTGATATTTTGTTGAGTCAGACAGTCTGCCTCGACTTCTCCTCTCTGCTGATCAAAAGTTAGGTTAAGAAGGTGTTCCTAGGATAGCAGTGTCCACAATTTGGCTTTTAAAAGCCTCCTTTGAAAAAGCAAACAGCTAAAGTGACTCTGACCCTGACCAATTATTTCAGCAGTCAGTCGGTCAAACAACAGCACAAACACAGCTCTTTGGATTCACAAAAAACAGTATAACCTGACCTGTGCAGGGCTAAAACAGAGGGGTTTACAGGCAGTCAGAAATCCAGTACCTAAGTGGAGTTGGGGGTAAGAACCTTTAAATGTTCATATTATGTTATATATGTGTATACATAAAATGTTATTTAAGGGGACATCTAACACCACCGTGAACTGTTTGAAAAGGAATAAGATATGTGATGTGTGGCCTTTAGAGGAGGAAGGCATTTTCACTTGAAGTTTTCACTAAAATGTCACCGATATTTACTGAAAGGCTAGACTGAAATGGCTTGTAAGTTTTTAGGGACCAAAACTTTAGAGCGCAAAAATGATTTAAACGGGAATAAAACTAATCTGAGTATTTGAATTAATATAAGCTTAATCCAAGATAGCTGCCAAAATGAACACTGCTTGGAAGGTGTAGAAGCTCACGCAGCAGCATACACACCTGGGCTCTGTGCGCGGATCTTCCTCCAGAGATCCAACCTGCACATCAATGTCATTCAGACAAATGGATAGTGACAGGCACGGCTTATCAGTGTCAACGTCGGGCTGCTCTCCGGGACTTTGATTCCGCACTTTTCCCACAGCTCGACAGAAGGCATGTGCTTTGCAAAACAAACCAACAAACAGGCAACCTGAAGAGTATGATGAAAGAGTAAACAACATGGTCCCAGTAACATGCCCCACAACCATGACACTTCCTAAGTAGGTTACTGTGGAGGGTAACCCAATTTAGCATGGGTATCTGATTGGAGGCAGAACTAGGGGTGTTCCTTAGAGAGCATTTTTACATCTAGGTGAGAGCAAATTTGAATTGTGCTTAGGCAACTCGTCTGATGTTGAAAAGCTTCTCAGAAAAGGTAAAGCCGAGCACTTTTAATTTCAAGACAGTCTAACCATAAACCTCCACCCTCAGGCACTTATGCTGCAGGCTCAACTGTGAGGCCAGCTCCACTGTCAGGCCAGCAAGTAAAAGAATATATTGCAAATAAAATCAGGTAAGTACAAGGAATGTTGATTTGCCCCAAACTGTTGTACATATTTCTTACACTATGCTTCTACTACTTCTTCAAATGCATATATCCAAACCCTACCACTCCACTGCCACGACCTCATCACCAGTCAAGCTGCAACAAAGACATTATGCTGCATTCACACGATGATGGCCAATTTTTGCTGCTGTATAGGGAAATGCTGACAAATTTTATACATGCTTAAAAATTTCCAACCTTTGATCAAATATGCTTGTAAATGCCAACAAGAGTTAACCCCTGCTTAACTTAACTACCCTTAGTTACAGCTGTGTTTGTCTCTGTAAGTAAACATTGGGATCTCTCCACCTATACATTAGCTCTGTCCAGTCCAACTACTTCCTCCCCAGGACTGGAATTTTGCTGTATGGTCCCTTTTAGGGACAGCTGTTTTTTGTTCTCTTGGCATGGTGTTGGAATACTGAGACCAGCTTCGGCTGCACCGGGTGAAAATGCATGTGTGTCTGTTTTATACGGTGTTCACTGAGTGTAGGGATGGGATTTGAAAACCAATTCCAGTTGAGATTCATTAACAGCTCCATCAAAGTATCAGCATCATGAGTCTTATTGAGTGGCATCACACTCAACTATACAATGTTCATTGGCGCTGGGCTATGTTAGGCCAAAGTACCCCTAATTTGAGTGGACTACCCATGTGTTACATCTGGAAAATCTGTCTACAATCAGGGAGCCATTGAGTAACATCACACTCCGCCAGCACATTTCTCTCTGCTTTAAATACATTGACTTGGTAAATTCAATAGCAGAGCACAAAGGAATTTGCAGTGTTCTATGCATTTGAAGGAAATGCCATTCGGCATACAAAATTCCACAAAAAAACAAGAGAATCTCAAAGCTTTAAAAAAGGAAATTATAGAATATTCAACTTACTTACCAACATTACACAAGAAACACAAGTCTACCTGCTTGAACAGGCTTCAGTGCATGCTCAGTGGGCACAGGGTCTTGCCACGACAGTCCAAAATGCATATAAGGGAAATAGTCATGAAAGAGTCCAGTCAATGTATCTGGCCACTAGTCAATGTCCAGGCCTCGTAAGAGTAAAGTAAAACCAGTCGGACCAGAGGCCTTCAGACTCTGACTTCTGTCCATATGCTCAGATACCATGAGCACTAAATTGCCTTGTCCTGCGAACTCATTGTCCCATAAGCTATGCCAAGACTGATCTCAGCTTCACAGTTATCAAGTCAATTATTTAGTAAGTAAGTGAGCTCTGTCACAACTTCCACAATCTCACAAGGGCTGGCCGGCTGATTAAAAGGGCCGATTATAGCCCTTTTGAAAGTATTCAGCACTGGCCAGAGTTTTGCCGATGTAACATCAATATATTCTTAATTTCTCATAAAACAGTAAAAGCTGTTCCGTGTCCAAGCCGCACAGAATGATGATGTTGTGGAAGGTGGTGGCGCGTTGTTGAAACAGCTCTGAACTCTCTGCTGATGCTGTGTGTATGGCTGACTCGCCTACACTCAGACAGAATTGTCCTCTTAAGCCTGAGGATCCAACATGAGGAGCAACTTTCAGAGGTGTACAATTACCCACAGCTGCAGGACACAGAGAGAAAACCTGGCTCTCTGCTCAACTACGAATCAGCCTCACAAACAGACTGGGCACCGCCAAACAGTTTTCCTGATGGAGCTAACTATGCCAGCAGTAACATAGCTCCTCTGAGCCCTACGACATCATCAGCAGACTCGTCCAGGGGAGACTTCAGCATAGTTGGGAACTTTAATCAGCCTCTTTAAACAAGTTTGGGAAATATGTGCAGTGTCCCACAAAATATTTTGATTTCCTCACGCACATTACTTTAAAATAAAAAAGTGGTTCTACCTGAACTAAAACCTACGTCTGATGCACTAATGAGGACAAAGAGTTCATAAATAATCTATATATTTACATTTTTAAAAGGGGTCTTTGTTTTATTTTGCAGGAATTTGCTTCAGTTTTGAACATCATTTTACTTTGTGCTTGAAAGCTGCAAAGAAAAATAATAAATCTTTTAAAAAAGTTGTTAAACCTTTACTATAACCTACCTTCAGTTTTCTTCAACAAGAAGTACAACATACAGAGTGACTCTTTTTTTAAGGTTATATAATTAATGTCCCAGAAGTTCAATGCTTTTTTTTCTGCATGTTATTGTACTTTAAATTTTCTCTCTGGTGTAAAGTTAAACAAATACTAAAGGTATTCTCAAACTATAAAATGTTCTGCCTGTAATTCATATATTCATTGTTGTGTTTTGGGACCATTTAAAAAAAATCATTTTATAGATAGATTTTAAATCAACCTGCCGATTAATCGGTAATCCGTATTTTTTTCTGCCAAATATCGGTTTTGGCATTGGCCTCAAAAATCCATATCAGTCGGGCCCTAGTTCTCACCGCCCACAGACACAGCCTTGATGGCAGTATCCAAGGCATCCTTGAATAGGAGGTAGTCAGAGATAGTCACCACACTTCACACTTTGCTGTCTTTACCCAAATATCATGCAGACATCAGCTCGATGAGCACATGGGATCCCACCAGAGAACTCAAAATACTTCTACATAGAGCTCCTCAGATCTTTCTGTGTCTTTACGATCCATTCAGGGTAGATTTACAGCTTGTCCTTTGTTTTCTCAAAATTTATTTAACTCATAATTTACTAAGGTCAAAAGAGCATAAATCAATCAATTAATCCAACTTTATTTATATAGCACCTTTCATACATAAACTGTAGTACAAATTGCTTCACAAACAGGCAGATAATTAAAATAAAAAAAGGAATTATGACCCAAGCCCACTCCACTCAGCCTCCGAACCCAACCAGCCCGGAATCCATACACGATAATGGAAAAATGCATCATAAATAAAAGACAATAATAAAGCAGGAACATTGTTGTACCCAGTACATACAGAGGAAATGACATCTCAAGGTTTAAACAGAGTAAACACTGGAGGTTAGGGTAAAGTGTAAAATTAAATATATATCATGAAATAAAATAAAAAATTGAAATGAAATAAAAGATAAAAATGAAATAAAACAAAAGAATGATAAAGTGAAGCTGTAATGATAATAAAAACACTAAAAGGTTTTTCAGGTAAAAACCAGACTAAAATAGGCCTTGAGTTTGTTTTTAAAAACATTAACATTAGGTGCACTCATGTTACATGAAGAGCACCCTTTGTTGGATCAAACAGCTTAATGCTCCAAGCACCCTGATGTACTGGTGTACTGTAAATTTTCAACTAGAAAGGCTCCTCTGTTCAAACAAATCTTTGGATGTCAAATATAGCAGACAGCCATTGTAAGCACTTAAAAGGCATCATAAAACATTTCACCAGACACTTTTAAAAATAAACATTTGTTAATGGAACAAAAGTGAGCATTGTTTCACATCAAATTGTTGATGTGACAACAGTGTCTGTGTTTAGACCAGATTTGTTTAGAAAATCCTTTCTTAAGTCAAAAGATTGGTCACGCATCAACAGAAATGTACAAGTTATATCTCTGTAAGGAATGAAAGGCAAGATGATTAGCACTGACATGCAATTCTAATGCTAAGATGCAGACCAGAAGCTGACATGTACTACATCTGTGAGGGAGCCTGGTCTGCATTGACGGCAGTACATCAAAGTGGTTTTTAGTGAGGGTTGGACTTCGCCAGGGCTGCCCTCTTTCACTGGTTCTATTCATTACTTTTATGGACAGAATTTCTAGGTGCAGCCAGGGCGTTGAGGGTTCCAGTTTGGTGACCTCAGGATCAGGTCACTGTTTTTTGCAGATGATGTGGTCCTGTTGGCTTAATCGGGCCATGACCTACAGCTCTCGCTGGGTCAGTTCACAGTCGAGTGTGAAGCAGCTGGGATGAGAATCAGCACCTCCAAAGCTGAGTCCATGGTTCTCGCCCAGGGGAGGGTGGAGTGCCCTCTTCGGGTCGGGGATGAGATTCTACCCCAAGTGAAGGAGTTCAAGTACATTGGGGTCTTGTTGATGAGCGGGAGAAGGATGTATCGGGAAATCGAGAGGCGGATCAGTGCGGACTCTGCTGTGGTCAGTCATGGTAAAAAAATTGAGCCAGAAGGCAAAGCTCTCGAATTACGAGTCAGTCTTTACCCCTGTCTTCACATATGGTCACAAGCTGAGGGTTGTGACCGAAAAAACAAGATCGCAAGTACAAGCGGCCAAAATGAGTTTCCTTCACAGGGTGGCTGGGCTCTCCCTTAGAGACAGGGTCAGAAGTTTGGTAATCCAGGAGAGGCTCGGAAAAGAGCTGCTTCTCCTCCGTGTTGAGAGGAGCCAGATGAGGTAGCTGGGGCATCTGGTCAGGACGCCTCCCTGGTGAGGTGTTCTGGGCATGTGGCACTGGTAAGCAGCCCCAGGGAAGACCCAGGACACGCTGGAGAGACTATGTCCCACAGCTGGCCTGGAAACGCCTTGGGATCCCCCAGGAAGAGAAGGACGAAGTAGCTGGGGAGAAGGAAGTCTGGGTGTCCCTGCTCAGGCTGCTGCCCCCCAGACCTGACCACAGATGAGGGGAAGGAGACAGATGGATGGATGGATGGAATTCTCTGCATATCATGATCATGATGTCAAAGGAAATTTTATTTTGTCCCTCCTAAGTCAACCTGAGTGCAAAACTTAATGAAAATCCTGATAACTGTTGATGACTGTGATGATTTGACTTATGACTTCAAGAATCGAATCAGGTCTTTCTCATGCAGGAGAAGGAAAATTAACAGAGCTTTTAGGTGTCAAAAACCCTTTCATGCCATACTGCATTCACCAATAGATACATACAGCACTTGTGTCTTGTTGGATGTCTGTGAAAATTGGAAGGACATTCCTTTCATCGTTTTTTTGATAGTGGGTTTAACATATTAGCATTCACAAGCAAAGGATGGTAATAAAACCCCATGACTTTGACCGCTGAACTATGAACATGAAATTTTACTCAGGTCATCAATAAGTTCGAGTGGAAATAACTGCAAAGTAAGATTATTACAGACAGTCTTATCTGAAGCTCTTAGCCTGAACTATAGGTTGGATAATTCTGAATTCAACAGTTTTGCAATATTTTAGCCAGACAATGAATGCTTACGATGTTTTATTTCTGAGTTCCTGTATTTTCTTCATCTGCAAAATAACTACTAATATTTGTTTTATAGAGAAAAGTGATATTTTTATCAATTCCAATGATTTTTAAAATACTTTGAATGCAACAAATTACCACACCATCCTTTAAAAAAAAATTAGGAGCTAAATATTGCGAACGTTGTGTCTGTGTTTCCAGTGCAAACTTTTTGCTTTACCTTGTTTTACTTACATTTAAAAATAAAGGATAATCCAGGGAATTTGTGACCTTTACTTTTAGACCTTGGACAGACACAGGATCATTGCACTCACAAGGAGAACTGATGATGACACTACTGATTTCGACCTTTGACCAGTAAGTTATTTCTTCAGGTAAAGTGGACATTCGTGCTAATTTTGACGCAAATAAATATGACGTTACCAAGCAAAGGATGACCAAAAGGCTCCATGACATTAACCTTTTATCTATGACCTTTAAAATATTCAGTTCATTCCACTGACATGGTTGAAATTGGAAGAAGAAAATCTTCCAAATCTTTTAAAATCATGTTCATAATGTCTCTGTAACTTTGGCCTATGACTTCTGACAATCAGATCAGTTCATCTTTGAAACAGTTGTACAAATATTAATGGAGGTCTCTTCAAGTGTTGAGATATCGTGTTCACAAGCAAATGATGACCACAAGACTCTATGGTCTTGACTTTGCTCGTTCTGAAAGGTGAAAAATGATCATAAGACATCTTTCGGCTGAGGATAACAGTACGGTATTTTCCTCTATTTTCTTTATATGATCTTTGACAATGAAATTAACAGTATGTACAGAGTAATTGGAAATTAATTTCTTTGTTTTGCTAAACTGATTGATTCTATGTTGTATAAATTTTTTTCTGTTTGAATACTTACATCCTCTCAAATTTTTCCTAAATTTTAAAAGAAAGAAAATGTTTTCATTTTCATAGATGAAGAGAAGGTTGCTGGTTCAGCTCAGTATTGGTCAAGGCCTTTCTTTGTGGAATTTGCTTGTTGTCCCCCATGCATTGGTAATCAGCTGGCAGCTGGTTTAGAGTGTACCCTACCTCTTGCCCTATGTCAGCTGGGATAGGCTCCAGCCCCCCATGATCCTTTTAAAGATGGAAAAAAATAAGTGTGGCTTGTATGCTGGATTTCTTGGTAGTTTTCCAGCTGAAATTGTGTAGCCAGCTTCAAAAGCTAACCAGTAACAAGAGAACATGTTGAGAACTTTGCGAAGTTCACAGTAAGTCTGATGGAGGTTGATCCATCTCAGGACCAAGGCCCTCCAGAAAAAAAAAATCAAATGGCCCTCCACTAATGCCCCCTCACGTGTACAAAGCAGTTCATTATCAAGAAAAATGATAGGGAGTCAATCTATTGATGTTGCCTAACTAATTGTAAAGCAGGGGATTCAAGAGCAGATGTTGCATTTCAAAGCAGTTGTGAGCAACGAGACAGGTTATGATTTATGCTAAAATGTGTGGCTTCAAAGCGTTGAACGCGCCTTCTAAACAAATTGAACAAGTCAAGCACTATTCACCCAGGACCAGGAGGGAGCCCGGCGCATGTAGATCAGAGGCCCACGGCTGTCGCTTGTAATATCGCTCAGTGGAGGAGGAGGGGGGGGTGTCCCACTGGGGGGAGGCAGCACAGAGACGCAAATGCAGCTGCAACACCTGCACCAAACCCCCTACTCAAACCCCCCTTCGCATACCCTCCTGGAGCATCCTCTATGCAGGGGGGAGTGGAGAGGGGTGGGCAGCACCTTGAGACTTGACATCCTTTCTGCGGATGGCACAATTATTTGGGAGGAGATCGAAGAGTTGGTAGAAGATGCGAGGCCTGTGTCAACATACTGATGCAATTTTAGTAAACACGGATAAAGTCGGGTTACTTGTAGGGAAGATTGGTGTATCAGGGTGGGGGTGGGCTGGAGATGTGGAGGGGTTAAATTCTGTTTAGCATGGTTGTCTACTGACTGAGGCAGGCTGTATTGAAAACAGATGATATTTGACTGGTTTAATCTCTGATCTCACCTACATCATGAGAAAAGCTTATAGATTTGGAGTAGTAGAATTAAGGGAATTAAATAAGTGGGTATATTAGTTTCATACTTCATAGAGTGTGCTTTAAAAGAGAAATGTATTCACAGCAGTGTATCTACAAGTTACTGATGAACCTTCAAAAAGGTGTCTCATTCTGAATTTTACATCACAGAAAGTCTTCCTTCTTGTTGACGATGCCATACATGTAAAAAGACAGCCTGCACGGACTTCTCTCATAAGTCATTTTTTTTCCTCCCCGTCTGTTTTCTTCCATTTGATGCTGCCTAAATTGGGACGGGAGAAACGAATTGCTAAATTTTTAATTAACTTCACAACATCTGCACTTGCGCTTTGAGAGAGCAGCGAGATTTCCTTTTAACCTATTCCAGCACATTTGCACACCAAGGTAAATCTTGATGCTGGCACTCTTACAGAAAGGAAGGGAGAGAAAAAAATCAAAAATGGAAATGAACTCTCACTTGTGTGTGCAGATCAAAGAGGCAGAATTATTCAACTTTTTTCCATAGCTTGATCTTCAAAAAAGAGAAGAGAGGGAAAAGTAGGGGAGATCTAGATGGATGAGTGGGTTTGAGTTCTTGACTTGTTTTATGAGCTCTCTCCTTATCTGCTGTGATTATTTGTACATTATTGTGGCTTTAATGCCTTAGATCTGGAATGATTTATTGCACAGGTAAAGCAGTATAAGCTCTATAACTGCTTAAGCTTTACTCCACAGTCTGCTTTAAAACTTTTTGATTTTCCATCAGTTGACTCCGTTCATGCCCGGTAAACCCCAGGTTCCAATAGACCTTTTAAGGGACAAAACATTTGTGTCCACAATGTCAGTTTTTCTTGATAATTTGTGTGGAAATTAACTTTGCAGAAATTTGCACCTTATTTAAATTGAAATTTCAGCACCATAAACTGAAACATGTGTAGAGCACTAGGTCTAATAATCATACTTAACCAATGAATGTAAAAAAATAAATAAATAAATAGCCACATTTAGACCCCCTATGACTGTGATTAATAGGTTTACTGTATTTGCTTTTAATTTGCAGGCCAGGGTTCAAATTTGTAGTATTTTATACTGCAGTACCAAAACATAGTTTTCACAGTAAAACATAGGAAAGAGCAGAGGTGTTTTTCTTTGAACTGACACACCACAAAACTACAGATGTATCAAACTAAATTTTGTTGAGAATTTAGACAGGTCCCTAACTGTGTTTGTCTTAGAGAAATTATCCCTCCAGCATACTGTATAAGGAAATATACTGTATATATTTTCTTTATCATTTTGATATAAATATTAGTGGATTAACCTATCAAAAATGGTATGTAAAGGACAAAATTATCTTGAAAATAAACAGTTTTGAATTAATGAACAGAACTGCAGCTGGTAAAAATATCTGATGAAGTGAAAGTTGGAAATGAATTACCAATTACTATGACAATCTAAAAATGCCACCCACGTATAGGACTTAACATGCTTAGTGCTACTTTTTCTATAAACCGACCCAGTTTAAAGTAGAGATCAAAATCAATTTGTTGATATCCACTGACATGTCCCGGAGTATCTGATGCTTTAATGATTTTTTTTCTGTAAGTAGACAAGACAAAAATTAAATGCACACTAGTCAGTTTTATTGATATCAACTGACAAGTCTAAGGCCCCATCCACACGAAGCCAAACCGAGGTGTAAACGCACACATTTTTTGCCGAATCTCCGTATCATCCATACGAAAACGGCGTTTCTGGGGTCTGTAAACGAACATTTTTGAAACCAGGTTCCAGAGTGGAAAGATTTTGAAATGCCGTATACGTAGCTCCGTGTTTACTGGCTCTCCATAACTTTTCAGATACGCTTACGTCATCGTTTCATATCGTCATTGACACGCATGCGCCACACGCGGCAACAACAACAACAACAATAGTGGCGTACGGTGTAGCATATGTGCTAATGAAGCTAGTGACCCTACCCCGTTGCAGCAAAATCTCCTTCTTCTCAATCACCACCGAGTTGAAGAAACAATTATCAAGGACACATTACGCCACTTTATGATCACTTTATCACAATCTCTGTTTACAACTTTTGCCGCAAGTGCGCATGCCCACTGTTTTTTCGTCTGTTTCCGCTTGTTTCCGTCATATCGTTACAGCGCCCCTAGAGGTCTGGCATGTGTTTCTACAGCGTTTTGATGCGTATCGGGTGCATTCATGTGGACGCACGCATTTTCTGAGACGCCTTCGTCTTTATGACGATCGTTTTGGAAACTGTTAAGCGTTTTGTCTTCGTGTGGATGAGGCCTAAGACTGCCTTAATTGAAAAATGATTTCCTTCCTGCATGATGTATCTAAGTTATTATTAAAACATGTTTAGCATAAAGTACACAAAATAGCCATGAACATTTATAAATTGCTGGATATGAAATTTTTGAGGCAGTAAGAATGGATATTATTATTAGAATATGGCAATTTTCTGGAGGGTTCGCATTTTGGGACTTAAAGGTCCCATGTCCTACAAAATCATGTTTCTTTGTTTTAATGTTGTTAGAAGAGCATTGAAGAGCAGAAGAACATGACACTTTTACTGAACTGTTAGCTGCCAAAGAAAAGCACTTTGCTTCTTTAAAAAGAATGACCCTCTCCTTCAGTTTTTACTTCCTGATGTTACTATGCCATAGCTATACAGACTCCACCTTCAAATCGATTTTCTGCTCATCACATGCAGGTTCCATGTCTGTTCTGAAGGTCAGCTCTGTGCCTGAACCTCCTCCTCCCATCAGACATCTTTTGGACGGCCAATAGTGTCAGGCTCACTATTTCTCTCGTAGCCTCCCCACCCCCTCAGATCTGAGCATATGGGGGGAAAAAATCTGCACTTGATCCTCTACAGAAATTAAGTTTTTATTTTTTTCAATTTAAATCAATTCCTTGTTTAATAGACACCTAAGACATGGTGTAAACGGTCAAACACAAGACATGTGACCTTTTCTTCTAGCTGTCTGCACAAAAATACACCAATATTACCAGCATACATTATGACAATCCAACATTTTTACTTTGTTTAGCATTTTAGATACTTAATTATTTTACTCAAATAATACTCCAACATAGGCTACCAGCTTTTATTTCAACTGGAGTTTAATTGGGCCTGAAGGGTTATTACTTTTACTCAAGTGCCAAAGTTCTGTTACTACTACCAGTACTGATATTAAATATTTTATTTATGGTTACATTTTAAGCCATTTCATGTACAGGTAAATGCCGTGCTGCTGGCTCTTTAAAAAAATCTTTTGAGTTATGGTCTAAATACAAATGAAATCCATCAATTTATATTTAAAAACATAAATCACATCAAAACATCTGCCTCTCATATTGTTGTTATTATGGATGATATCAGTTTCATGTTCATATTTATTCCTTCCAAAGTTCTTCAGCCTGGGGTTGGCATCGGCCCCAACTAAAACAACTCCCGACAAAGACTTCAGCTCTTTATTAAGAGGCCACTCAAGAGATGTCAGAGCAAGTTTACTAAACCTTCTCTTCTCTGCCTGAACATAGTATTACCAAACCCAACATGGGAGCAAGTTTCCCATTCTGAAAAACTCTGTGTGCAAGTCTTGCCTCAAGAAATGAAGGGACGAATCAGATTGAAAAGTAATCCCAAAGATTTTTTTCTCAAGAAATGTGCCCTCCCTACTTTAATAGACACAAATGTTTATGATTTTTTACATTTATGTTGGTCCTCAGTTGAACTTTAGTACAAGCTTAGACATAGTATGAGCTACAGCAATGGGCTGCAAGTGACCTTGGTGGAGGCTTAAGATCCCACAAGCACTCTTTCTACATTAAAAGACTTTCATAACATCTACCAGCAGTCTGTTTTAATTTTTATCTGTTTAAAAATGTTTTTATCACTGGCATAAAACATCAAAAAAGCTTCTTCTACTCAATTCCTTGATGTGATTAAAGAATATTAAATGCCGTATAGGGATGCACATTAGCACTACATTAATGTCAGCATCAGCCAACACTGGCCCTTTTTACCAGGGGTGTAGAATTGGGTAGGGATGCTAGGGACATGTCACTATCAATATTATGCCACTACCACATGGTCCCTGACACAAAACACAAGCATAGTATATAATGTTATAACAAAAAAAGCTTATATTTAATGCCAAAGAGATACACATTTTGATTATTTTATTTGTTATCCATATATTATTTGTGTATTTAAAGGCAGCAACTGTTTAAGACCAACAATAAAAGTTTGTGGGGAAAAAATACTATAAAACCTTGGATTAAAAACAAAACGACATTATACATTTATTTTGTTGGGGAACACACTTATCAGTAGTCCTTTTTCGTCTTGGTTATATATTTATCAGACTATTACCAACATCAAAATTTCTCATTGATTCCAAATTGTCCCATTGTTCATATGTCATGCGTGAATATATTTTTGTCAAGGAACACACAGTTGAGATTTAGGAGGAGAGGCTGGAGGTAAATTATATACCAGTAGAATATATATTTTTCTGAATAAGAGAGTTTGCTTGTTTATTTGGTTAGCTCTACATGGCATTGAAAAACGGCCATAAATGCAAAACACATGAACTTTCAGAGGTGCCATTTTGGTGTACTTTTATGTCCCTACCAATGTCAAAATCAAATCTAGGCCCTTGCTTTTAACAAACATTACCCATCGACAAATGAATGTGTGATTAACAGATGTCACTTTCTGACTCTTTACTGTTGTGTCATATCAATTCAGTGCTGGTATCTGGAACACCTTACTGCTGACTCGGGGAAGATTTTTATCATTCGGCAGCAAAAAGTAACGTCTTGGACTAACTCTAATCCGTTTTCATGTCTGAACAGAGTGGGAGAGAGTAATGACATGTTTGGAGAACTAAGTCAAAGGAGGAAATAAGAAAAAGCATCAGTATTAGCATTGGTATCAGTTAGAACTACAAAACCCAAAACCAGTGAAGTTGGCACGTTGTGTAAATCATAAATCAAAACAGAATACAATGATTTGCAAATCCTTTTCAACTTATATTAAATTGAATACACTGCAAAGACAAGATATTTAATGTTTGAACTGAGAAACTTTATTTTCTTTTGCAAATAATCAACTTGGAATTTAATGGCAGCAACACATTGCAATAAAAGTTGGCACGGGGCATTTTTACCACTGTGTTACATCGCCTTTCCTTTTAACAACACTCAGTAAACGTTTGGGAACTGAAGAGAACAATTTTTGAAGCTTTTCAGGTGGAATTCTTTCCCATTTTTGCTTGATGTACAGCTTCAGTTGTTCAACAGTCCGGGGTCTCCGTTGTTGTATTTTACGCTTCATAATTTTCAATGGGGGGCAGGTCTGGACTACAGGCAGGCCAGTCTAGTACCCGCACTCTTTTACTACAAAGCCACACTGTTGTAACACGCGCAGAATGTGGCTTGGCATTGTCTTGCTGAAATAAGCAGGGGCGTCCATGAAAAAGATGTTGCTTGGATGGCAACATATGTTGCTCCAAACCTGTATGTACCTTTCAGCATTAATGGTGCCTTCACAGATGCGTAAGTTACCCATGCCTTGGGCACTAATACACCCCCATACCATCACAGATGCTGGCTTTTGAACTTTGAGCCTATCACAGTCAGGCTGAAACCACAGTTTCCAAAAACAATTTGAAATGTGGACTGGTCAGACCACAGAACACTTTTCCACTTTGCATCAGTCCATCTTAGATGAGCTCGGGCCCAGCGAAGCCAGCAGCGTTTCTGGGTGTTGTTGATAAATGGCTTTGGCTTTGCATAGTAGTTTTAACTTGCACTTACAGATGTAGACGAACTGTAGTTACTGACAGTGGTTTTCTGAAGTGTTCCTGAGCCCATGTGGTGATATCCTTTACACAGTGATGCCGATTTTTGATGCAGTACCGCCTGAGGGATCGAAGGTCACGGGCATTCAAAGTTGGTTTTCGGCCTTGCCGCTTATGTGCAGTAATTTCTCCAGATTCTCTGAACCTTTTGATGATATTACGGACCGTATATGATGAAATCCCTAAATTCCTTGCAATAGCTGGTTGAGAAATGTTGTTTTTAAACTGTTGGACAATTTGCTCACGCATTTGTTCACAAAGTGGCGACCCTCGCCCCATCCTTGTTTGTGAACGACTGAGCATTTCAGGGAAGCTGCTTTTTTCCCAATCATGGCACCCACCTGTTCCCAATTAGCATGTTCACCTGTGGGATGTTCCAAATAAGTGTTTGTGAGCATTCCTCAGCTTTCTCAGTCCTTTTTGACACTTGTGCCAGCTTTTTTAAAAAAACATGTTGCAGGCATCAAATTCCAGATGAGCTAATATTTGCAAAAAATAACAAAGTTTACCAGTTCAAACGTTAAGTATCTTGTCTTTGCTGTGTATTCAATTGAATATAGGTTAAAAGGGATTTGCAAATCATTGTATTCTGTTTTTATTTACGATTTACACAACGTGCCAACTTCATTGGTTTTGGGTTTTGTAATTCTTAAAACATCAGTATCATCGCTGGCCTTGAACTTCACAATCTATGCATCACTGAATTCCAAAGTATGCTTGGTGCAGATTCTCCTGTAAATAATCTGATAAACTTTGTTGTGAAGCCGACAAAACGTTCAGTACCTCTCTGTGTCTGAGTGTCTTAATACAAGTTTAGGCAAAAAAACAGGCTTCTACAGGATGAAAAACATCTTTAAAAGTGCAACATTTCATGTTGTGAAGGGCAGATATTTAATTGTACTGAACTTTTGGTTTTGATAATTTCCTTCTGCTTCCTCAGTGTTTCCTGTCAGATCTGAAGTCTCTGAAATCAGAGCAGGTTAAAGTGAGACCCCACCCCCCACCCCCTCGCTCACAGGCATGTGCCCAAGCAGTCCTGACTGATGTGGTGATATCACAGCACACCAAAAGCTCCTTCAACAAGTCTCCCTTTGATACTGTGCACACAATAGTTTCTCTCTAGGAAAGCCCCTTCAATCTGTGTGTGTGTGTATGTGTGTGTGTGGGAGAGAGAGAGTGTGTCCTCATGTGCAGGGCAAAGGCTGAAACCAGAAAAAAATACTAAATGAGACAAAGCTGGTTCTGGATGAAGAAAAACTTTGTTGCGTTTGCTGTGCCTCAAGTCTCCACAAGAGGTCACTGCTCCCATATCTATGTACTCCTGCAGCCACAGCCATTAACCATGGAAAACAAGTCAGAGTAAAAATACAAACAAGTAAAGACGTGAAAATAAGACAAAGAAAAACAAATGAGTGACTGGGTTCATGAGTTTGATGGTTAATAGAGATATATGCTAGACATATTGTGGTTCAAACTGATTTCTGGCTGATTGTCACCTGCACCATCAGCTTTAGTCAAAATGAGGAAGTAGTTAGTTACAGGTAGATAAAACTTTATTTTTTTAAGTCACCCTTTTAGATTTGATTATTTAAAATTGTATCTCACTGCTAAGGCTTATATATGAATTTTCCAAACTAAAATCAGTTTATTTTTATGATGTTATCCCAGTTGAACTGAGTTCAACCAGAACCAACTGGATGTCATTCTTCAAAAAGGCACCCAGTGGTGGGGTGCAGGTACGGAGTGTAGACCAGGCATGGGAAATATTTTTCATTACTGATTTGGAAAGTATGAGCAAAGGGCCACAAACTGGGAAAGTAAACATAATCAATCAAAATTATATTATCATATTTACAATATGGTAAGTCTAGAAGACTGTTCCAAAACCAGTATTAAGTTAAAGGTAAGAAGATGGACGTTTAAGTAAATTTTACAAAAGGGCCCACTTCAAAGAATGTGTACATTTCTCTTGATCATGATCAAATATGCTGCTGTTTAATGAGTTCTCCATGATGAAGTGATCACCGCACAAGGCGCCCTTTTATGCTATTCATGGTTATGTAAGGGCTAATGACAGACAGGCAGCTCCAAATGAGGATTAGAGTGGAGAGAGAGACAAAAGCTACTGAGGGATACCAGAAATAATACAGAGAGAGACACAGATGAAGTAAATAGCTAGGAAGAATGAAATAATATCAGACAATCTGAAAATGTGTAAACACATAGAAGTAACATTACAGGAATACAATGTTTGTGCAACACATCAAATGCTAATATTTTCAATGATGAAAAGTTGTATTTCGAATGTAATCAATGTGCCAAGAGGAATAATGTGGTTTGGATAGCCTACATTTTTTTGTAGGCCAAGCACTCATGGTTCAGTCAGTTATCTCAGTTTATTTTAGGACAACACAAGCATAGTGACAAACTTTGATGTGTTACAGACTTTACCTTTTACTCTGACCCCACATTTTCAGGGGAAGATAAAGGCTCAGTTGCCTTGCATGGCATAAATGAAGACCTTTAATCAGATACTTGCATATGGACAGCAAGAGGAAGGCTCAGTTGCTTCAAAAAGCAATAATGTATACCTTTACTCAGATACCGTTTGTTTACTTCAAAGATCCGCAACAAAGTAGTGTCTAATCAGCTTTGTGACTTCCTTCAAAACAACAGCTTGTTTGAGGACTCTGAGTCAGGGTTTAGAGCTCACCACAGCATAGAGACTTCTCCAGTAAAAATAACAAATGATTTATTCTTAGCTTCAGATACAGGACTTTTCTCTGTGCTTGTCTTGCTGGATCTTAGTGCAGCCTTTGATACCATAGATCATAATATTCCTTAACAGAGATTAGAGGAAACAGTTGGGATTACTTGTACACATTAACATCTTTCTGTGTACACCAAAGTCAGTTAGGGAGTTCCTCAAAGTTCTTTGCTAACGTCCAATCCTCTTTTCCAAATATATTCTTTCCCGGGTGATGTCATAAGGAAACACAATTAATTTTTACGTTAATGATACTCAACTGTACATATCAACGAAGCCAGGTGAGATAAAACAGATATCTGAACCAGAAGCATGGCTAAAGGACATTAGGATCTGGATGGACAGGATTTTTTTTCTTCTTAACTCAGGCAAGACAGAGGGTATTGTGTTGGGCCCTGACACCTTAGAGGAACCTTTTCTAATGATTTAACTGCCCTGGATTGCAATAGCCTGGCACCAAGCACAATTATTAGAAATCTTGGGGTTCTATTAGATCAGGATTTATCCGTCAACTCTCACATAAAGCATATTTCAAGAACAGCCTTTTTCATCTTCGTAACATTGCTAATGCCATGTCTCAGAGTGATGCTGAAAAGCTAGTCCATGCATTTGTTACCCCTAGGCCCTTTTATCAGGCTGTCCCAGCAAGTTGCTGAAGACGCCTCACCGGGTCCAAAATGCTGCAGCACCTGTACTGACTGGAACTAGAATACGAGATAAAATGACTCCAGATTTGGTTCTCTGCTTTGGCTTCCCATAAAATTTAGAATAGAATTCAAGATTCTTCTTGAATCTGCTATGTTAAATCAACGTCATTCCTCTCCGGATTATACTCATTATAGATATTAACTGTAAAGTTACATTGATATCTCTATCTATGGTTGTATTGACTGTACATCCATAGTAACTATTTATGTTTGTATTAAGCATACATCCATTATAACTATCTTTATAACCATATAGACATGAGGTCCCTCTTGAAAATGAAATGCCACATCTTAAGGAGCTAGCCTTTTAGAAATGTATATTCAACAAGTAAGGTTTTATATATAATGACTGATGGATTTTATATTTATCAGAGACAACGTGATTTTAGTCCCTTTGTCTCTGTCTAGATGGATGTGTATAAACCAATATATTTGTCATACATGCATACAAGTGTATCTGAAAAATTAAGGGTATAGCTTCAGAATGCTCTATTGTGAATTGCCTTGAGAAAACACTTGCTGTGAAATAGGGCTTTCCAAATAAAGATTCATTAAACGATTGATTGATTGATTGATTGATTGATTGATTGATTGATTGATTAACTGATTGATACACACAGCAGACAGCTTTAGACAACAAGGTAAAGGCTCAGTTGCTTCACATGAAAGCAGGGTTAACATTGATTTTCAAAAAAATTACTTTTACCACCAGAGATGATCTGAAACTATCAGAATAGTTTATTAATACAAACTAGATTAACTGCCAAGAGGTTTTAGGCTTCTGTGAGGTATAAAAGTGCCAATTAGGGTGAAGTGATGGTTCAAGTGGAAGACCCAAAATTTGATTAGGCATAGTATTTAACTTTTTACCCAATGACCTTGGTCTCTGACCCTAATTCTTGAATATATATAATCTTGCTATAGCTGGTGTGGAAACATAGTTAGGATTTTGGGCCGAAAAACGATAAACGGTAAGTGGAAGTGAGTTTCTATAGTGCTTTTCTAGTCTTTCGGACCACTCACAAGATAATTTACATCACAGGTCACCATACCTACCCATTTACTCTTACATACACACATTGATGGTTGAAATGTGTGTATAGGTAAATAAGTAATCCATCAGTATCAATGTCAGCTGACACAGTCACGTGCTTTCATATTCACATACACACCACTGATTTAGCAGTGGGAGCACTTCAGGGTTACGCATCTTGCCAAAGGACATGTGAACATGGGACAATTAAGGATGAGCTCAAACCCTCAGCCTAATGTGTACAGGTGAATCAACTCTCCACATTAAACCAATTTATACAATACCAAGAATACAAAACCAAAAATGATCACATACTTTTAATTTTGATCACTACTATCTAATTTTGGTAACCTTAAATGTTACTGTTGATCTTTCAAAACACGAGTGCTGATGGTTATGCTTGTATTTATTAAACTCAACAATTGGCTCTGCTGTGTAGCTATGCGGCTTTGACATCTGCCTCAAAAATGTTTGCTCAATACATACAACAATTGCAAAATGGGCCAAGGGTTTAGCCATCTGTCATGTTGACTGCACATGAAAATTTATCTTTCATTTCAGGTTAGTTATGATTTTCAAGCATATCAACATGGTCAGGTTAGTAATAAATCTCCCAAAAATAGCTGATTAAGTGTATGGCTGTGACACATCTATTAGTGTTTGCAGAACTCTTTTCTTAGGCTATTGACATGTTTGAAAAAAAAATAAAACAGAGGCTAGCACAGCCGCAAAGGTGGGGGCAGCCCCCAGGCTTTGGCTTTGTCTGCCTGTTGAGTGGGGCCATCAGATAACAGTGAGGACAATAGCGCTCCATTCTGAGGGCTCTCTTAAATGAGCAGGAAGCGGCGGTGAGCGCCTAGCTGAAGCTTCTGGTGGACTCCCTGGGGTCTGCTCAGCCCTGACGGAGCACGCCACCACTGAATGGCTGCAGAGCAGGAGAGGAAATGAGAAGCTAGTAGCCATCCAGCCGGAGCCACGGGTGCCCTTTGATGCTGGAAGAGTTTGGATGGGAGCAAAGTAAAGGTGACAGAGAGGTAAAGACAGAACAAAAAGTGTAGGATGGTGGTAAACAGGGAACAAAGTTGAAACTGGGATGGGGAGTCAAGATGGGGAATATAAAAATACATCTGTTTGAGGGGGAATCAAGATAATCTTCAAACATACTTGAACTGAGCTAAAGCCCCAGTCACACACTCCCATTTCTCATGGCGATTGTGCACGATTGTCATAATCCTGATAAAGCCTGCTTTGGTCGCGGTGCATGCGCTACTTGGTCTGGATCAGCGTTGTATAGTCGTGGATGAACAGCGGGGAACGTGGAAGGGTCCCGACAGTTTTGAACAGTTCAAAACTGTCGTGGAGAATCGCCGTCCTCAGTGTAGTGGGGTGGAAGCCTAATGCAGACCTAATGTGAGCGGTATTAGCGTGGCATGTACGGAGCTCAGTCGGGCAGAACGTGGCCCAATTGTGGCTCAATCCTGAAAGCTTTATGAGGACGACTGACAAGGATGTATCTGTTTGAGCCCCGACTGTGTCCCGTTTAAGACGGCGCAAGCGACGGGGCTCAGTCGGGGCTTATGTGATGCGAACTGAGCTTGAGCGGAGCTGACGTCCTGTCAGCGGGATGGAATCTTCCTCATATCGCTGTATTAACCTAACTGGAGTGGGACGAACGCCCCCTGAAGCGCTGTAGTAGCGCCACTGATGGTGTATTTACGGGGTGTGTCCCGGGGACAGTCATTTAATCCCGTATCATAGCGATCACACCAACCTCCTCAATCGTGTACAGTCGTGCACAGTCGCTATGAGAAACGGGAATGTGTGACTTAGGCATAACCTGCAGAGACTACTGCTGGCAGAAAAAATTGTATTAAATATTTTGTCATTTCTACTTTTGAATGTTTGCACATAATACTTGTGCTCTGCAGGCAGGATATGCACTGAGAGAGGAAACCCTTATGCCAATCCATGCCCCCACAAGAGGCTCAACCATGCAGACACATGGACAGCAAAAAAGCAGCCCTTCACAAGGGATATCCAATGAGAATTTCCCTAAATTAGTTTTTTTCACCTAGTCCAACAAAGCCTTAAAAAGGTGCCTCGCTGCCCACCATGTCAACACACAGATATCTTATCGATTTAAGACATGGGTAACAGCCCAAACAACAGTGCCGCAGTTATCTGAAACAACCTATCAAAATTTAAAGGTGTAGTCAGTGATGTGAGAGAAAACGAGTGGAGAAGTTGTTGATAAACAAATTTAGACTCGCCTCTCACTTCATATCTCAACCCCGGTTCCACCCTCGAAAGCTGATGGACGTGCATCGTCATGGAAACGGCCGTAGAAACTGCATAGCTGACCAACGCTAAGGTAACCCCGACTCATCAGACAACTCGACTGCCATTATTGATAACATCACAACAACAGTACATTTTGGCAGATCAGACAATAAGATGAATGCCCGACAGCTGTTACTGTTATGTGACGCACCACAAAGGTAATGTTGCTTACCTATCCAGCAGAAAGACGGCAACATCCGCGTCCGTTTTCAGGTCTTTCAGTTTGCAGAGTTTCCTCCACTGTCGAAAAGCAACACCAATGTTGACCTGAGTCATGGTCATAGCCCTTCTTTTTCACTTTTCAACTCCTCTGACCTTTTTCTTTTGGGCTGTTTTTCAGCCATTGCGACTGCACCTATAGTATCTCTCTCTCATACTAAGTGCGCACGCGATGCAACCTACTACTCCCCCTCCCCCCTCTGTTTGATCTGCACATAAGTATGATCGCCCCCTGAATGTGTGTGTGTGTGTGTGTGTGGGGGGGGGGTACTGTGTTTTGGTGACTCGGCCCGAGCCACAGTATTTACCTGGTGAAATTCAGAACCAAGGCTGTGTATTGAAGCTGGACTTTTTTTTCAACATGCTGTCAGTGGTGACATCTTGTGGATGGAGAGGAGAAATACGGTGATTTTGACAAATAGTGCATCAGATTAGAAGATTGCTGACTACACCTTTAAGCTCAACAACAATATTTATCACCCTCTTCTATAACCCCAAAACGCAGTAAAAAAAAAAAAAAGCAAAATATTCTTAGATGAATATCATGACAAAAGTTTAGATAAGAAGCTAAAAAAGAAAAGAGGTTGGGGGCAGTGGAATAAAGGGTCCTAATTTCTTTGCGCAGTGCAGGGTGTCAGAGGGTGGCACACCCCACACAGTGGTAATTTTGTCCGGTGCACCACCGTGCCCAGCCAATTTGGCTTGGACCTCCCCGGAGCAACACATCAGTTTTTTCCAGGGAGAAGTTTGGACACCTGGAGCTGCTGCTTCTTCTATCTTTGTCCATATGAGGTGAAATTGCAACTGTGCCCTGTCCGCAGCGCATTTAAAGGCAATGAGAGGTGTTCATTTGATTGGTGAAGATTACACTTAGCTGTGCCAAACTCCCTCGAGTTTACTCTCCTCCCTCTCAGATACTTGCAGGAAGGAAGTGCACCTTGCTGCACCAGAATGCACCATGCACGAAAAATGCAAAATGCCCTGGAAACACCCTGTTGGTGGTCTACAGAAATTAGAGTTTTCTGATTGGGCTGGCACTCACATACTTCTTCCAGACTGGCCAATAAACCTGTTTAAACCTTGTAACCATCGGCTCCCGATGGCAGTTGAAAAGGGTTTAATTGGCATTTTAACCCCGTCGAATGATCCTCCAAGCGAGACAAGTTTTCTGCTTGCCTTTGATTGGCTTGAGTGGGAACATCACATCCAGGTTGACCCGGTAATTTATGGATGTTGTTGGCGTGATGTCCCCACGGTATAGCATAGTGCTGATGATGTCATCAACGTGATGAAATCAGCTCGAAGCACCAGAGGAAAAAAAAAAGCCCCACAGTCCGTCTGTTGCCAATTAGTCTCAGGACTGCAGAAATGGGAAAAGAGTCACTTGCCGCATTGTTAGCGAGTTAACTGAAATTGAAAAAACCCACGTTGATGCGCTAACTTTAATGTGAAAGCGGTAATAGTCTGCAAAATCAGGCTGTTGGTCTACTTCCTACTACCCCCCCATTTTCATGAAGTAGGAGAGGAGACATGAAGAAGATGAATGGTGTTGACCTATCTTTGTGTTAGGAGATGAACTTCATGGATGGAGATGGAGAACAGCTTGCACAAGATTTACAGGTCAGTTAAAGTAACTCAAAATAGTAATAATTAGTACAGGCAGAATTTGTGGCCAACACTCTGTCTGGCAGGGTTATGATAAAAAAAGATGTAGATTAGGTTGTGTGCAAGCTTTGTTCGGTCAGAATAACACATGCCCGCTTGACTGAAGCAGAAACTAGCCTCATACAGCGGCTGTTATGCTGAGAGGACAAAAGACCGGCTGTGCTAGCATTGTTAACATTAGCATAAGCCGCACTCCACCAGTGTTGGTAATAACGGCGTTAGAGTACAACGGCGTTACCAACGGCATTATTTTTTTCAGTAACGGGTAATCTAATTTATTACTTTTTCATGCGTTACAACGCCGTTACCATTACTAACAGGGAAATTTGTCGCATTTCTTTGCAATGATGTCAAGCAGCTGTTATCCGACTTGCCTCATCCCCAAATTCCACGGCACACCGAGCAGCAGCACCGCGGCTTGCATTCCCGTAGAGGGGTTGGCTGATCCTCGGAGAGCCACAGGCTCTCATGATGAGCACAGCGATGTCACACGCTCATAAAGCATGTTATATACTGAGAAAAGACATAAACAGCACCTCACTTCGCTTCTCTAAGGTCCCTTTGCTGGTCCCAACCACACAGCTTCATGATTTATTCAACTTCTATCCACCTACATCCTTGTAGAAAAGAGGTTTTTGTCATGTATACAATGTAATGCATTTCTGTACATCTACGATTCACTTCTTCATCCATGGTGTCGTGTTGTCTCTAGGACCCTCTGACTGACTGCTGACCTGATGCTCGTGCCTCCGTTTTTACATTTAAAAAACGGAGGCACGAAATTTACATTTGAGACTCTGTGCATTCTGTTTTTTTTTTAATCTGCCAGATACTCCACACATTGACTTCCTGTCTGATGCTTTCTTAATGACAGCAAATTTACGAGGTTTGGACGCGGCCGTGCAAAAAATAGATCTGAAGTGAATCTCCAGTGCCTTGCTCTCGCCAAAGCAGCGCTCCGCGTTGATGAAGCTTACTGCGCAGCACTTCGCTCCCATTCTAGTCTATCAGGCAAATTCCACTGCAAGCGTTAGAGAACTGATGATGTCAGAGCTGCTGCAGCAGGTAACAACAAGGAAGGACACAGAGACGGAGACACACAGTTCAAGCAGCAAAAGCTTTTTCAAAAAAGTAACGCATCTATTACTTTACCTGGTAACTAATTACATTTATGAAGGAGTAATTCCGTTAGTAATTCAGTTACTTTTGGGGGAAAGTAACTAGTAACTGTAACTAATTACTTTTTTGAAGTAATGTGCCCAACACTGCACTCCACTCTGTAAAACATCTTCCCATTATTTAGCTGCTGAGGCTGTGATTCTGCTGAAAACATCCATAATTTGGATCCTTTACTTGCACCATTCATCCTTATTCAAATGAATTTAAATACCCTATCAATCCCAGGTCCTTCAACAATGTAACATCTGATCTTGCAATTAACCCCCTACATCTCTCTTCTATTGGACAACACTCATTTCTCATATTTGCTTTTTGGCGTCTATCCTTAAACATTTTTTCTCCTTGCATTCTCTCCATAGGGTCCTCTCATTGAACTGTCTGCTCCTTAAAGTCAATGATCCAAAGCCTTGTAGACCATGTCAGGGTCTGATGTTATATCAGTTCTTTCCCAAATAGTGTCAGTGTCATGCATATTACTCTAACCTGACCTTGTGTGTTAGTGTAATTTGTAAACCTAAAAATTCACATATATAATGCATCCACATGTGCAGAGGTCACTCAAGATTTTTAGTAAACTATACAACCAGGACAAATAGTTTGAAACTCATGTAAGTGACTTGGAGTTAAAAGGGAGACCAGCCTCTCTCTTCAACTTTACAACAATGCATCAATAAATACTGTTATAAATAAACACATCTGACACAATGTAACACAAAACAAAAGCCTTTTAGTCAGCTCACTTTGTACATCTGGTCTCAGATGTGTGTGCCTGAGTGATGGCACAGAGCAGCAGGGAGAGGCTTTGGCAGTGACTGCCAGTATAGTCCTGGGCCCACGTCTCGTTGCCCTCCACCCTGCTCCTTACTGCCTGGTACGTGCTGCAGACAGAGTCTGATAACATCATCAAGTCGACAGAGGGACTTCTGAAGGCATCCGGTTCGGGATCATGCTGGAATGTGTAAGTGATGAGGAGTTACTGGCATTTTCATTTAATGAATTCCATCGTACTAATTAAATTCTACAAGAACAATCCACACCCTTTAACATTTTATTATGGAAGACACATTTACAAACATGTGATGCAGCTTAATGTTAATGCGGACAAACACTTCAATAAAGTCAGTCCAATAATCAACAAAGAAAACTCCAATTAGGGGAAGCTTTTTTTTGTTACATAGTGTACTGAAGATGATCTTGCCTTAAAGGTAGTGCTGTAAGGGATTTTACCTGATAAAACTTAACGGTTTTTGCTAATTTCAGGTGCTTAGCTTACAGATCATACATAATTTGATCAACATATGAGAAGTGGCAGGTTAGGTTTATGTATATTGCTGGGGTTGCAATAAGAATTATTTTTCAATGTTTAAAACAGAAGAGAGGCCAGCAACAACAGATTGTTCCTAATTTAGAAACAGATGAAGTAAATGAATATTTGTTGACTCTTGTAATGAGCTTGGCTTGACAAAGGGTTAGCTATGAACTGGTGTTGTTAGCCAACTAAATAGTCGCAGGTCAATAACAAAATAGCTGGCACCAGATTTAGCTATTCTTTATATCTTACGTACAGTATATACAACGCCTGGCCAAAAACAAGTCAACACCTGGATTTAATTAAGCAAATAGGTACGAGCCTCCTATTTGATAAGAGCTGCATGGGTGATTACCTTTCAGCTGGCAACAAGTAATTTAACCCAAGCTGATGCAACAAGTAATTTCTCATTTCTTCAACAACCATGTTGAAACTCATCTTGTGGTTGGGGAAAAGATGTTAGTCTGTTTAAGAAAGGTCAAATCACTGGCATGCACCAAGCAGGGAAAACATCTAAGGGGATTGCAAAAACAGCTAAAACTGGGTTAAGAACTGTCCAACGCATTATTAAAAACTGGAAGGATAGTGGGGAACCATTGTCTTTGAGGAAGAAATGTGGTTTGAAAAAAATCCTGAATGATCTCGATCGGCGGTCACTTAAACCTTTGGCCAAATCAATTAAAAGAAAAACAACAGTTGAACTCAGGGGTATGTTTAATAGTGAAAGTAATGCGAAGGTAACTCCAGGGATTGGGACTGAACAGCTGTGTAGCCTTAAGAAAACCACCAATCAGTAAGACTTACCTGAAAAAAAGGCTTCAGTTTACCAGGGAGCATTAAGATTGACCTTTAGGATAAGATCTGTAAGAAAGCAAGATGGTCATGTGGTCTGATGAATCCAGATTTACACTGTTCCAGATTGATGAGTGAATCAGGGTAAGAATAGAGGCAGGTGAAGTGATGCACCCATCATGCCTAGTGTCTGTACAAGCCTGTGGGGGCAGTGCTATGATCTGTGACATTGCAGAAGCTTATCGAAACAATGCCCCTGCAGATTCTTTCTGTAATCAAAGCTACAGGTGGCCCAACAAAATAATAAAGAATGTGACCTTTTGTTTTGGTGCCAACTTGTCTTTTGGCCAGGCAGTGTATTAGGGATGTCAAACAATTACAATTTGTAATCAGATTAATCACAGGGCTGCTGTGGACTAATCACAAGTAAATATACTGTTTTTTTAATCTATATTAATCACATGTGGATAATCTGTTGCAAGCTGGACTACACATTAGCTGAAGTACTAGCAGGGTCCCCGACTGACACATGCAAGTCAAGGCAAGTTTATTTGTAGAGCACAATTCACAAAAAGTTAATTCATAGTGCTTTACAGAACAATAAAAAAGGCATTCAAATCACAATACAAAATAAAAACAAAAATAATAATTATAAACAGGCATGCTTCGTGTTAATGTGGTACTTTCAGCTGGAAGTGCTTCAGTGAAAAGAAAACTCCTTCCTGCAGAGTGTACATATAACTGTTTGTTGGTCCACAGTTACATCTTGTGTTTTTTGTGTTGAAATTTCCCAGCAAGAAGCCCACTGTCATGTTTTAAGTCTCCCAATTTGAGTTGGCTGGTTCTGCAGACTGCAATACCCACACACAGTCAAGCCAATGAAATGTTCTCTTACTCTGCATGGCCAGCACACCACGCTGCCACTGTTGCTAGGTGTGCTGACTATAAGCAACTTTGGGCTTGTTTTTCTTTTAAGTAGCTTGAAAAGCTTATAAGTAATTTTATGGGCTTGTTTCTTAACATACAGTTGCTTGTTTGAGCTTGCTTTTCTGTCTGCCCCCCTGATTAACTTCCAGCTTCCCACAATAAAGCAAAGTCAGCACGGCACATCCTCAAACACACTCGCGCACACGGTGCATGCACAACTAAGGCAGATGAAGTTGTCAATTCTGCTAATTATAAGCGACTTTGAGCTTCTTTTTTTAGAAAAGTTGCTTGTAAATATTGGCAGTTGTGGGTTGTCTATTTTTGGGCTTGTTCCAAAAGTGCAGTTGCTCATTTGGGCTTGTTGTGTTCCAAAAACCAGGAGGGATCTGATGCACACTCTTCTACCAATATTTAGTCAATTCAGAAGTTACACAAACAATTAGGCTGTGTCCCATTACAAAGAAAATTCAAATTTTACTGCAAAAAGAGAGAAAAGGGATGTTTCAACCATAGAAATCCTTATAGCCAGAATTAAATGTATTTTTAATGTACCTTTTACTATTTTCACTTTGATAAAGCTGTAGCTTTATTTATGGTAATCAAGCTAGCTGTGCACTTAGTGAAACACATCCTGTTATAGATGCAGTTTAATACTACGGCATTAGGTAGCGCCCTGGAACCTTTGGAGAAGAACAAATGTTTTAGTGGGAACTGTTAAGTTGTCGGACCTCAACCCTCTTAATGCTGTAGTCGTTGCTGCTGTAACATGCCTTAAGTTTGTCACTAAAATACTGTGAACCGTGACCAAGTGTGCGTGCATCATTAAGTCAAGGTTACAACACATCCTGCATTGGAAATTGACAGACATAGGGGGAAGATAAAAACTGGACTTTGGTTCAGACCTTTGACTGGGAGGAAGCTTCAACAACTAGGCTAAGACTAAGTGACTTTTAATTGAATACCCCTTGACTACACGAACTGACACATTCATGATGTGACCTTGTATTGGTTTGAACTTGGCTGGCTGCATTCAGATGATCATGCCAGCATTGTCCAAACTGATACAGCTCAGTCCAATAACCTATAGGTCTCAAAAGCGTATGCTAGCTAGACTCGCGAACATTTGTTTCTTAAACTTGTTCAAAAGCCCATAGCTGTGTTCAAAATCGCTCACTATCACAGATATAGTGCACTATATAGTGTGTTCGCCATTTTGTAGTGTTGTTCGAATTCTCAGCAGTTAATTTCATCCACTATATATTGCACTACAAAATACCCACTATGCACAGCAAATGTGAGTGTACATACGATGTACCCTATACTGTACTCCCGTATACTACAATGCAATGCGGTCGTGTTTTTCCGTAGAAGAAGAAGAGAAGGAAGGCCGTTAGGCGCTGCTTTCATTCATAAATGTAAAAAAACGTTAAAGTATCTTTGACACGTTCGTAGCATAGCTCTTTAAGGTGTTTTAGCAGCTGTAAACAGCTTCAAAATCTGCTACTTATCCTCCTGAGTGCTCGGTTTGTTTACGAGAATTTTGGCGCGTCCACTTCCGTCACAGGAATAACCGGCTTATCAGCTGACGCTATGACGTTTAGATAATTTCAGTGTAGTGTCCGAAATACCGTTTGCTCATTTCCTATGTAGTCCACTATTTCATTTACACTACATAGGGGATAGTGAGTGAGTGAATGAGTGGACGATTTCGAACACAGCTCATGTCTCAGTCTGTTGTTTGTTTTACATTTTAGACACAGTTCATGGAAAAATGTTATTTGAAGACAGGCTAAAAAAGCAAACATATTTCAGATCAATTACAGGTACGCACGTCCGTCAAGTAAAAGCTGTTTAGTCAACAGTCATGGGCAATGAGAACAACTTACCTGTGCTGAACTTTGTGTGAGGTGAACCTGGCTGCACTGCTGATTTTCAAGGACCCACTTCAGCTGAGGCTCACACAGGAGATAAAATACTGGAGTCACCATAGCACTAAATCCTGCAGCATTCAATCTTACCACTGTGGTTTACTTAACAGCCAGGATATTTGGTTTCAAGTCAAGGTTGTGCACTTTTCCTCACACATAGCTGATTAACCTCTGGATCAGATCCTACCACGTATTTTAGCCCATAGTACTATGTTCATTGTCTTCTTTACAGCCTACAAGCTATTTACATACACCAAAGTGTACAGTGGGGCATTTCCTGAGTTCCTCGATGGACAACACAGGGAAATGTTTCTGTTGTAGTGAACACAGATGCTGTGGGCAGAAAGTGAATCTAGCATCAACAGGAGTGTTGAGTCAAAGCAGACAATGCAGCCACAGCTCTTTCAATGCAGTTCAAGGCTGTGACACTGTTGTATACTTAAGCTGCACAATGCTTCGGCATGGGCAAGGAAGTGACACATCCCATGAGCAGACTTTCCAGCTGACCCTCTGTGGGCGAAAACAGTCCCTCTGCATGATTCTGTCAATTTAGTCGTCTCTCTGTAAGTGATGAAAACCATGGCACAAACTGCCGTAAAAATAAGCTAAGTGTTTCATTTTTTTCTTGCATGGCACCACATCCTGACAGACAAGCGACAGCAGATTATCTGAGAGGAAAAAAAGGTCAGATGGGACTTCACATCTCACCTTTTGTTCTCTACAGATGAGAGACAGGCTGCTGAGGAAAGGTGTCAACCTTTTATTGTCTCTTTCGGGTTTGTTTGGTCTCCGGCCTGGAGGAGCTGCATACATACTAATAACAGCAACACCCATCACCAATAGAATTTACATAATCCACTTTCCATTTTATCAAATGGAACCTGGCAGCATGATAGTGTGCTTGACCTCAGTTAAAATACATTACGCCCTGAAGACATCATCTTTGTTGTTCCCTTAATGAGAACATAAAACCTAATTGTGGAGGATGCTTCATTTGCGCACACACAATTCCTTGGGGAGCTTGTGGATGTGGGCGGTTGCCGCCTCAACCGCTCAGGAGATGGATGACCCAGATGTTTGATGAACAGGCTTGACTTGTGTAGGTGTGGTAAGGGTCAGAAGACGTTCATAAGGTTGAAGGGGAAATCACGAATTACTTTGAATTACAGTGGGATCATGCTAAGTAAATAGCGAATACATGAAAACAGATCAAAACCTCTCTAACATAGAAACAATTGTGCTAAAACTAGAGGTAAAGTCTCTGCAGATCTTTGATAAAAGTAAAATAAATCTAGACTTGAATAAATTGCATGTGCAGTCAAGAATATGTCACACGTGACACTGGCCAAAGAATGCACCATTTGTTGGATTAATGTCTCAGCTAAATAAAAGAGCCTGGCATGCATCCATAAAATATAAATGTTCTCACTTACATCAAAGGGCTGTGAGTCAAACTCATGTGCTAGCCTATTAACCCCTACACAAACTTTGTGTGGCATGAGCAACAAATGTCTCATGAATTCAAGGGCCGACAGGAAAAATTCTTCAGTGGAACATGATTTATGAAGTAAAAAAATGCACACAGACAGACAGTCCGAGGAGACACACTAATGGATGGAGAAGAGCTGCAAACGGAAAGGGATGGGAGAGGTAAGGAGACAGGGAGACACGAGGAGAGGGTTTGGCAGCCAGCAGTCAGGCTCATAGACAAGGTCACTTCCAAAGCAACGTGCCATGGGGGGTCGGGACAAGCATCCCATAAAGCAGATAAAGAACAATAGCAGGAACTATAGTGCACAAAATGACTGGAGCCTCTCCCTAGACGAAAATAATAGAAAGGCCGTGGAAGATCAGGACACACACTCAGCATGGAGGAGACAGGGTGTTTGGGATATTTTTATAAAGCCACTGGTGCCAACACAACAAAAGAGTGACATGTGAGGTATGATGCTCAACACAGTTACAGCTGTAATCAAACTGAGAGTTTATAAAAGCCTGAAAATGACTTTACAATGTATGCAGTGCACTTCCACAATAGTGCAGCATAGAAGCTTCACTGTGAATATATCTACAAACTGTTCTCCAACAGTGTTTTACTGGTGACAGGTTATCAAAGCGAGGTTTAATAAGGTCCATTTTAATAGTAAATACATTAGCCATATCAGCTCATCTCTTTCCCTGCCATGAAAGAGCCATACAGTCCTGCAGATGGTGCCTAAAGCTCCATAGCAGTTACTAAAACTAAGGTGAAAATAAAGCAGGATAGGGCTGATTATGAACTGCACTGAACACATTTCTAGAGCTTTTTATCAGCACTAGCAATCCCCTCTGTTTGGTACTACTATGGCACACTGCATAGCCTATGTGTCATCCCACATAACATGAAGTGGGACCTAAGCAAATGAGCTTACTAGCAGGAAAGGAAAGCATAGGAAATGTGTTCAGTACAATAAACTAACCCCTGAAACTGTTGCTAACTTTGCTTGTTCCAAACGGAATAAATTATACAGTGCTACTTGTCCAATCTGTGACAAAGTCTAACTTCAAGACAGGAGCATGTGGAGCCAGTGGGGGAGTGCAGTGCTGTGTATGTGCATTCTTGACTGCGTGTATGCAGAGCTTGCACTCGGTCACGCTCTCTTGAGTTCTTTTAAAGTTGTAAGCCTCTGTACGTACAGAGGGTTTGGGGCATGATTTCAAATTGTCATTACTATGTACCATTAAAATGATTTCTATGATTTTTCTGTGTCTAAAAATAATACAGAATATTTTTCAATTTTCTCTTAGGTACATGCTTATAATGTGGTCGACTGTAGTGTATAATGTTACTTGTGTAGACACTACTATAACAAACAAATAGAGTTACCTGGAAACTAATAGGATATCCCAAGATTAAGAAACTAGTTATTGTACTCGCTAGAAAGTGCTCAAAGAGCACATACCCCCACCATTTCTTAACAGACAGTAACCCAACAATTTCTTGCATTGTTGGGTTACTGTCAACAATTTAAAACTACCCTATTTGTACGGTCAACAAACTCCTGAAAATCACTGGATCCACATCCAGATTGAATTACCACCAAAATCTTATTATTGTACTTGTTATTGTACATTTAATAAATTTTACACATTGTACTGTTGAGTAAAACAGGATGTTTTTGTTGTATTAATGTACACAAAAAGACACTATAATAGTCTTTTTAATCGGTATAACGTTGTTTACATTCTTTGTTAGCATTAAGCTAATAAAATGACATGTACTGGTGAAGCTGAAAGGCTACATTGTGATACAGCACTGTAATGCTGCACCACATAGAAATCAACAACACCCTGACTTTTCATAAAAACATGCTCCATTGTTTACAAGAGAAGGTCACTTGAGCTGTATTTGGCCAAAAACACTGTTGATACCCTCTCTGTTGTGGCATTTGTGATAACTGTTCTCCATTGGGATTGTATAAATGACACATGCTTTGTAGCTTGGTATGCCACTCAGGTATTCACATTCTCATTGTTTAAATTCATAAGAGGCTGTCTGTGTTATGATGATCGTCTGCTTTGGGGTTAACACTCCATATCCTTTTCCATTCATTGTTCATTTTACCACTGATTAATATCTTGTTTAAACAGCCCACAGACACACCGCCAGAATGTTCATAAATCCTCTGGAGCTGATCAGCACAATGGCCCACATTCCTGACATTTAAAGTCCCTTATATCGCTGCAACTCCTTGCCAGTGGAGACACAAAAATTCCATCTGTATGATTCAAAACGATTCTTGATAAGTATGTCTGTTTTATAATTCTAGTGAAATTCTAATGAAAACATCAGCCAAGCAAAGACACACACCAAGGGGGGGGGGGGCAACCAGGGCTTCACTTGGCGCCGGACCTCTAACCTTCACCCTGCTTCGCTCAAGTTCTTCATTGACAAGCAAAAACAAAATTAAAAAAAAAAATCAGCTCTAGTTATCCTTTTTAGAATTCATGAGTCATCAGGAATGAAATTAACACATTTAATGGGATTAAATTATCTGTCTGACCATGGAATTGTCACGGCTTTTGTATTAACAGTCAATCCCTGCTACTTAATCTGTGTTCATGAGGTTACATTTTGTAAGGTAGTCAAAAAGATGTCAAACCTGTTATAATAAAGGTAATACAAAAAAATGGTTTAAAAAGAGGTTAACATTAAAAAAACAGTTCTGAGTGATGTAGCTGTGTGCAAGCATATCTATTGAAAAGCAAAAGGGCTAAAGAGAGACACTGTGGAACACCAGAAGTAAACAGAAGAGTGGGGTTCTTTGTAGCCCTAATATATATATATATATATACATATATATATATATATATATATATATATATATATATATATATATATATATATACATATATATATACATATATATATACATATATATACATATATATATATATGTATATATATATATAAAGATATATATATATATCTATATATATATATATATATATATATATATACACATATATATACATATATGTGTATATATATGTGTGTATATATATATACACATATATATGTGTATATATATATATCTATCTATGTATATATATATCTATATATATATATATATATATATATATATATATATATATATATATATATATATATATATATATATATATATATATATATATATATATACATATATATCATACATTATTTGAAAAGAGGACACAATGGTTAAGAATGATTGCACTCTAAGGAAGCCTGATTATCCAAAATGACAGGGAGCTTTAGGTGGAACCTTGTGAAATGCCACACTTAAACAACAGAGGAACAGCTAGGTGATTTGCTTCGCGACTAAAAATATCTTTTAATTATGTAACATACGGTATGATATAGTGTACCATCACATTGTATCACCATGTAGTGCATTTTACACCAAATCATAATGTTTCTATCAAAAATTACAAGCTTTAGGTATCACAGAATTTTAGGGAAAAACACAGAAACTGACAACACTGTAGTTTTGAGTGATCTGGCTGAAATAAAGACTACATTAAAAGCCCAACAGCAGGAGGCCTGAAATCAAACCTTGAGGAACACCACACACGTGTGAATGCAACAGTCCAACCTTTAAAACCTACTTTGACCAAATTTTGTCCTCCCAGTCCCTTGGTAGTCAGTGTAATGTCAGTAGCAGCTGATATTTGAATGTATCTAGAAATGATCAGAAAAACTAACAACTTCTTATTGTCATTCGTTTTTCATTTAAAACCTGAGAAGCTTAGATGATCCAAATATTGGGTCAGGAGTTCTTGGAGGTTCCTGAGGCTGCATCTGCTAAGAACCACAGAATCCTTTTTTGCTTTAAATTTACTGAAATCAGACCGAGTCACTCTGGAGGCTCCTTCTGCCACAGACTTTATGTGGGATCTTCCTATGCTGATATGATTTCAAGGTTTTCGGGTGGCATATACCATGTATTTTATTTCAAAAGGTCCCTTGTATTCATCTCAGTTTGACAGAGAAACATCTCACTCATCACACACAATCTCTGAACAGTCGAGTCAAGGTGTGGTTTGATCCATGAACCAGGCTGCCATGTATGATTGAGTTTCAGAGTCCTATGAGTACCCAGACTCTTTTCCTTATGGCTACACAGTTTAAACACCCACCCATTACAGACATCCATCCTTTGCGGAAATGAACTCCTCGATAACAGACATGGTTTGGGGTTACACCTCAAACATCACAGTACAACTTTGATGTGTGCAGGCTGTTCACAGTGGTATACATTGTATGACTTAATTGTGCCTCCTCTAAGGTTGTACCTCCTGCACAGCTCTCTGGAGGGCTGGGCAGAGCAGTGTAAAGGATGGTGTGTGTTCTTGGAAGGAAGGATTTCTAGAAAAAGGATTTTCTGGCCTTTTCTGTTGAAAGACAACCCTTTTAGCAGTAGGACCCAGGAGATTTTCTGTAGGGGAAAAAAACAGTGGACCAGCACACCTTTATGATACTGGAGGCAGGACAAAGATGTGAAAAAAGTTGTTGAACACTGTAACAAAACAGGCAAGGCTATGAGGCATGTCATTGGCTGAGAAGAGGCTGACAGGAAAATGCAATGGCTCTTGAGGTCAGGGCACACTCTGGTATAAATGAATTCAAACAGACATCACTTTTACTGACTCTACAACAGCCTTTGTGTGGTTTTGTGTCATCACTCACCTCTGCAGGGCCAGTATGAGCGCTTCCGTGGCCGTGTACAGGAGTATTTACACAGAGGACCGTTTCAAGCAGGCCTACGGCTCGGACGACAACTCGAGTGGGAGTTTGCGGCTGAGGGAGAAGCTCGCCGGGAGGTGCAGGTGTTCAAAGCGAGCGTGCCTCCACCTGTTGAAGGAGAGGATTCCCATTTTGGACTGGCTGCCGAGATACAGACTCAGAAAATGGATTTTAGGAGACACAATAGCGGGCCTGACAGTCGGTATTCTTCATATTCCACAAGGTACTCTCCAATTATCAACAACTAAATGTTTTTCACGGGACGTTAAATATCGATTAGAGCTGTTATTCGACGCGGTGCTGAGTCCAGTTAAAACCCACAAGAGTAGAAGCAGCCTGCCAAGCAGTTTTTAAACATACACTATTTTCAAAGTATTGAGAGAAACTGCCTCATCATTCATATTTATCTACTTTTTTAAATGTTTAGTTTATTTGATTTTATAGCATTATCATTCTATTTTTTCTTGGTATTTAAATCAAAACGTTTATCCTCTCATCGTATTAATGATTCATTTTTATGTTTTTAAAGACATTTACAAGACAGTTCTAAAAGTATTTTTCTATGATATTTCTTACAGCCTTAATGTACATCTTTTGAGGTTTACTCACTAGAAAACAAACAGGAAATTTTTACATGCATCAACATTACTTAAATAAGGACGAAACTAACAATAGGGGCTTTCTCATTGTATTAAAATAAATAAGCACACGGGGTTAAAAGACTGACAAGAAAAGGGCGAAATATAAAAAAAAATCTTCATTAAATAAATGATATATATTAATCAATAAATAAACTAATAAATATAGTTGAAATAAATTATAACAATAGCATAAAAATATGCTAAATATAGATGTACTTAATAAAATATATGTGGGACTACTGTTAAATGTTTGAGAAAATTACTTATTTTAACAAAGTTTCAGGTAATAGTTTTACTGTCTTTCCCTGTAGGTTCAATTAATGTTTTAATATTATTGCTTTTATTGTTAAATTTTATTCAAGAAAACATTTTTTAAAAATCCTTAAAGTCACTTGTGTCTTAAAGATCCGTTTGTTGTCACATAAACACCCTGAATCAGCGATTCTCGACTAGTGGTCCAGTGATTGCCCATCCATTTTTATTGGGTTATGAATGTAAGCCCAGTGAGATGTAGACTGTTCACAAGATGCTAAACATGTTAAATTTGTATTTTCTCTTTTTTTTTCTGTCATATGGCTAGAACCAACAGCAGGACAAAACATCATTCATTATTTCAGAACAAATTTGACTGATTAAAAATCTGATCTAATGTTACTGGCATGATACAATGTCAGATAATAGCTCAAAATGTGATTATAGGTTGGCAGATATTTATGCTGACATTTACAAACAAAATATTGATCAATACTAAATATATGTTGCTTAGTTTGGCCATAATATTGACAGAATGTTTAAGTGCCCCATGATACTTCATCTATTATCACTTAATATCTGCATTAAGTCAGTCCAGTATCATTTATTATTAAACTAAATTTAGTTTTTCTTGTATCACATTTATTTTACTGTCCCAGTGAAAAACTGACTAAGTCTTGGACAGAAAAAAAATCAATATTCTGTACAATAAATATAGTGTAAACATGTATTTTGCATATCCAGTTAAAAAAAGGAATAGGATTGTGTCATGATTTCTCATGAGAGAGTTGGCATTATGTCCTGGGGCAAGACCATTTACAAGAATTAACTTAAGTGTGAACATAATTTTCTCAAAAAATATATATACTCTTTGGAAACTTGTTAAATTTAATGTCTTCTCCTGACAGGAATGGCTTTTGCCTTACTCACATCTGTAGCTCCAATATTCGGCCTCTACACCTCCTTCTTCCCTGTGGTGCTTTATATGATTTTTGGCACAGGTCGGCATGTATCAACAGGTAAGACACAATTCAGTATAACGTAGAGCTTACAACAGTACACTTGGAGAACCATACTGCATACAGCTGACTGATCTCTTTTCCTGACTGTCTCGTATATATTTTACTGTTTGTGCTTGAAGGAAAGTGCAGAAAATGGCATCATACTTTTTGTGTGCTATTGTTACGTTTTGTTGTGTTTTTTGATGTAACTAAAGTTAATAAGTCTGTTCTCAGGTACCTTTGCAGTAGTGAGTCTGATGACAGGCTCTGTGGTGGAGCAGTTGGTTCCCACTCCTCTGGCGATGAACTTCAGCTCCACTGAGGCTGCAGAGTTTGAGGGCCAGAGGATCGCTGTGGCCTCAGCTGTGGCACTGCTCTCAGGAATTATTATGGTAAAAACAGTGATGATTTAAGGGTTCTACTCAAAATCACAAAATAAAATCTGTTTAACTTGTTTCCTGGTCACTGTTCTGAGTGTTTTCTCTTGTTTTTAGCTTTGTATGTGTGGCCTTCAACTGGGTTTCCTCTCCACCTATCTGTCTGAGCCAATTGTTAAAGCTTTCACCAGCGCTGCCGCTTTCCATGTGACCATCTCACAACTGCAAAGCATGCTGGGGCTGCGGCTACCACGCCACACTGGAACATTTTCCCTCTTTAAGGTGAGCGGTATTTTACCAAAACTCTGTTTGAACATGCATTTAGTGCTGCTTGAGGACTGACTGACTCGTGTGTTCAGACTTTAGTATCAGTGGTGGAGAATCTTTCCCACACCAACATGGCCGAGCTGCTCATCTCCATGGTGTGTTTGGCTGTCCTGGTACCAGTGAAAGAAATCAACATGCGTTATCGGCAGCGCTTACGGACACCCATACCTGTGGAGATTCTTACAGTGAGCCAACTTGATTCAGAAATGTATGTTTACTATATGATCAGCCGCTTTCATATGATAATTTTCTGCCCTTATTGTGCAGGTTATCATCGCCGCAGGTGTAGCGTATGCCTCTTCACTGAATTCCACCTATAAGATTGAGATAGTTGGCCACATCCCAGCTGGGTAATCTTTTAAATTATAAAAAGTAGAAAAACATCATCATACTCATGTTGAGTGTGATTTTTTTAACCTTTAATTTTTCTCTATCTAGATTTCCAAGGCCTCAAATGCCAGCTTTGCACACTTTTCCTGACATTGCTGGAGATACAATAGCGATTACATTTGTGGGTTACGCTGTGTCAGTCTCCCTGGCTATGATCTATGCAGACAAACATGGTTATTCCATACATCCCAACCAGGTAAAGTGGGAAAATGTCTGAAGATATCAAGATGCTTTTTCTGCAGATTTTACCCTGATGTATTGAACTTGTGTTTGATTTTTAGGAGCTCCTGGCTCATGGTGTCTCCAACACAGTGTCTTCCTTCTTCACCTGCTTCCCCAGCTCTGCCACTTTAGCAACCACTAATATACTAGAGAGTGCAGGGGGATACACACAGGTAAAGCACATAATCTTTTCCTTTTAATGTATCCTCACTTGTGTCAACCTTACCGGCAAGAGAGTGGCAGCACCTGATAATTTTTTTTTTTTAATATGTGCTCATAATTTGAGAGATTGTACCATAATGTACAAAACATAAACATAGTTTTGGTGAAGTCAATCATGGACACCTGAGGAGAAATTTCTGTACCAATCTGTGGCAATGACCATCTTAAAAATGCTGAGTCACACAACCTTTCGCGTAATCAAGTTCCAGGTAAACAGCTGAGTTAGACTTAATCAGATTTATGTTTCTGTGGCAAAGCTATGCCGTAGCTATGCAGCAGTGCTTTATGCTGTCTTGAGTGTCAATACTTGTGCACTGGTGTGTCCACATTGCCCTATGCTAAGCATTTGTTGGCAATTTGATTTCTGCATTGTGTTTTACAGATAAACCATGGAAAGTGGAATGGAGTGTTTTAATATCAGGCTATACCCACAGTTTTAAAAACATCCTGTTAACATTAAAATTCCAAAATGCATAAAAAAAAAACACATTTATGCAAATCAGGTTTATTTTTTTCATCTATTCCAACCACAAGCCTGACTGTTAACTGGTGATAACAGGTGTATTGAGCAAATATTTTCTCATCTATATCTCAATTCAAGACATATATTTAATAATCCTTATCAAAAGTTTTGCTAAAGATTATTAAATAATAGTGAAAGATGTTGAAACTTGTTGCTGGTTCATCTGTCATTATTAATACCACAGATGAAAGCATCCATGGGTCACCAGTCAGTACGGACATTTGTGAAACAACAACATTGGGACAAGAGGTCGGCACTGGTTTTATCATCCTTGTGCTTCTAAAGCAGCGTCATACTGAAGGAGTTAAAATTGTCCAGTTTTAACACTTAAAACAGCAAAGCAATGCATGCTGCGACACACCAAAACTGCAATGATGTTGTCTCGTCTGCCATCAACCCCAGGAGGTCAGCTTGGAGTTTTATTGTTTCCCTGCCCACAGGGGGAACACCCTAAATAGAATTTTTAAAAATCTTCACCTGAATAGGAATTTTTCAAAATATTCAGTGACAATTAACATTTGGAGAGAGGATCAAAACACACAGAGAAGCAGCATTTCAGGATATCCACTTATGTGTGGACATGGTCCAGCATTAAAAGAAAGAATACAAAGCTGATTAATAATCAACAGTAATTGATAGCACTGTCAGTATTTGCAAGGAAGAAATAGAGGGAACATGGTGAAGATAAAATTTGTTATGGATCTAATTAGTCGGTTGATGTAGTTGCACAGTGCTGTACCAGACCAGTCAGAGGGCTTGCACTCAGCATTGTTATGATGCATAGTTTCATTTCTGTCAGGACTACTTTTCCAAGAAAATGGATGAGGGCAATTATTTGAGCTTTATTTGCTTTTATTTGCACATTTTTTAATTTGGAGGTGTGGTTTGGATGGGGGCTCTCCATATCTTCCCACATGCTAAAAGTGCAAGTCCTAAGCAGAAACAGCACACATTCCCACAAGGCCACAAGGTAAGCATGATGCAGGAAGAGAAGTAGCTGGAGCAGAGGAGGGTTGCAAAGCAGCTTGCAGCATCGAGCAGTGAAGAATAGGCAGCCTAGACCAGCTTAAATTTGTCAGTCTGAGTGTATTCGCCAATGGCAGCTCAGAGGTTATCAGCTGGCTGAGAGCAGTGGCAAGTTAGCTTAGGATCAGCTGTTTAACTATGGAATACTGGCATGTTAGCAATCTTGACTCTGTGTCCTGCCAGAACTTGATTTTTGAGAGGGAACACATCAGGCTAAGTGTGCAGCCCTCTGCATTTGATCAGGGCTAAACTGGCCCTCTAGATTTTACAGAGAAGCATTAGTCAGGCTTAAAGTCTTATCTTTGTTGCACCATGCTGGAAAGATCTTTGTTCCTGCTGTTAAACTGGGCATTTTAACATTGGATGTGGAATGATGCATAGCTACGAAATGTTATGACTTTGTTAAACACAGTCTGGTCTGGTCCAGTATAACTAGCCATTGAGCCAACCAATGAAGCCAGTGTGATAGACTGTAGTGGCATAGTTCCACCCTAATATCAGGATTCACTGAGTATGCCAACATTTTCAGTATTTTGGTAAATTTTAGATTTCTGACAGTGTAAATGCACATACGGCATGGGACTGCTTAGTTGAAATATACTATGCATGCATGTGATTTTTGGAGCTTTTGGAGTCAGCGCCAAGTGGAATTGCATTTCTTTCACTTTCACTTTGGCTTAGGGCTGGACAATTAATCGAATTTTGATCGTGATTTCAAGTATGCCATCTGACAATCATAAAAATATTATAATCGAAGAAGAACGATTAATATGCCACACAGTGTGGAGTGCCGTGTATGCAAGTTCCTGCGCTTCATAGCGCTTCTGTGTTCCACGTGCAGCCACAGCGAGTGTGTGACTTATGAGGATCAATAGTACTGTATGTGCCACTCGCTGGGTCTTTAAAGTTGTGTTTAAATCAATACTGAAGTTTTAAAATAAATGAATAATTGTGTACATTAATTGGGATTTCAATATCACTTAAAATAATCGAGATTCTTATTTTTACTATAATCGTCCAGCCCTACTTTGGCTTCATTTTTTGTCAGAGCTGGAGGTTGCTACTTGAAATTTTCCTGAAATGTCTATAATCGAAACATAGCAGATCAGAGCTTTAAAACGCATTATCCACCTGAATGTAGAAATGGCTTAAAACTTGAAAGGGAATTTGCTTCAAACTGTTTTTGCAGATAAATGGAAGCTAATGTTTTTTATGTTTTTAATACAGAATATTCTTTTGATTCAGAAAAAAAAAGAAATGCTGATGAAAGCCGATTTGTTTTGACAATTTCTATTGTGCTTCAGATTTTTTTGCCTTCAGTGTTTCAAAATTATAATGATGTAGTGATCAAGGGTGCGTTATTTATTTAAAAAATGGCAGAAAAATAGGTTTATTCCAAAAATACAGGTGCAGAAAATGGTATTAGCTAACAAGAAGAGGGTTTTAAGTATAAATTTGTATGGCTATCTTGTCAGAAGAAGGTGTGCCAATGTTCTTTATACAGAGAATAAAGTAATCATTAGAATTGAATTGTTGTGTGTCATGTTTGTCATCTTTTAGCTCTCCGGCTTGTTTACCAGTCTGGTTGTTCTGATTGTCCTGCTGCTGATTGGACCGCTGTTCTATTACCTACCAAAGGTTTGTTAAACATGGGCTTGTATGTGTCAAAGAGAAACACTGAGGGAGAGAGCACTCATCTTATCCTTTTTTTACTCTGTCACCAGGCTGTGCTGGCATGCATCAATGTGACCAGCCTCAGGCAGATGTTCCTGCAGTTTCAGGAACTACCCGAACTGTGGAGGATCAGCAAGATGGACTTTGTAAGAGCAATGACTGGTTTAGAGATCTATCTATACAGCTATCGAGACAGGGTTGAACATTTCCTTTTTACACTCAAAGCTTGCTTTAAATAATTATTTTTGGTTTATTAGTATATTGTGCTATAAGTTAAGAAGTGTTCACTCTCTTTACACAGATGGTTTGGGTGGTGACTTGGCTCTCTGTGGTGGTTTTGAATGTGGATCTTGGCCTTGCCATTGGTGTGGTGTTCTCCATGATGACCGTCATCTGTCGCACACAGAGGTACAATTTCTGTTTCCTCAAGTGGAAAACTTCCATCATTCCATATGCAGTTTTCTGTTAAAAAAACTTTTTTTGCATTTGAGAGACTTTGAAAATGTCGAGCTCTCATAGTTTGCTCAACAAGGACATTTCACTTTTGGATTTTTGATTGCATAATATCAAAGTACCCCTCATATTTTTCTAGCAATATAAATTATATGTTTTCAAAGGTCAAAAACTCTATGGAAACAGATCACTAAAATAAAAAAATAATTTGACCTTTCAATGCAGAAGTGATCAGACCCTAGCCTTGAAATGTGTCAGTATATACTTTAGTAATTGGGGTTAACAATATGCATTATTTTTTCTTCCAGTCCACTCCAAAGGATATCTTTATGTAGTTTTTTTACTTTGTAATATTAGACAGTAACTGAACTAATACATATAATAGTCATAGAATATGCAATTTTCTATGTGAATATTTCTTTATTAACACTTCCCTTGTCTTTTGAGATATTTTGAACCCATAGCCAGTAGATAATCACTGATCAGTAATTTTACTTCGATGAAATACATTCTTAATAACCTTTGCAATGACCCTGTAAAGTGGCTTTTTTATCGTGAATGTCCCTGTTTGATCTTTACAAAAACAGTAATGTTTGAAATGATAGAGCACTGAGTATGATACCCATAGTTTTATACAATCAAGAACACCTGATTAAATAAACCTGTCTGTTTTTTGACAAAACAAACAGATGAAGATTTTTTTTCCTTTATAGGTGAAATCAAATGTGACAGATTGTACAGATGAAGGATAGCGTTATACATTAAACCAAAAGAGATGGTCAGACAAAACAAGAGACAAAACTGAACAAAACAAAAATGCACAATGATAATAATTACGATACAAATATTAACAATAACAACAACAACAATAATAGTGAGAATTATATCAATAATAATAATAATAATAATGTACATCTTTAGAGCTTGTTTTGATGCACCCATACATACACACAGACACATATACACACACACTCTGTCTTGAGCTTGTATATTTGTAACTGTGTGATATGATAATATTGAAAATAATCATGTCCATAAATATCTAATTATATATTACCTATACTCACACACACATGCACACACAAATATCTGACAAAAGAGTAGTGATAAGAACTGAGCTTGCATTTGTATCATGTGCAATATACCAAAATCATGGGGATAATTACGGTTACAAATCACAGTCTTTATAAAATGCATTTCTAAAAATAAGTAAACTTATATGATTATATAAGCATATTTAAGTATGTGTGTGTATTCTGTATGTGTGTGTATATATATTAGGGATGTAACAGTTACCGGTAAAATGGTAAACTGCGGTAAAATTTCCCACGGTAATCATTACCACGTCCTATCAAAATTACCATTTTACCGTGTTTTGATAACCACAGTGCGTCAAAAACGCACGGTGATGCTGCTCTTTGCCTAGAAATGACGGAACTATGAGTCTCTTCCTGAATGAAGCAGCCTCATGGGAAGCGCACATGCGCAGTTTGCTTGTTTGGCCTCAGCGAAAGTTACAGACAGTGGAGAGTTCCCTCTGGAAACGGACTCTAAAGTCTGGTTAGATTTTGGATTTTACAAGGTTACCGAGGGTAAACTGATAGAAGACAGTCACCCTGTCTAAAACACAAAGTTGCTGCTAAAGAAAAAGACGTGCACGGTTAAAACAGACGTAACTCCTCAAGTAAATGAACTGACCGAGCCGGAGAGAGAGGGAGAGAGAGAGCAAGCGAGAGAGCAAGAGAGCGACAAAAGATTAAATGAGTCATACCCGAGAGAATTACAGGTGGTTTTTCAGTATCCTGTGTCTAAATAATGCATACATCTTGTAATTAACAGCATTTGTATAATTCTGGAGTGTATTCTTGCCGTTCTTTTGCCGTGTATTCGCCATATTTTGAAATTGATCGTCTTTTTCCGTCAAAGTTCGCGCTTTATGGATTTAATCGATCATATTCTGCAAAGATTAGAGGAGAAAATATCGATGATATCTGCCATGGAGAGGGGAGACCAGAGGAGAGTCACAAAAGGGGCTGACTGCAGTAAAAAAAGATTTTTTTAAAAAGGCCATGACATGGTCCAATATGACGAGCTATAACATGGACACTAATGCTGCAGACAAACAAAAATCTGTGAGTTTATGTAAAAAAGGTTATTTGTTGTTCATTTTCAATTGTTTATTAAGAGAATCCTGTTTAAAGTTCAAACCTGTTGTTTTCTTTTCTTGTAATTACACACCTTTCAAACATTTATAACATAATAATGACAAATACTTACTAGAATTGTTTACTTTTATTTCTAATGAAAGAAGGGTAAAAAAGTACTCAAAGGGCATTTCTAAACATATTTATTGACAAAAAGACAAAAAAGAAGTGTTATGATTATAATATTAAAGGGGTTAAATGATTTCAATTCTGTGTTAAAGTACTTTTTGAACATTCTGAGCACACCGCAACAATACGGCAATAATAATGATAACCGTGATAATTTTGGTCACAATAACCGTGATACAACATTTTCATATCGTTACAACCCTAATATATATATATATATATATATATACGTACTCACACATACATACATCTTCTGATATAAATAACATAATATAATAATATTATAATAGATAGTGAACAAATATCAAATATTGTGCAGTGATTATATTACAATGATTTGTATGGTGATTGAAGCACCTTTATGGAACAAGGCCTCACAGCGACCATCACAGTGCAGTAACTGTAAATTAATTTACATCTTAGAGATTTATAGATGTTTTAGTAGTTAATTAACCTCCTTGTGCCATAGACTTACATGAGTATCAGATGAAACAGAACTACCACCCTCTATAATGGTGCCCAAACAAGGACTTGTCAGAGGGCCTAAAGTTACATCTGCATGCATATGTCTGTGGTTTTAGTGTCCACAAGACCTCCATGGCAGCATTTGATAAAGTATATTTAAAAACTACAGGTTCCAATTAAAGTCCTTTGGAAGTGCATGCAGGTAATTTGTCCATCCACTTATTGAATCAGTTTGAAGACATGCATTTGGTATAGTTGTTTATGTGTCGTTGCAACTTAATATGCACAGGGTTATTTAGTTTATTGTTGAAAGTTGTGAATGTTGAGTACTCTATACTGTGACTGTTAATTTGTATTGACAGAAGCCACAGTTTCAATGACAAGCTTTCTTCATGATAGCACTCTCTCTGTTTGTTTTTTGTGGGGGTAAGCTTAGTCAAAATTACTCTGCTGGATCAGCAGGATAATCGTTAAAAATTAGTACATTTGACTAATATTTATTTGGGATCAAGTATTATTTGCGCACTTGGCAAAATTCAAGTCAGATCGTCGTGTGATCCTTATGTTGCTTTTGAAAGGATACATAGGCTGTGCACTATTTCAAAATAGTCCCTAATCTAAGTGAATTGTCAGTGGGAAATGAAGCAGATGTAAACAAACTGTAGCGTGTGATGACCCCACACTGTTTTTGTGGCTTATTTTTGGTCACAATTCTTGTGATTCTGAGGTGAGTTTTGCACCATATACAGCAATGTATAGCAGCATCTGTCCTGAGTTTTCTGAACAGAAAGAGAACTGAACTGTGACACTCTGGCACTCAGGCTCATGCCATGTGCCTCACACAACCCTACTGCAAACTCTTGCTTTAAGATACAACAGAACACAAAAGTTTTACCATTAAATAGCTTTGAAAAGCACAGCACATATGCTTAATGGTCTTCCCTGATTTTCATCTCAGATCAAATAAATGTAAAACTTTTAACCCAATGTTTTACAGGGCTGGTTGTTCAGTGCTTGGTCGGGCCAGCAACACGGAAATTTACAGACCTATGGAGAACCACAGCAAGGTAAGAGGTTGATTTTTTCTGTATTTCAAGCAAAGCGAAAAAAAAATATGTCACATTTATTAAAGTGCTTATAACACACCCTTAGGTCTCATTGGTATGGAAGCCCTAAAAGGCCATGGTTTTTCCATGTTTTTTTAGCACCGTTTTCTCGTGATAACGACATAATTTCAGTCGTTTTCCCGAGAGCTCAAGTTATTTGTGTCATTATCTCGGGATAACGAAGCTTGTTTTCTCGAGATCTCGACTTATTTATGTCGTTATCCCGTGATAACGACTTATTTATGTCGTTATCCTGTGATAACGACTTATTTATGTCGAGATCTCAGGTTTTCACTTGTCAACTGAAGCAACAAAAAAAAGTGTCAAAATCAATGCTGTTGATGAAAACTGACAAATCTCAGGATGTGTTAATTTACAAGAGATTTCCCTCTGAGCATTTTGCATATGTGAGGGAATTGAAAAAGTACTACTATAAAATGTCAGGGGCATAATGTCCAAACACAGATATTAAAGGTTTTCACTTGTCAAAGAACTGAAGTAAATGTACTTGATGCTGTATTAATGTGACAATTTTATGCCACTTTTTGATATTGTCATATTTTGGCTGCAATGTGCTAAGTGACTTTTTTAATGGGACATAATGGTTGGACATATAAACTGAGTTTAAGTGTTAACTTGGAGGCACATAATATTTAAACATTTATTCAAGGAAAAGTAAACACAGAAATATCAGGCACAAAGCCGCATGTCCTGAAACAAAGAGGAAACTGTCCTGTTTTTCCTCTTAGTGCTATGAAGTTCCAGGGGTGAAGATCCTGACTTACAACGGACCCATTTATTACGGCAACCGCAGCTTCTTCAGAGAGGAGATGAGCAGACTGCTTGGCCTGACGCCAGAGAAGATCCGCAGCCTTGAGAAGGCCAAGAAAGCCATGGAGAAGAGAGAGAGAGACACCACTATCAACACTGTGGTATGACTTCTGCTGTCATTAGATGAGATGTGCTGGACATACTGTGAAAACCATTGTAATATAAGGGCTTTTTCCCCTCTGTCTCTCAAAACTTATTTAGGAAAGAGGAATTGCAAACTCATCCTTTTCCTCAGATAATGAGTTCTTCCAATCTGGTGAGTAATATGTGTTTTTGCTACTATATGATTTATGCAATGGCATAAACTAAAATAATTCAGACATGCCACACTAACTTCAGCCTAAATGACATATTTCTCATTTTTCTTGATGTGTTCTTGGTAAAGCCTGTACTTCAATGCCTTTTACTTTTTCCTTAGAAGCCTCTGAGAGCAATGTTCAGGCGGTGTTACTCGATTGCAGCAGTGTGATATTTGTCGATGTTGCTGGAGCAAGACTGTTTACACAGGTAAGTCTGCCAAAACAAGACATTATGCAAATTACTTCAAATGTTCTTATCAAATGAATTTTAATTTATGCACACACTGCTTCTTTCTTTTTTCTTGTTGTAGATGTGCACTGAATGCCAGAAAGTTGGAGTTCATGTATATCTTGCAAACTGCAATGGTAAAGTATTAAAATGAACACTACTGATGTTCTCCTGCTTTATTATTTATGTATGTACGTATGTATGTATGTATGTATGTATGTATGTATGTATGTATCTATCTATCTATCTATCTATCTATCTATCTATCTATCTATTAGGGCTGGACAATTAATCGGATTTTGATCGTGATTTCAATTATGCCATCTGACTATCATAAAAACATTATAATCGAAGACAAATGATTAATATGCCACACAGTGTGGAGTGCTGTGTGACTTATGTGGATCAGTAATACTGTATGTGCCGCTTGCTGGTTCTTTAAAGTGTAGTAATCAATACTGAAGTTTTTAGTAAATGAATAATTGTGTATATTAATTGTGATTTCAATATCAATTAAAATAATCGGGATTCTTATTTTTACCATATTCGTCCAGCCCTACTATCTATCTATCTATCTATCTATCTATCTATCTATCTATCTATCTATCTATCTATCTATCTATCTATCTATCTATCTATCTATCTCTGATTCTTCCTTCCTTAGCTTTGACTGATGCAAGTTTTGTTTTGTTTTGTTTTAGAAAGTGTCTTGAAGATCCTCACATCGAGTGGGCTGATGAACTTCATGAACCCTCAACATATTTTTGTCACAGTCCATGATGCCGTGATGTATATTCAGCAGCAGAAGGTAAGCCATAAACTGATTCTTAAATATATACAGAACATATGTATATTTGTGATGTAAATGACCCTTTATCAAACTCTGGCTCCTTGATTACTTTTACTAGGTCAGATAAAATATCTGGTCTGGATACCATTTGAAACAATCCAGATTTTCCCAGTGATCTGTTGTCTTTAAATGATAATGAATTGAATTATCTATCTATCTATCTATCTATCTATCTATCTATCTATCTATCTATCTATCTATCTATCTATCTATCTATCTATCTATCTATCTATCTATCTATCTAAAAAATGTAAAAATGTATATATGTATATATACACACATACATACATATTACAGAATCAATACAAATGTAATGTAAATAGCTTAAAATATAACTGAGGTCTGCTGCTAGCTATGTTAGCTAGCTATATATGGCTAATGCTTACTCACACCTTGCAACTTACCAGCTTTGTGAAAAAATACGATGTTTCATACGTTGTGATCAAATAATTAGTGCTTGTTTTACTTACTGTTATAGGCAGGTTTACTGTCAGTGTGTATTGCCTTGTGTTTACTTGTTCTTGGTCATTGGTTTTGAAAATGGATAAAAAAAAACTCCTGAATGACAACGTGGATATTTTAAGATGCTCTTACATACACCCCAAACATCCTTAATCATGTTGCTGTAACAGAATTAAGTCATACTTTTTTTTTCTTTGGCCCTGGCAAAAGGATGTCCAGCAGGGTGCAGCTCAACAAGGTTTAATATGAGAATGGACTCACTGGTTGTTGGGTCAGCAGACAAACAGCCACCAAGGTGTCTATTAATTTCCTCTTCTAATCAAATGACACTAATGTTATGTGTTGTAGGAAAAACCTCCAGAGAACAGCACCACAGTTTGGGTATGAGGCAACAAGGCAGTGATGAGTACTCAGCCTGGTGTGTGGGACTAAATCACACAGAGGACATCAGTTGTTACATAATCAGACTCCATGTCTCTCAGCTCGGCAGCACTAGCTCTAAACTGTGCTGGGAACCAGCGTTTCAAAGAAGCCGTGTCCTGTTGTAGCATTATGTTACATAGAACATAACAGATACAATACAATGTTACCACTTTGAGCTGTTGGATCTACAGTGGAGCAGTTGGTTATGAAACTGTTTTGGTAATTTTCTGTATGGCATCCCTAAGAAGAAGTGCATCCATATATTTTCATTCAGCTCCCTTTTTCTCTGACAACATGTAAGAGTAGTCTTAGCACTTCGTAGGCCCTATGCAAAGACCAGCTGTTTCTTGGCATGAGCCAGTTTCATGTCTGTCAATATTTGATGAATAGGACATTCATTTTGTTCATCTCTTCGGTGGCAAATCATGTATTTTTTACTTCATACCATTTCACTACACAGCTATCAGCTGGTTCACTGTGTCAGTATGTCTTCAGTGATCTGTCCACTGCAGAATAAGCTTGATATGAGATTATCTGAGGCTTTTAAGGGGGTTTGGACCTTGTTGTTGGGCCCAAGGATCCTTGACAGCTATTTAATATATTATATTTTATTTATTCCTGGTCCTTTCTATACATCTGAAAGAACCGTCCGAGCCCTTGAACAACCTTCAAACATTTTGGTTATTTGCATTTTGTTTTCAGCATTTATTTTGGCTGTCATTTCCAAGCCTTTATATGTAGAGGAGTTTGATTTTTATAATGAATTGTTTTTACAATATAATTCTATACAGTTGACATCTCTTCGTACAAAATGTGACTTTTTGTCAAATTTGAGATTTGAAACAGAATGACTTCCATTGAAAGCAAAAAGTGCACAGTCTGGTATGTTCAGTAAAAGGGTAATTATCTCAAATTTAGTTAATCATATTTATTAATATAGTACATTCTGATATTAAAAACGAGCAAAAGTCTATGAAGGATCATTTAAATAAAGGACAAAATAATATTGGAAACATTTTAAGTTTAACAATAAGCACAATGTTTTAGTCAATGTAGAAAACCTGGAGAAACATTATTTACTAAACTCAGTGTCATGGAGTTCTTGGAATAGTTTATGTTCATAATAAGTCAGTGTGATTTTTTTCTTGTAAACATTTTGATGAAACAAACTAATCAAATCAGTCATGTTACAATTTAACATGTGAGAAGTTTATGAAAATGTGTGGATGTGTGCACCCTCAGGGCTGTCATTGGTCTGTTTTCTGTTGTCATGTATGCTGGAATATCATCATTGTAATATTTATTTTGTTTCTGTTCATTGGTTACACTACACATTTAAGGTGCACTGAATAGTTTTATAAAATACTTTGCGTATTTATATCTTTTAAAATATGTGCTTTATATGTAACTTAGTAGTGTAAATGGTCTTGCATTATGTCTTATGTATTATATGTTTTAAATCTCTGGCAGAGGGACTGCACAAACTGTTTTATGAAGGACTTACATTCTTGACAGCAGCCGTATCATGCATGGGCTGTCGGCAATAAAATGTTTTCCAAAAGCAAAGTCTCCAAATGATAATTGTGATTTGTTTTACTGAATATTAAAGCATAATGGATGGTTAGTTTCCAGGATGTTACTTGCATTTCAAAGTTTATTATAAAATTCAGTATCAAAGGGGAAACTGAGTGTGGTATGTAAAGTATGCCTCTCTGCCAGATAATAAAAAAAGAAGGATGAGAGCAGCCTTTGTATTTGCTGAGCATCTTTGGACGTGTATTCCTCCGCTGAAATATCTTCTCAAATTAAATGCAAAGGATTACATAATGACATGACAGACATTGAGAAATGTGAAGTTTTACAATAAAACAGTGTGAGGAAGAGTTAGCATAGTTTGTTACATAAAGATTATATTGAGAACTTTATTTCATTGCACATTTATGCCATTAAACAGATGCATATCATAGTAATTACTTTGTCAAAAATCTTCAGCAAAATTCTTTTGAACAATGAAAAACTTGAAATGTTTTGGACATTGCTTTAAAAATGAACATGTTTGCTTATAATTTGTAACAACAAAGGTCAATTATATTTCTGGTTTAATATTTTTGTGCCTGTGACTCATCCACAACCCCACCCTCCTCTATTGCTCCCTCCAAGGGCAAATAACAGTAAATGGCCGTTAGCCTTAGCGGCATACTGTTGTTAGCTGCTACGGCTAACAGCCAACTGTAGTTTCCGCTTGTTAACCGTTAGCCGTAGCAGCTAATGGCCGCTAGCCGCTAGCTTAACTACCTTGAGAATATCGTTTTACATTAAATTATACCACACAGATTTAACACTTATATGTGACATGAACCTTGTCAAAGACAATCCCTACTAAGTAAACTTATGAGGAGAGCAGGTTTTGCCAAGTATAACTGAGTAATCATGAGGCTAACTGACATTAGCCCCCAGTATTTGTACAATAGGAAGTGATTTCACTTCCTGTTAAGTCAGTTCCTGTTGTCATCCCGCCCGCAGCTCCTGCTGCTACCGCCTCTTTGCCCTGATTGGGCCGTTAAGCATTTAGCTGAGTGAAACTGTTAGACAATGGAGGCTGGCAAGAATCTTTAGTATCAGGCAGGTCCGTCTGCTCTGCAAGGCTAAAATATGCAACCTAAAGAAGAAAATGAAAATACAGTTGGGGTTAGGATGAATTAGTGATTATTTCATTTATGAGTCAAATAATGCTTTCATAACCTTAAAAAATGTTTGGCTAATGCATTTAAATTTTGGTAACTATTTGCTGGGGTATCTTTTGAAAATGTAGTCTTAAACATCCTTCTCCTTTTCATTTTAATTAAATCACAGAATTAGCTGTCTTAAAGAAGAGAATGAAAATGCATTTTGGATGATTATTATTCATTTTATTTGAGAGTCAAAAATGCAGCTTTATCTGAAAATGAAAAAGCATTCTGTTAATCCATTTTGTTTTGTGTTGTAGTCCCTATTTGCCTCCATATTACCTGAAGGTACAACCATAAAAATGTCAAAAAAAGGGATGAATCAAACAAGTCTGCCTTTCTTTTCTTCCTTAAATTGTGAAAATTAATGTCATATATGTTTTCTGTTTTTTGAACAGAGATGAAATTAATGTGGTTCAATCACAACATTTTACTGTGTAAACTTAACATCTTTCAGCCCCTGCTTCCTGGCCCCGCTGCATGGGCTACTGCTCAGTCTAAGGCCAAGTCCAGTTGAGTAAAATGTCTGGGCATGTCTGTGCAGCCACAATAAACATTTGAGCTCAAAAATGCGACACCATAACAGTGGCTTGGTTTGACTGTCAATGAGGATTTACAATGAAACCAGCTATTCTGAGCAGGGTTTGAAACAGAGGGGTTTATAAGCATATTGAAATCTTGTGTCTGAATGTATTTTTAGGCATGAAACTTCAAAAATATTCTGTGGACACCTAAGGACTAGTGTCATCTTAACTCAATAAGGAAATAGGTGACTTTCGAAGTGTTTGAAACTGTAGCTCAGTGCTTACACTTTGGCTTCGTGGCTGACTGCTTCACTGTTGAGTTAATTTTCACTCATTTCTGAGAGAAATAAGATGTAGTAATGAATTCTTAACAGCTTAAAGCATCAGTTATTTGTTTAATATCTGACTGGATATTCAAATCCCATATTCAAATGAGAAAACACAAAGACAGATACAAGCTTTCATCAATAAACAATAAAAAATGTTTGATCCAGGGTGCCTCCAAATTTTGAAATGAGGAAAAAGGCCCTTCAAAATAAGAGTGGAGTGTAGTGTAGTGTAGAGTGTAGTAAGTGACCTTTCCTCACTACCATGCCGCCCTCTGCTGCCTAGCACGAAGAGCTTTTTCTCCCTCTCCATAACCATTCCATTACCTTGACCCGCTAAAAATATACATAGTGTGAGTTCAAAACCAGGACAAAAAAGGAAAAAAACACTAATTATTTCCGTGCTTGATGTCGGACAGCCAAGGTATTAATATTTTCCAGTGCATATTTCAAAGAGGCCTCCAGACACCTTACCCTTTGGGCTTTCCCTTTAAAGCTAAAGGAGTGTTTCACTAATTGGCGAGAAGTAGTCCACTTCAATTAGAACATGGTACACAGCGCTCTGGCCAAATGTTTACAAAGCCAGATCCTCCATCCAGACCTACTAATACACAGACAAAAACACACACCGAAAACAAACACACAGTCAGCGCACACAGGAAGGTAAACTATTTAAGGGCTTTGATTCACCTGTTAAAAAATGCTCACAGATAATGGTTACAGAACACAGTATTATGCTCCTTGATCCAAATATGGTCAGTTTAACGCAAGAGAACAAAAACTTTGAGACAACATTTACAAAAGGCAAAAATGGAAAGGGTTTTTAATAATTGAAAGTATTTCATAATAAGGCAGATGCACAGAATTGGTAAGCCTTTAGATCAGGGGTGGGCAACTTGCAGCTCATTTAACCCTCCTCTCCAATTTATGTGGCTCACAAGTCAATTTCTTTCTGACCTATGAATACAAGTGTATGTTTTGTTCTATGTATGTTATTTGCAGGGGGTAAGCAACTATTTACACCTAGTTTGTTTCCCATATTTCTGTGGTTCTCAACTACTTTATGTCATATCCCTCTTCAACATTAACATTTCTTCCATACCCCCTCCAAAGTCATGAAAGAACGAAGTAAAGGTTTGTCTGAATACACCAAAACATTTTAATAACAATTTCTTCATTAATTTTAAACATGTTACACAGAAATGTAATGTAATAATTACCCAAATATCCACTTTTTCATGAATTATTTGTATTCTACACCCATCTTTTCCTTGTAATTCAAATTTTATTGAGTTTCTCAAATGGTTGGTACATGGCTACATGGTACACACACTGTATATATATAGATGCAAATAGATATACATATAATACATACCATTAATACATTAAAAGTCCTATATTTTGCTCCTTTCCTGCAGTTTAGCATGGATCCAGGATGTCTTCATGAAACTTTACTAAAATGCTTTGGTCCAAAAAGTCTCTGAATACAGCACAGCTGCATTCATTCTACACTCCCATAGTCCCTCTGTTCAAAACAGCTGGTTTAGGGGGCAGTCACCTTCATCCGCTGATGAGCCAGAGCAGAGCTGTGGCAAACACAGCTGCTATAGACTATACCAACTTCATGATGGACCTGCAGCATATCTTAAGTGGAAGTGGAGTGTACTGCTGCTCCAGCCACTCTCTGCTTCCAGTCCTGACCACACATGAACTGCAAAGTCATACCAGTTACCAGAAGCTTGTTTCCCCAAACATCACAGGCTAATACAAAACATGTTAACTGTGATGTGGCAGTCGCAACTTAGCCTATCTTGTGGGCTAACATTAGCAGAAATGGAGGCAGATTTGGTAATGGGGTGAGTACAGGACTGATTATATCCAGCCAATTGTTAAACATCTCCTTCAGAACCCACATAAACCACAAACTCATGACAGATACCAGATAATAGTGAAGCTCATTTCCCAAACATCACAGGCTAGAGCACAACATGCTAACCAAAGTGGGACAGCCACAACTTATTCCACCTTTTGGACCTTCAAGTACAAAAAAGCACCAGATGGGGGTAAGTCAGCTTCATCCTGCTGACTGATAGTAATATAGGACCAAAAATGTTTCACAAATTGATGCTTTGGTACCATTCCTGTTGTTTACCTCAGCAGCCCTTATCTTCAAATTTTCACATTCTTTAAACCGTGGGGCTTGTGGGTTTTCCAGTGTTTAAAGATATACTAGCTGTCACTGAGACCCCAACCATGATAGCAAAGAATTCATTTTATGATATATGTCTGTCCTTTATCACCCAGTGAGCACAACCTTGGGCAGAGTTACACAGTTCTTTCTAACCAGTCACTAACACCGTAACAACCATCCAAAAGTGTTGGAAAACTGGGAATTCCCACAAACATGGTTTCAAAGTACTGTTATCATTTTTACATGCCCAGCACACTGTGTTATTCTTAAAGGAGACATATCATGCTGATGCATGATTTAATACTTACATATAATATAATAAATTTGTAAACAAGACCTTACACCCCTTTTATTTTCAAAAAATGAGATATTGTATTTTTTCTGATATCCTAGAACGAGATTTGATGCCTCTGAAAATACAGTAGAAGAAGAAGGACAGGCTGGCTCTACCCCCGATAGAACTGACCAATCAGAGCACAAAGGGCTGTGACGTTGCAAGGTTACTGTAGGTCAGCCTGAGATCCAAGCTTTTCAACAAAGAGCTTGATAATGGCCTAAAATGAGGATATTGAGAATGCAATTGTGGGGCAATGAAGGAACTTGTGACTTGTACTGAGGGCAGAAATGCTTTACAGGCATCCTAGTCTGGCATAGTGAAAAGGAGAAACAAGCATGATATGTCTCCTTTAAGGCCTAATCTATTCAGTCTCACAGTAGTTAAATAATATCTCTGTATAATCTTACACTGGATAATTTTGCCATTAAATTCCCTTGAAAAAAATCCACATTGCTAAATAATTTTGTCCATTCCTCATTTTCAAAAACAATCCTTTTCAAGTCCTTTTCCCATAAAACCTTCAAACTTTTGAGATCAGTCGTGTTTGCAGAATTCATCCTCTTGCAGAGTATTGACGCTTTGTGATGGTGGTAAAACCAGATACTTCAGGATAGAGTTGACTTCAGCTTGCTGGTGTCATGACATGATACAGTTCCTAATACGAATTTCCAGAAATGTCCTTTTTCCTTTGGCCTATATTTACTTGATACTAGGGGTGTAACGAAATTCAAAGACGCATTAAATAAAAGCACAAAATAAAAGCACAAAATAAAAAATGCGAAGGGGTGTAGGCACGACTGGTGATTTTTTACCTTCCTTGCCTACCGTAGCAAAACACTTGCTTCAATATGGAGGAAGACAAAGTGGAGGAATTAGCTGACGCTCCATCGTCTAATAAATCAGTTGTGTGGACCTATTTTGGCTTCCCATGTAAAAGACGAGAGAACGGTGAGAAGATTGTGGACAAAACAACTACCGTGTGCAAATTACGCCGCTACAGTTCGCCGTATACTGCAACGAGTACAACTACCAACTACTTTGAATTGGAGACAGGCAGAAACTGTATGTTTGTGTAAGTCTGCATAAAAAAAACAATATTTGATTTTTGCATTTACTGTTGAGTTGACAGAATTTGATCATACTTGAAGATCAGAAGTATATGCACTGTTATAGGCTAAATATTATAGTTCACAGTTCAGACATTTATAGGTCTAAACTGCAGCTCTGAGGATTATTTATTTTCCTTTTCATTCAAGAATGTACTTATCCTGATTGTTACAACAACAAAGCACATTTTATTGAGATTTTATGTTTGTTTTTGCACTGTAGTCTAAATAAGGGGAAAAAACTACAATTTTGTTTTTTTTCAAAGAGCATTTATTTTGTACTGATGCAGCAATATTTTTTGTATGACTGCATTAGGAAGAAAATAAAGAAAATGAGACTTTTGCACAACTTCCTACTATTGGGGATTTTCTATAATCTTTATTTTGTATCATGAGTATTTAGTATCGTGAGCCCTGTTTCGTATTACGCATTGTTTCATGAGTTGACCATTTCGTTACACCCCTACTTGATACTACAACATTATATGACTGACATTTACAGTTCACCCTCAAACTAATTATCCAGGGTTCTTATGGTTGTGCCAGCTCTTCCAATTAATTGGTGTTTTACCAACAAAAAAATTACAGGATTTTACCAAAAGGAAAAATGCAACTGTTTACAGTGAAATAATTCAAGCATTTGGTGCATCTTTATCCAAAAGTTCCTAGAGTGCAACATAATTGGGTTGGTGAGTTTACCTGGGACACTGAGAAAGAAGCTCTATGGGTGTTCATGGGAAGGATAAAGATCTTTCTATAACTGCCCAGTCTAAATTATATTGTCCAGTCCAGTGTAAGGAAAGTTTCAACATTTCAAAGGAGATACTCACCTGATCAAAATTTTAAGGCCAGTTGAAATATTTCAAGAATTTATATTTTGCACTGTTGGATGCCTTATTTTAGCCCATTTGGCCAAAGTAAGTTTTATTCTTTTAAAATTGGGTTTAGGTTTAATTTTAACATTTCTTCCACATCCCTGTATCTTACAGAATCTTAACAAATCATTACACATCATGGAGGCATACTCCACTATGTTAGACCAATCACCATTGCCAGACAAGAACGTGAGCTCAAATGGGAGGAATGATTCACGAAGCAGAGAAACTAAAGCATATTAAAATGTTCAGAAAATGTGTAACAGAACCCCCCCCCCCATCTCATATTTAAAAATTAAAAGTTGAGCAACTCATACACTTATTTCTTTGAAGAATTAAAGAAAAGTCTAATATCTCATTACACATTTCTAACAAAATCAAATGTTCAACATCAAACTGTATTGACCAAAGAAACCCCCCAGGTGGCAGCATTGATTTTCATCTCTAATATAAAAAATAACCAATCACAGAGACACTGTGGAAAAGCTCTCTATTACATTTTTTATTGGTAGGGACTCTGATTTGACAATTTAAGGTAGGATATGAACCCAAAATGTACGCATGTGTGAGCTCTTACTTGACCTCTCTTTAGGTACAAACCCTACCAAACATAAACATACTGGTAAAAAGATAATGTACAGATAGATAGATAAGCAAATTACTTTATTGATCCCCTTGGGGAAATTTGGGTATCCAATAGAAGTAGTAGTGGTAACAAACAGTCCATATAAGGAACCACTGCATCTGTCCAGGGTGTTGTCCAGTCTGATGGCTGTGGGAACAAAGGATCTCCTAAACCTTTCTGTCCTGCAGCGAGACGAGTCTCCCACTGCTGCAACTTCTCTGTCCCTCCAGGATGTTGTGGAGTGGATGGTTACTGTTGTTCAGGATGGCCTGCACTGTGCTGTCTGTACATCTCTCCACCACAGTTCCAAGTCCAAACTCCTGCTAAGCACATAGCCAGCCTTGTTCAGAAGTCTGCCCAGCCTCCTGGCATTCCAGTCATGTTGCCACCCCAGCAGATTGCGGCATAGAACAGAACACTGGCAACCACTGACTGATAGAACAGCCCTTCACTTTATACATCGAGAGACCTCCTGAGAAAGAAGAGCTGGCTCTGACATAGACCAGTCCAGCTTACTCCCAAAGAGCACACCTATGTACTTAAAAGGCTGCACCCATTCAATGACCTCCACTCTGACAGTGACCTTCTGGAGCAGGGGCTTAGACCATCTCCTTGGTCTTGAAGGTGTTCAGCAGAAGGCAGTTCTCAGTGCTCCAGTCTCTAAAGGAGCTCACCAGGTCCCTGTACTCCTCTTCCTGCCTATTCTTGATACCTACCACAATAGCAGTGTCATCAGAGGACTTCTGAAAGTGGCAGGACTCAGACCTGTATGAGGTCTGCAGTATAAAGGGTTAACAGGAACAGAGCCAGAACCGTCCCCTGAGGAGCCCCCCACCACTGCTGCAGAATCACAGTTCCCCATGCAGCCTGACAATCTGCGGCCATCCTGTAAGGTCCATGATCCAGGAAATTTGACAGGAGGAAAAATAAAAATAAATAAATAAATAATAAATAAATAAGAGGAAAAATCTGAAAGACCTGATGTAATAAACATTAGTAACCCCACCAGTGCAGACCTTATTTTTCGTCTATGTTGTTTCTGTTTTAGGCAAAAGACCATTCTAGATCATAATGACCACTTATAAGCTAATTTCACTGCTTGGTCATGATCACTGTAATTCTCCTCATCATCCTGATAATTTTAGTGTTCATGACATCTTTCACCATTCCCTCTTTCTTCTAAAATGCATTTTTTTTTGTCTCTTTGTGAAGTATTTTCCATTAAGATTGATAATGATACATATGGATTTTCTGTTAGGTGAGCCCTACCCCATTTTGGTCATTAAATATTAGAAATGAAGGGATAGTTTCCTGACGGACAAGACAAGAAATACAGGAAGGTGGAGTCAGATGGTAGGAGGATTCTTGTAAGATTAAATACTTTCAGTCAAACCTGCTTTATTTACAGAGACTGCTGCACAGTGAAGTGGAAATGAAACAGAATAAATATACAAGAATTACAACTAATAGGTGACTTTAAGACTATACAATCGTAAAAAAAAAAAGAGCCAACTTTAAAGAGGATAAAAAACACATTAAAAACTGGCACCACACGTCTCTTATAATGAACAAAAACTAATTAGTAAAGAAGAATTTAAGATGATATTAAATAGAAGTACGGTGGGAGACATTAGCACATTGCAGTCACCACAGAGAAGGCCCAGTTTTTAGTCTCGGGATTAAAAGGTAAAACTGCAGACCTTAAAGATCTCAATACGGTGTAAATCAACATCAGGACAGCAGAAAAAGCCAAAGAAAAATCAAGACAAAATTCACAGGGTCAACACATGCACAGATAAAATATGGACATGTTCACACAGTGTACATGCACATCAGATTCAGAGAGGAGGAGGCAGTGTTCGTTTACATGGTAAAATTAATTTAAAATACAAAAATGTCCACTCTTTTAGTGCTTCAGATTCTTGGAGCTGAACACCTCATATCTAATACAAGTGTGCAGGGAGGTGGAGAGTGAACTTAGAGGAAACCAGTTTTTATCATGGTCTTTACAGAAATCCAGCTCAGGATATGGAGTGTCAGGTCAAGTGATTGTTAACTAAACATCGACAACACATCCCACACACCCCAACACCTTTTAAGAGTTAGAGAAAGACTGCCGATGAGTTATCCACAGATTCTATGTCAGTCTGTTGTGGTCTGTTGTTATTGCATCTAAAATGTCTTTAAGTTCTGCCTCAGCAAGGACTCCACGTGAAAAACATGTTAAAGGGAATGCTCCTGGATTAGTTAAAAAAAATGAGTAGAAAAAAAGCTAAAATAATCATTAAAGTATTTGTTTTCATTTCTATGAATGCAATTTGTTGTTTGAAATTTGTTTAAGTTATTAATGCTACATATGATACGTTAAATAAATTTTAATGCATAATATGTCAGTGTAGTCACTTCTTTGTTCTTTTGTTTGATAATATTGATCATTTTTGCTAAATAAATACCCATCTTAAAACTTCTAACAATTTGGCCCCCTACAGGGAGGCGAAATTCGATGTGGGCTTACCAGAAACAACTGGTGCCTGCCCCGGTTACCCTCTTGGCATTAAAGGACACAACCAGTAAAGTTTATTTTATAACCACATCTTTGATGCACTTATTTTCACCACTGTTTATAATAACATTGGACATAATTGTGTGGAATAAAATTCATATGACATGGTAGGGGAGCTTCAGTCTGTATTTTTCTCTGAGCTATGTTTCCATCTTGTGGTGAAAATCAGTAATTACACTTTGACTATACTGTACAAATGTTTGTCTCATTCGTTTTAATATTGTCCAAGTAAAATTATGAACCTTTTTATTAAACTTGTAGAGCTAAGCTTAAACACACATTTCTACAGTGACCCTGAAGGTTAACAGCAACCTGAATATTACTTAAGGCCTGAAAAGCACCAAAATATTAGACAAAATTAAAACCTATTGCATGACATCAAGGTTTCACTCCATTCAAACATATTTAAAAAATGTGCAGCACACAAAAGTAAAAGAAGCGAGTAGCTATATCATTAAAACCATTTCATTCTTAACAAAGTTATTTTGCTTACTGGAAAATATGAAATGAACGGAAAAAAAAAAGCTATAGATAACTTTCAGGATAAAATATTTATTGTGAACAAAAAAATGAAAACAGAAAAACTATTTAATTTTTTTTTTTGTAAAAATGATTTTATAAAATGCATAAATATTCAGTAAATTAAAATATAAATTACCAAAAATGATCAGATACTAAATGAGGTTCTGAGTGGCACTACAAAGGTAGTAAAATATATTTAAAAAATTACAGCATGTAAATTTAATTCCATAAAGCTGGAGGAAATCAGTGTGCCATATTGAAAAATAAACCATTAACCTTTTTATCCAAAGCACAAGAGATTCATAATTTCAGATTTTAGATATCTAGTTTTAGATTGATCTGAAAGATCATCCTAAAAAACTGACTTGTTAAAATGGGAGTGAAGCACAGCAAAACACTAATCCAAAAACTTTTTTTCTTACTCACTTAGATTTTTTCTTTGGCCTTCTAAGTTCTAAGATGTGGGGGAAAGGGAGGGGGGTTATAGACAGTTAACAGCAGATGCAATGATATAATATCAAACTCTGCACAACACACAACTGTTTTGCACATGTTAAACTATTTGTGCTTTCAAAACATTCTTCTGGGCTCAACTAACAGACAGCCACAAGAAAAACTTAGGACGCAACTCACAATGCCAATAAAATTAATCGTTTAGAGACACGAAACAATTTCAACATGCATTATTCCTGAAGTAAGGTCTGTGGTAAACCATTGTCTTATATTCTATTTGCTATCAAGGAATGCAGAAGTAATGCAAAGTCTTTTTACCCACACACTTTTTATTCAAAAGGCAAAGTACAAATGATAGCAAGCTTTTCAAAAGCTCAAAAACTTCACTGTACAACAGTGTGACACACAATGTAAAACACACTCATAAACATACTCATGCCCTTTTTAGTTTAGTCTGAAGCCAAATATACATACAAATAACCAGCCATAATCACTCTTAAAACCTTTTGGATGCAGAAATCTTCCCTGAGTAATAAACCATGATCACTGCCTTAACCATAACGTTTTATGGAGTTCAAAATGGAACTTTGAACTGAAAAATACAGGTTAAAAGTATATGATACTCAGGATGAATATTACATTATAACAATCAATACCAATATGCCCATATACAGAAATGAAATATAGCCTAAATATTATAAATCAGACAGTCTTCACAACTGAGGCACAGAGAAATAACTGAATGGATTTACAAAGTTCAACATATTACATAATTGTTCAAGTTTGGTTTTAAAGGCAGTTTTACAATAAAGCACTTGTGGAGTTAAATGTCGTTTTCTTTATTTTAATAAGTTCACCATGTGTGCAAAGTCCCTCTGATCTTGATATGAGTCCTCAAAAATTTATAATGCAAAAAAAATAGATGATCAGTTACAGCTTCGGTATTCTAAATATATATGAAGAGCTGTTTTTCAAAATAAGTTGGGACGAGGTTACTTTGGGGTTACATGCATCCTTCATTTGCAGCATCACTGCTTTACTATTATTGGTTTATTTTTCAATGTTAAAGCCACACTTTTGAGGTATGTAGGCAATAAGTAGAAGTAAAACGTGAGCTGCAGTGTCTTTACATAATCATTTGATTAAAAAATCTTTTGGTTCAGCCCTTTTGTCCTTCTCTCACATAATAACCAATATGACATTTATTGGATCCTTCGTGTTTCAATCTGCAAATCAGTGAAAGGTTGTCTGGACTTGTCAACTTTATTATCTTACAAGGTGATTCAATCTGTCAAGGTTCTAGACAAGTTTGTCAGGCGCAAAACAAAAAACTAAAAATAAACTTGAGTCAGCTGCTAAAAATAACACCAAACACTGCAACAAGTTTAGAAGAGTTTTAAAGTTGAAATATTGCTTTCACTTCAGTGGTCAAGTGCAATTACAACCCTTTAACATACAAACAGGAGGAATGTGTCTGAAACCACACCAACTGCTGGAGCACCTTTTCACTCTAACAGTTTCATATGCTCCCGATCAGTTTTTCAGCAGCTTTGGTCTCTCGAGCATTTCTGTTGAATATTTTTAGGAATAAAAGTCAAACATAAAAGCTTTTAAATCAGTAGTACAGAAACCAAACTAAAAGATTATCTCTAGAACTTTTTAATATAATTAAGAGAGATCATGTCCCTTTTAAAGTCACAGTAGCCTATATTCAAATGAATCAAGTATATTCACCAAAAAGAAGAAAATGGACACATCAAATGGAAATTAATCACAATAAACTTTAGGCATAACTTGTATTCAGTTTACACTCTACAATACATTAGGTTTTTACTTTTACTTGATTAACCAGCCCAAAGCATTATATAGGCCTACTCTGAACAAAATCTACCTACATAACTTTCAAGCACCTGGGGTTTGCCAAGGTTTTGGTGCCTCATCTCTGTTTTTGTTTGGCTGCAAATGTCTGAAACCCTGATTGACAAAATGACTGTATAGCCTTGTCAGCCAAAAAGCCTGTGCGAATGACAAAGAAAGCATGCATTCCACAGCACACATGGGTGCAAATGCCTGCAAACTAATGACGGGGCTAAGTCAGGGCTCACGTGACGCATACTGGGCTCAAACGGGGCTGACATCGTGTCAGCAGAATGAAAATTCCTGGGGAAAAAAGGGAAAAAAGAATTGTATTGACCCAATTGAAGACCCAAAGGTCGGTATAAAGTGATGCAATCACCGGCAGGTTGGTGTGGCTGTGTCGGCAGGTATAACCAAAGAAAGGCAGCTGCCTCTGGAGGTCGGTATTTGCTGCCACAATCCCCAGCAGCTACTCTGACAGCTCAAGCTGCCACCGGAAATGTCACTGCAAGCTGCCTCTGCCACAAATTGCATTTGCTGTCTCTCATCACACTATACGAGTGTCCTTTGCTGAAGTATAGCTCTATTAGGACAAGCTCCTCCTCCATCCTGGGAAACGCTTGAATTTTTGCGTTGGCTGTGCTGTAACAGTTATCCAGTGTAAACAGAAAATTGTGTTAGAGTGATGCCTGATGTGCTTCAGTTAAGCCAATAGAGACAAGTAGCATGGACCTACCCTTTGAAATATATTTCATGATCCCTTTGTTTTTGCATATTCTTACATTTTTTTCATGTTCTGTGAAATGTTTTTGTTTTCTTAAATGCCCTTGCATATTCTTCAATGTTTTTGCATATTCTTAAATGTTATTGTGTTTTGTAAAATGTTTTTGATTATTGTGAAATTTTTTGGGGTAATGGAGGTCCGAATATTTCATCGCACTTAGGTAATAATTAGAAAAAGTTTTTTCTTATTTCTTTGAAACAACCCCTGATATTTCATGAGAATTTGGTGAAAAATTAGCACATACCTTTTTAAAATAATGTCCAAATTCATTGTCGCAAGTCACAATTTGTAGGTTACTGTTTTTTTCCAGATTCTTTGAAATTTACTCCAAATTGCAAGGTAAGAAGGTGACGATTAGCAAATAATTTATCGGAAATTAAATCACAACCCACCACAAAATGTTTTTAAAATTATCACGACATATCGCTATTTTCAGAGAAGCTGGTGATAAATAGATGCTGAGTTTTTGAATACAGAAGTTAGCTTCATTGTTTCCTTTGATAATTACATTTAAAATGTTAAGTGAATAATTCAATTTCCCAATACGCAGTTGATAGTTAGCTATTTGTTATTTAATTTCAGCAAGTTCTTTAGTACCATTTTTTGATTTGTCTATTTGTATATATATATCTATATATATATCTATATCTATATCTATCTATCTATCTATCTATCTATGTATATATATATATATATATATATATATATATATATATATATATATATATATATATATATTCATATATATATATATATATGTATATATATTCTTGCAGTGGGCTTGAACTCGCAGTGTCTATCACAATCAGGTAGGGTAGAGTAAAGGTGCGTTCACACCGCAAGCGACCCAGCTACCAAAGTCGCGTCGCCCACTGAGGTAGCGTCGCGCGTCCATAAATAGCCTACCTGTTTGGTCGCCTGGCGTCGGCCGTCCCTCGGTGACGTCACGTCTGCTCGAGTTTTACCGCGATCGTATCATATATCCCATAATAGGGTGTATAAGCGGACATTATTCCAGCTGTGTCCTTTTCACTCACTTATCAAACACAAAACTCTGTGGCTGATGATGCAGCAGCATCCTCTGAGAGTTTACTGCGGTCCGTCTGCAAATGTACTCACTGAGATTAGTTCCGCCTGTGCGGAAGTCATCCGCCTTGTAGTCCGGATGAATAACAGCACCGTCACACGTACACACACTGCTGATTGGCTGATGCTGCACAGCCACGCACGACATCACCTGAATAGATCAACTTTTTTTTAACTTTGAAATCTCGCGACGAGTGCAGCGGTCGTCTTGTCGCCAGCTGTCGCGTCGCAGGAGGGTTAGCCCCGCCCCATCGCGGCCGTACATTGACTTTGCATGGAGAGTGATCGCCGAGGTAGTACAGGTAGCGTCCGGTGTGAACGCACCTTAAGAGGCCACTAGGCAAGCAGCAACAGCCAAGTACCGAAGCGCGTAAGGCAAGTCCTAAAGAGTCAGCTCAATGGCAGAAACAAGGTTCGGGCAATTAACAGCTATGCCCTGCCAGTGATCAGATACCCTGCTGGGATAATAAGCTGGCCAAAGGAGGAAATTCAGGCCACAGATATTCAAACTTAGAAGTTGCTCACCATGCACAGGGGATTCCACCCCAAGTCCAGTATCCAGAGGCTATACACTAAGCGCAGAGATGGAGGCAGAGGTCTAGTGAGGATCAGAGCCATTGTCCAAGATGAAACATCCAAGCTCCATGACTATGTAAGGAAGATGGTCCCAAGAGATGAAGCGCTTAGTGAGTGTCTCAGACACTGGAAACTGACAGGGAAGGAGGAACAAGAGGAACCATCATGGGAGGACAAACCCCTGCATGGGTCGTACCATCGACAGATAGCTGAAGTGGCTGATATAAACAAATCCTACCAATGGCTGGAAAGGGCTGGACTGAAGGACGGCACAAGTGCCACGGTCAAATGCCTTCTCCAAATCCACAAACACATGAAGACTTGTTAGGCAAAATCGCATGCACTCTCAAGGACCCTTTGGATGGTAAAGAGCTGGTCCACAGTTTCAGGACCAAGATGAGAATCGCACTGTGTTCTCCTGATTCTGAGGTTCAACTCTCCGGCAGACCCCCCTCCCAAGTTCCCATGAATAGGCCTTACCATGAAGGCTAAGGTGTGTGATCCTCCTACAGTTGGAGCATGCTCTCCAGTCCTCCTGCTTGAAAATTGGACCACCCCAGTTTGCCAATCCAGAGGCAATGCCCCCAATAAAGAGTCGTGTCAGCCATGACAGCACTACAGCATCAAGGGCTTCAAGGAACCCCAGGTGGGACCAATCCACTCGCGAGGCCCTGCTACAGTGGAGCTTTTAGACCACCTTGGCAACCTCAGCCCCAGAGATAAGAGAGTCTGCCACAGAGTCCCCCAGCCCTGCTTCCTCACTGGAAGATGTGATGGTGGGATTTAGGGTCTAAAAAGTAATTCTTCCACCAATCCACAACTTTCCAAGCCGAGGTCAGCAGTGTGCGCTATAGATAGTTTTGACAGTACACTGCCTTCCCCTCCTGAGATGCCAGACGGTCTCAAAATCTCTTCCAAGCCGTCTGGAAATCATTCTCTATGGCCTTGCATTCCCTTTCAACTGCTGGTAACAATCAGCCTCCTCACTGGCTAAAAAGCATCCTGCATAAAGTGGTTAGAGGAGTCAATGATTCTGGCCTAATAAATCCCAAGACTCACTAAAGTAGACATGCTCATACAGTTGCGACATCTAACTTTGAAATCTCACATGTTCATTTCATGCAGGCCTTTTTTATTATATTTGAAAAAAAACCCACACCAGAATACTTTTGTATTTCTGAAGTTTAGAGCAGTAAATAATAAACACCTGAAAGACAAGAAAAAACAGAGGACCTAAGTGACCCATTTTTCATTGGTAACACGCCCTGTTGTCATTCTAATGAGTCATTGTGTTGTAATGTTCTGGTCAATCAAGTTTCCACACAGGTGTGCTATTGTTTCGGAGTAAATGGGTGAGCCACTTTGTTTGTTGTTTTACCCGATTAGATAAATACTGTAAGAGTGTTGATGGAAAAAGTGCAAGTAAATGTTAAGATAATAGAAACAAAGAGAAAAAAATAACAAACAGGCTGATCACTACAGGGGGTATAAAATGTCAAACTAAATGTACGGCTATTGTTATCTCTTTAAAACATCACTTAAAAACAAATTATTTTACTCCATCACTTTAACTTAATCAGAAAATAAGAAGCTGTTAGTTTACGTTGAATGGCATATTTATTAGAAACAATAAATCTGTTTAAACACCTTAATATGTGTGATGGCATAATGCTTTTACACCTCAACCAATTGTTGATTGTTCTTTACTTTTCTTTAAACCATTATTCATCATTGAAAATGTAGCACTTTTGGCTGCAAAGAAAAGTTTATTAGCCTGCAGTCATTCCACTGCTTTTTTTTTTTTTTTTTGCAGGGATCTACTTGGTCCATCACACTGATCTAAAGAAAAATGGATTTGTTTAAATAATTTGGATATACTAATGAAGTAGTCCCCAGTTACACTTTACTTTAGAGGTCTGCAAATTTCATGGCACTTGGGTAATAATTAAACAAAGTTTTATCTTATTTCTTTGAAGTTACCCCCGAAATTTCATAGAATTTTTAGAAGTATCCCAACATTTCTGCTATTTCCAGAGAAGCAGGTGATAAATAGCTGCTTAGTTCTTGAATACAGAAGTTAGGTTCATTACCTCCGCCAAGGAGGTTATGTTTTCGGGAGAGTCTGGGAAAAGGAAGAAGTGATTCAATTTTGGTGTTGATCCAGATAAGCGTCTGGATGGGCCATGACGAAAAATGGGATTTTGGTGAATAACTACTAAACTAGAAACTAGAACTAAAATAGACATCATTATGAATCCAATTGCTAATGGCATGTTTTCATGGTCAATGAATCTAAATATTTACATGAAATAAAGGTAGGACTAACATTTATTGTAAAATTCACAATACGGGTGACTGTGGCGCTGGCGGAGGTCTGCGCTCTCCGAGTTCTTTTCTAGTTGTTTCCTGTGATGATTATTTTGAAATGTGAAGTAAATAATAATTAAATTTCCCAATAAGCAGTTGATAGTGAGCTATTTGTTATTTAATTTCACCAAGTTCTTTAGTACAGAGTTTGTTGATATGTCTAATTGAGATCACGTGCAAACTAGAGATGAATGATATACCTTTATTATTAGGCCTATAATGTTTTACGTGATACAATTGAAGGCTTCAGATGTGATAATCACCAACAGAGGGGTTGTAAATTGGCCCTACCTGATTGTGATAGACACTGCGAGTACAAGCCCACTGCAAGAATATATATACATATATATATATATATATATATATATATATATATATATATATATATATATATATATATATATATATATATATATATATATATATGTATATATATATATATATATATGTATATATATCTATATCTATATCTATATCTATATCTATATCTATATCTATATACATATATATATATATATATATATATATATATATATATATATATGTATATATACACACTTGTGCCCAAAAGTTTACACCCCCCAGCAGAATTTCTGATTATTTGGCCTTTTCTCAGAAAATATGAATGTTAACACAAAAACCTTTCTGTCACTCATGGTTAGTGGTTGGGTGAAGACAAAGATAAGTTTACTCTTTTTAAATCATAATGACAACAGAAACTTCAATATCGACCCTGTTCAAAAGTTTACACCCCCTGGCAGTTTTGGCCTGATAAAAAGCACAAAATTTGACACAAATGGGTTTGAATGTCTACTAAAGGTAACCATCCTCTCTGTGATCTATTAGCTTGTATTCACAGTGTGTGTTTAAAAGCTCACTTTCTGAGCTCCTGACAGACATGTGCATCTTTCACTCAGTGCTGCGTTGAAATTTCTGTGTCATGGGTAAAGCAAAAGAATTGTCAAAAGATCTGCGAGAAAAGGTATTTCAACTGTATAAAACAGGAAAAGAATTTAAAAAGATATCTAAGGAACTGAGGATGCCAAGAAGAACTGTTAAAACTCTAATTAAGAAGTGGAGAGAGAGGGATTCTGTTGAAACCAAACCACGGTCAGGCAGACCAACAAAAATTTCAGCTCCAACTGCAAGGAAAATTGTTCGAGATGCAAAGAAAAAAAACTCAAATAACTTCTGCTGAAATACAAGACTCTCTGAAAAAAATTGGGGTGGATGTTTCAAGATCCACAATAAGGAGACACTTGAAGAAACATGGGCTGCATGGTTGGGCCTCCAGAAGAAAGACATTTCTACGCAAATGCCACAAAATATCCCGCTTACAATACGCCAAACAGCACAGAGACAAGCCTCAAAACTTCTGGAACAAAGTCATTTGGAGTGATGAGACCAAAATTAAACTTTTTAGCCACAACCATAAATGTTACATTTGGAGAGGAGTCAACAAGGCCCATGATGAAAGGTACACCATTCCTACTGTGAAACACGGAGGTGGATCACTGATGTTTTGGGGATGCGTGAGCTACAAATACACAGGAAAATTGGTCAAAATTGATGGAAGGATGAATGAAGCATGCTATCAGAAAATACTGGAGGAAAATGTACACTCATCGGCCCAGAAGCTGCGCATGGGACGTTCTTGGACGTTCCAACATGACAATGATCCAAAACACAAGGCCAAATCAACCTGCCATTGGCTACAGCAGAATAAAGTGAAGGTTTTAAAGTGGTCATCTCAGTCTCCTGACCTCAATATCATTGAGCCACTCTTGGGAGATCTCAAATGTGTAGCTAATGCAAGACAGCCCAAGAATTTACAGGAGCTGGAGGCTTTTTGCCAAGAGGAATGGGCAGTTTTACCATCTGAGAAAATAAAGACCCTCATCCACAACTACCACAAAAGACTTCAAGCTGTTATAGATGTCAAAGGGGGAAATACAAGGTATTAAAAACTGGGGGGTGTAAACTTTTGAACAGGGTCAATTTTGAAGTTTCTGTTGTCATTATGATTTAAAAAGAGTAAGCTAATCTTTTTTTCAATAAATGTCTTCACCCAACCACTAACCATGAGTGACAGAAAGGTTTTTGTGTTATCATTCATATTTTCTGAGAAAAGGCCAAATAATCAGAAATTCTGCTGGGGGGTGTAAACTTTTGGGCACAACTGTATATATCAATTATGCATATCAAAAAACTTGGTACTAAAGAACTTGGTGAAATCAAATAACAAATAGCTAACTATCAACTGCTTATGGGGGAACTGAATTATTCACTTAACATGTCAAAGGTAATTATCACACGAAACAATGAACCTAACTTCTGTATTCAAGAACTAAGCATCTATTTATCACCTGCTACTCTGGAAATAGCAATATGTTGTGATAATTCTAAAAAAAAATTGTGGTGGGTTGTGATTTAATTTCCGATAAATTATTTGCTAATCGTCACCTTCTTACCTTGCAATTTGGAGTAAATTTCAAAGAAACTGGAAAAAACAGTAACCTACAAATTGTGACTTGTGAAAATAAATTTGGACATTATTTTAAAAAGTTATGTGCTAATTTTCACCAAATTCTCATGAAATTTCAGGGGTAATTTCAAAGAAATAAGAAAAAACTTTGTCTAATCAGTGTATAATCATGGTCTAAGTGTAATTAATGTTGCGGACCTCTAAAGTAAAGTGTTACCTTTGTTGCGTTCTGTGAAATGTCTTTGTACTTCAGCTATTACAACTTACATTACAGCAGCTTATGCAACTGCTACAATTTATAGTTTAAATAAAAGATGTTTTAAAGATGTAGACTGAGACTCTAGGCAGGTCATATAGACAGCTAAAAACATGGCAGCCCCAGGAGCAGGTGAACACAGCACAGGAGAGTAGAGCTACAAATGATGGAGGAGTTTTGATGTCTGACAACACATTCTGTCTGCTGTCCATGATTTTATGCACTACCATGAGTTAAGTACAAAATCAAAGGCTTGTTCTGGATTGTAAGGGTGTTGCAGTGCTTGAAAATGCATGTTCCCTTGAAATATTGTAACAACAACAGAAGTAAAGAATTGCATGATATGTTTAAGGCAATATTCTCTGGCACCTGCACAGAACCATTCATCTGCAACAAAGCTAGCTGCTGTCACAGGCACAATACCACTCAGCTGGCAAACTCTATGGTCATGTTAGCATTTGTCGAAGTGCAAATTCTTATGCTAACAGGGTGCTTGAATGGATAGTTCAGTATTGCAGCACTCCACCTATAAGTCGAATGAGGTCCAATGAAGTTAATGGGTACAGACATTTTGCATAATTGTGAGTTTTATTTAGAAAAATAGGGTCCCGACTATGTTGGGTCAAATGTAAAATTGGTTGGAAAGAAATCAGGGCACATTATTTTTACTCCAGGAAGTCTCAGTGTTTAGCACTATTTCATGATGCAGCACGTGATGTTGTGTTTTTCCACATGTGGGCATTTATTCCACAGATCAGCCATTATGTTTTTTGGAGAAAATTAATACTGAACCTAATATGAGTGACTTTGATAATGATGTTCCTGATACTGTGGATACGCAGGGTTATCTTTATAAACAAGAGCATACAAAAGAAGAAAATCTTCAGAACTACATTCAGGCAGTGGAATCAATGCACACAGATGGAAAAGCACATAGTCATTTGATGCATCTGAAAATAATACTTAACACAAGACTTCCTAGAGGAAAAATAAGTTGTTGTAAAGTTTTTCAACCAATGATGAACTGGACTCAACACCATTACATGACTCATTTTTTAGGTGAAACTCACATATTTATGCACAACAACTGTTTCTGCCAACAGCAGTGTACTGTACCGACTGTCTGAGCATGCTCTCTATAAAGGTGCAGCACTGCTGGGAGCCCTTTTGGCAACTTCACTGTCTATAATCAAGTACCAGATACAACCCAACTTCAGAATTACTGAAAATCCCTTCGCTGTACATTCTTTCTTATAAATGACAGATGTATCACCAAGAAAGAACATTTGCTCAACAGAGTGTAAAGAGGATGTTTCAGCAGAGTGCAGTTGATGACTCTGACCCCCTACATACAGTTTAAAGGCATTAAAATTCTGACATACACATGGTTTGGGGGGTAAGGGACTATTGAGTCTCAGCTTTTGTAGGTCATAAAGAGGCATAAATGTTAACATCCCTTCCTATAAGTTTCATAACACTCTGAAAACTCCTCAAAATGGTTTTAGCTGCAAGTAAAGAGCCAGAGAGAAAAACTGCCTCACTGAGTGTTAGATGTGTCCTCTTACTTTAAAATGTCACATGATTTCAACTTCTGTCACTTTGCAATAACCAGCAGTTGTATGGACACCAGGTCTCAGTTACTTGTCATACATTTGAACCTGTTTTTAAAATAGAAGACTTCATTGTGTATCTTTTTATCAGAGCTGTTGTACCTGTAGCGGAATTTCTCATAAGCCTTCTGTATATCTGTTTTAGTCCAGGGCAAGTTGATCTTTGATGCGTGGGATACAATGACGTCACTGCACGAGCCAATATGGAGGATGCCCAACGCATCGATGAAGAACTCTGAAAACAAAGATCTCCATTTGAGTAACTCCTCCCAATGTGTTTGTTTCTAATGTCAAAATGTCAACCAGCTGCACTGCCAAATGTTTATATGAAGTTCAAGCTCCAGTGATAATTAACAGTAATAAATATAGACTCACCCAGATGACCCTGACGTGCCAGGCGGGGATTGAATCCCACCTGCTGCATCTTGTCTGTTCTTCCCATGAAGAAGTTGATGACGGCATCAGCCACCACACAGTCAGGAAAACTCTCAATGACATGATGGTAGCCATTTCTGAGGTGCAAACAGTCACCCTCCTCTCCTCCCTCCTCCACTGAAATGGTATGACGGAATGTTGCTGTATAACCAGTTACCTCTCTGACCGCACCTCCAACCTGTAAACAACAGGACATCACAAATGTTGGGATTTTTTATACCATTATCATACAAAGATAAAATAATAATGAAATACACATTTAAGTTAGAGGACCAAATATATACCATCAACTAGTTTAGTTTTACTTAGTTTACTAATAGTTAATTTACTGTTTTAATTTTAACATAAATTAGCATTGCTTAATATGGTCCTAAGAAATTAGTGGTAGCACAACATCACTTTTTCACCCTAAAATACATTCCTAAAAAGAGAAAAATAACTTTAAAAACAAACAAACAAACAAACAAACAAAAAACATTAAACCAGACACCCCACACTTTATCAATCCATCCATTATCTGTACCTCTTATCCTTTTTTGGGTTGGCAAGAGGCTTTGTACACCCTGGAGTGGTTAACAGCTAATCACAGGGCAAATATATAAAGACAAGTAACAAGGCACACTCACATTCACACCAACTCACACACTGATCCAATACTGGCAAATTTGCCTTTGCCCACTCCTAATAAAGGCCGAAAAACCGTGGGGTCTTGTACAATAAGCCATGTAAGGAGTGTACGTGATAAAATTCACTAAAGTTCCTGTATTTGAGTATTTTCATGTGAATTTGTGTATTATTGAGTACTTTTTAAACTCGTATTAAACCTTTTTTCTCAGGAACTGTTGTGGGTATTTTACCTGCTTCACTTTCTTCATTTTTTGATAGTTACAGTTGTATTCATGCACATAAATTCATTTTGAAAATTTTCTTTATTTTAATTGAGTTTGTTATTTCCGGCTCATCTCCTAAATTAAGTCCAAAGTATATGCTGTATGAGTGTGCAAGTGTACAAGTGTTACACTTTTATTGTTAAGTTCATAAAATGAGCCTTTGAAACTCAGTGAAACTGTCATTTCAATCTCACTTTCATTAAAGCATAATGCATGTATGTTATACTATTAATCAGGGTTTGTGTGAGATTATTTGGTACTGCACAGAAAATACTTATTCTTCAAATCAGCGTCGCTGTTAATTACTCGCACATCCCAGGCTGTAATAATCAAAACAAAATAAAGTACTTTGCATGTACTATGTTGACAACAATACATTTTTTCAAAGGTTTTTTTTAAATCAAAAAATAAGTTGGCATCATGACAAAACCTGAAAAAAATGACACTGTGACAAAACAATGGGTGTAGTATATTGAATATTACAGGGAACTACTAGGGCCTCTAGAAAAAATAACATTTTAGAGATTTGAATAACTTTTTAGAGGTAAAATCATGAGAAAAGTTCTAATTTTCTTTTTTCAAAAAGTCAAAACAAACTGGGGGACTACAACAGACTCAGTGTCTTAGTGGAAGAGCTTTCCATATGCATCATCTAGATGTAAGTGAAAGGAAAATGTAAAGGAAGAAAGTAAGTTAAGAAAGTGATTATCTGCTGTTTTGCTTCTTGTGTTTGCAAAAGCAAAGGTCTTGAATTAAGGGTGTTTCTGAAGACCCAGTTTAGTTGAGTTAGCATGTTATCATACTCTTAAACCTGTGTAATGTGTCACTTTTGTTGTGTTTGCACAGTTGGATTGAGCAAGGCTGCTCGTAGCCTCATCCACTCCTCTGCCAAGGACAATGACATTTTCCAGATAGATGAGTAGTGTCTCCCACTGGAGTCGTCCTGGAACAAACTCTGAAATGTGCTTGTCCTAATGGCATGCAAATTTACTCTAAAAGTCCCTACTGATGATGAATGCATCTTCTCACAGTCTTTGTCAACCACGGCTATGTGACAGTAACCATACATTAAAATTAATTAATTGTGGAGAACTTTGTAGGTCCCCAAGAACATCAAGACACTCTTTTATTTTGGACAATGTATTTGCTGTCTGTCTAGAATACCGTCACACGTGAACACACCGCTGATTGGCTGTTACTTTAACATCACGCAAGCTATGTAGTAGTGTGAAAAGCGGCTGTCGCATCGCGGAAGGGTTAGCCCCGCCCCATTGCGGCTGTACGTTGACTTTGCATGGAGAGTGATCGCCGAGGTAGTACAAGTAGCGTGTGTACGCACCTTAAGAGTTCAAACTTTTTAACTTTGGTGACCCAGTAGCCAAGTCACCATAATCACTGACTCTCTGCAGCACTCCATTCATACTTCCTGGCTTGGTACTCAAAACGTAACTTGAAAGAGTCCCAGTTATCATATCTTACAAATGTGGTCACTTTGGGTCAATATACATCCTGCACAACATGACTATTGTTACCCTGGTTATTCTGACGCTGATTAAAAGTGTGATGAGGTACATGCTCCCTATCCCTTGTATCTGTTCATTGTCTGTCAGGTTCAGGGTTCTTTCTCGAGGGACAGAATTGTTAGCCTACTGATCTATGACATCAAGCATTGCTATAAATTGGCCATGAGCATGATCCTTGGGTCTTATTGGTAACTCCCAACAGACCGAGGTAGTAAGATCAGGCTCTATTGTAAAGCTGTATAAGATAGGTGGCTGCAAATTTGTATGTGTTGCCCCACCAGAAAGAGCACAAGGGGGTGAGAAGTGTTGTGCAGCAGGATTTTTGGGAGAGGATGGGTGTAAACATCATCTGCAGGCTCTTAGCTTGTTGATTTTGGTAATCCAACAAAGGATGCAACCATTTTGGGGCTCTTTCTGGCTTTGGCAATCTTGCTGTGGCTCCTTCTTGCTCCTCAGCCATGCCTTTTTTCCCTGTTTTTGCTTTTTCTTTCTTTTACTATTTTGATTTATTTTTGCTCTGTTATTCCTCTCTTATTTCATTTTTTTGTGTTTATTCTACAGTTTATCTTCAATGTCATCAACAGAGTACCAGTAATGAATTACATTACTGGCACTCCTTGAAGTACAGCAATTGCATGCTTTGCAGTATTTACAGCAAAAGAACTCACTCGGCAGCTCTGCCGACACTTTCCCTGTAAGTGGCACTAATTAGCTGGTCTCCATGCTGAGTACAGGTAATAACTGGGAGACATCTTAACATTAGCTTTTAAACTCTCAGCAGTTTGGCAGCTCAGATACTGTCTTGTTCCAGGTGGATGTACTCATGAATATAAAAGTTTTGGGTATTCCGCTTCTGACACTAGTTGTCATATTTGTACCATTGGAGTGAGCAAGGCTGCTAGTCTGGAGATACATGGGTGGAAATTACTTCACATGACAAGGAATCTTATATTTTGTGCACTGAAGTTTGCTTCAGCAGGTAAGAACAGTTTAAGCAGGAGCTTTCAGCAATGCTGACGGCAATACTGAACTGTATGCTCCAATCTGGGCACAAAACAGCCAACTAGCAACATCCATGTGATGAGCAACAAGCACCATATACAGCAACTAACTCACATCCACAGAATCTTGTGATGACACTCAGTCCCCTTGTGACAAACTATGTGCTACTTGGAAACACACAAAGAATTAACATTGAGTGAAGGAAAACATATGCAGTATCACAGTCTTATTTAACCTTACAATATACAGTATTTAAGGGCCTGAAGCAGTGTTGGTGGTAAACTGCATCAGTCCATGACCAATGGCTTACACAGTACAAGAGGAACAGCAGCAACATAGTTATGTGTTTGACAAACTACTCTGACCTTAAGAGTATGTTAACTTGCAAGCTCAGCTTACCTATGTCTTGACAAATTGACAAATATCACTTGCTTAACTTAACCATTTCCGTTAAGTTTCCATCTCTCTTACATCTACATGTGTGCATAAGGAAACGTCTGCCTTTGAGACACTGAAGGTCAATGACTAAAAGAGCTACAATTACATTTAATGCATTCAAGATTATGTCTTTGTCCCTCATTGTATGGCCTTATTTTTACAGCTACTATGACTGTAATCTTTGTCATTAAATTTAAAATGTTTCATCAGAACAAGTTCATATTTACATTGCACAGAATGATTCTGTGTGAGGCAAAGATGTTTTTCATAGTCTTGATACATATTATTTATAAACGACCTGTCAAGCTCTTGCCCTTTAAATGTCACCTGTCAAATGTATGCTGATGACGCTGTTCTGTATGTCCATGCAAAAGACAAAAAACACGCTGTGCAAGAACTGACAGATGCTATGATGAATGAATACAACTGGCTCGAGAGATCAAGATTGCACTTGAACATATCCAAGACTGTCTGTATGTACTTCTCAAATAGGGCAAATAATGACAATGATCCCAACGTTTTTGTGCAAGGTAAAACAATTAAGGTGGTACAGGAGTTTAAATATCTGGGAATCACTCTTGACTCACAACTCACTTTCTAACAAAACATAAAAAAAGACCTTGAACAGAATTAAGTTTAACTTGTCTAATTTTAGATTTATTAGGAACGACCTCATGATCATAGTGTCAAAATTATACTTTGACACTATGGCTGTGTCCGAAATGGCATACTAACGTACTACTCATACTAAGTGTGACGTCAAAATGAGTATGTAGTGTGTTCACACTGGATAGTATGAAAAGATTGAGTGTGCGAGAAATACCCGGATGTATACTATATTGGAAAAAATGTTAAGTATGCGAGGTGGGCATACTACTCACACTCAACTGCCCCATAATGCATTGCGAGCCCCATAATGCATTGCGCCATACACGACCGACCGGCATTCAGCTAAAAATCGGCCACTAGCAAACTTCCCATTTTCAAAATAAATGCGTCTTTTATGATCTCCTTTTAGTTCTTTAACGCTTTTGTAAATGGGCTCTTGTTTTGGAGCCGACCGGAAGTTTCGTCGATCATAATAGCGGCATAGTGGAATGTCCGAAATGTCGAAATGAAATTTGTATCCGTGCGTTTTATGGCTCAAATGACCACATTTTGGTATTCTACGTGGTGACTTTCTCGCCTAAAATACTCTCTGAACTTTCAAATGTGGCGAATCAACAGAGATATTTGATAGCCTGGTGTGCTTCTGATTTTTTTCGTCAGAGGTTTGAAATGCATCATGGGAAATTTAGTAGTATACTACAGTGTGAACGGTTGGCATTCTAATCATACTTATAGTATGTGGTATACAGTATATACACAATGGGTTTGTAGTATGTAGTATGTTAGTATGCCATTTCGGACACAGCCTATGATCATGTTACATATGCTCTATTGTGTAACAAGCTGGGCAGCGGCCTGTAAGACAACACTAAGGCAGATCGAAATCTTTTATAAACAAGCCTTGAAAGTACTAGATAAAAAACCCAAAACGTGAAATCACTGTCAGATATTTAAAAAAGCATGAACGCTTGAACTGGGACATTACAAAACACACTGATGCTGTCTTGATGTACAAAATCTTTCATGGCCAAGCACCAGCACCACAACAAGAATTTGTGAAAAATAACCTCAAACAGAGCAACTAGAGCTGGTTCCAGAGGTGATTGTGTTGTTCCTTTTAGAAAAAGAAACCTGGTTCAAAAAAAAACTTTTTTGTCTAAAACCATAACACATGTATGTGCTCTCAGTGTGAGGGAGGTGAATTTTTAATATATATCACACCATTTTGTCATTTATTGATGATGGTTACTATTTATCAGAGGGCTTTAAATCCCACATCAACGGGACTACTCTGTCTTTTAGTATGAAGCTTAAAGGTGCCGTCAGCGATGTGTGAGAAAATGAGTGGAGAGGTTGTTGATAAAAGAATTTAGAACCACCTCTCCCTTCATACCTTGCGCCTGGCTTCACCCCCGAAAGCCGATGGACGTGCATTGTCATGGAAACAGCCGTAGAAACTGCGTAGCTGACCAGCATAGCTAAGGTAACCGTGACTCGTCAGACAATAGTAGCCACAACTCGACTGCAGTTATTGATAACATTACAACAACAGTACATTTTGGCAGATTAGACAATAAGATAAATGCCGACGGCTGTTACTGTTATGTGAAGCGTAACAACCACAAAGGTAATGTTGCTTGCCTGTCCAGCATGAAGACGGCGACAACCGCGTCCGTTTTCAGGTATTTCAGTTCACTCCACCGTCAGAAAGCAACACAAATATTGACCCGGGTCTTTGCTCTTTCATGGTCGTAGCCCTTCTTTTTCCTTTTTCACTCCTCTGACCTTTTCTTTTGGGCTGTTTTTCAGCCATTGCTACTGCACATATTGTATCTCTCTCTTACGCCAACTGCGCACGCTACGCAACCTCCTACTCCCCCTCCCTCCCTCTGTCTGATCTGCGTATGAGTATGATCGCCCCCTGGATGTGGGGGGATGTACCCTGTTTTGGTGGCTGGGGCCAAGCCACAGTATTTACCTGCTGAAATTCAGAATCAAGGCTGTGTATTGAAACCAGACTTTTTTTCAACATGCTGTCAGTGGTGACATCTTGTGGATGGAGAGGAGAAATACGGTGATTTTGACAATAGTGCATTAGATTAGAAGATCAGAAGATCGCTGACTACACCTTTAAGTTCGGTTGAGATAGCACATGCAGTATGGCAGTGTCCATTAGAGGGCATAAACAGTGCTCTACAGACTACCAGACATGGCTTTGTCCAGCTATGGGTTTCTCCCCTATTGTGAGATTTATTACTAAACAGGAAAGTTGACTAGCTCTTTTGCAACAAAACTCTTGATCTGAAGTTTATTTTATTTTATAAAGTCCTCAATTCAAAACAAAGGAAACAAGTGAAAGTGACAGAGGGCCGCTCTCAACTCAGTTCAGTCTTTTGTCTTTTAATTTCAACAAAAAGACACTGCACAACTTTCAGTGAGTGGAAACATCAGTGATTTGCAAAAACATTTATCATTGTATTGGTCATCAGGAGAGCCATGTGCTTGACATTGTTGCCACTGAAATCCTGTGTAGGCCAACTTTTCCCCACACAGAAGTGCTAGCAGGAATTGAAAACAGTATCGTTAAAGAATAAATCAATAAGCAGGACAGTAAATGGCATTGGTATGAATAAAATCATCAATTGATATATAATATGTGTGTAAGCTATGTGTTAGTCAGAGCCTATCTGAGGTTAATAACTGTTACAAAGAGCCTAGGCTGCAGATGGCTGCAGCTGAGGCCAGAAGAGCATCACTGTTTTTGTGTTTTATTAGACATCTGCAGACTATAAACAGATGTCTTGATTTTGTAAACCTTAGGTAAACAAAAAGTTTTTTTTAATCTCACCAAATCCAGAGTGGTCTTCTCAAGGATTTCCACCATCTTCTCTAGCCTGGTGTTAGAAGTGAAGATGAAATCATCATCAGCCCAGAGCACATACTTTGTCGTCACTTGAGACACAGCCAGGTTTCTTCCTGCAAACCAACCCTGTGAAGAGAAAAAGTTATTTAAACTTCCTGATTACTGTCTGACCTTAGGACCCACAAGGATCTCGGAAATGACAAATTGTGACCCAGCCACTAACATATATATGAGGTGAAAAAAGCATAATAAGCGCAGTTTGGATCTGGGATGGAGTACAACATCAATGTAACAAAAAAGTGAAAGGAAGAAAAATATATATTTTTTGGTGCAGGTTCCAGGTTTTGTTCTCTCTCTCTTTTTGGCTTTGCCCTTAACTCCCCCCCCCCCCCCCCCCCACACACACACACACACACACACATACAGCATTACATGCACTGCACAAACCTACACACACATACACTAATAGATAAATTAACATGGCAGTGTTGCTCTGAACTGAAACCAGGGAGAGTAACACAAACACATGATGAACCGGATTAGTAAACAATTAGAAAAGAACAGGATCAGCCCTGTGGAGAGCGCAGTGCCACTACAGCGCAAAAGCTCTCAGCCCTCATCAGCATTTCCTCCACACGTGAGTCTCAAAGCTTGCAGTTGACAAGTGTCTTGTGTTTTTTGCACAGGCAGTTTATTCGTCGTGCAAACACGATAGTGACAGGTAAGTCTCCTTCATTACATTAATCATTATGTCTTGTTCCTCTTTAGTGCTTCATTAAAGAACCTTTTAAGCCTCAGAAAACACACAGAACATATATCTGGGAACACTCATGGCATGAAGGGCTTGTGATCAGACCTCAATTTTTATCAGTATAATAGCTCAACAACCCATCTTGGGTCCTACCCAACAGCTTAGAAATATGACTATCATTCATGAAGCTATAGCAAAAGCAGGAAGGCATGTATACATTCAATCAGTCACCTCTTATTGTGTCCTCATTCTGCTTCCCTGCACATGGAACTGAAATCATCAGCTGATTAGGGGTGTGCACTCACTTAAGAACCGAGTCAACCAGATTCTGCCTGGCCAATCATCCTGCTGCTGTCATATTGCTACACTGCGCCTTTGTGGTGTCGTCATGTGTGATCCTAGCAACCCTCTTCCACCCAAGGCAACTCCAATTGTCTCATCAGTGTTCAGGTCAAACTCCACAGAAAACAATCTGGCTACTCAATCATCCTGCAGACCTCCTCAGCATCTCAGTCCATCGCATCAGGGTGCTCAGAAGTCTGCTCCTCATATTCTGTATTCCTCATCAGTGTGTAGACACCAAGAGGGATTTCCTATCCTATTTGCCCTCAGTACACCAAGAAATATCAAATGGACTCCTTAAGCGCCAAAGTGATGCTATCAAAAAAAAAAAAAAAAAAAATATATATATATATATATGTATATATATATATATATAAGTATATATATATATATATATATATATATATATATATATATATATATATATTAGGAAAGATTATGGTTCCTCCTCTTTTTCTATTTGGTTTTCTAAACCACTTTTGACTGGTTTTCAGGTCAGAAATAAAGGGAGGGTTTAAGCTGTGTTGAAGTGTAACTGGGTTGTCCAATGGTCTTGAATGCATCATTAGTAGAAATTGGGTAAAGAGGCTGCAGCTGTGTAAATGCCATCTTACAGATGCCACTGGACTTGACATAGCCATGGACCACCAATTTAACTTGACTAAAAACCAGGCTTTGTTTTTGTTTCAAACCCAACCCAAAATAATCCTGAACTGAAAGAGGACTAATGGACTCCAGACACACTACAATGCTGACTGGAGCCACCCCTTGCCAGAGGCCCAAGAGAATGCTGTGTCAGTGAGTTTATTCTGCTTCTTTTATTGTCTTTTTATTAAGGGTTGGCTTGATTTTTTTTTAACTGTTTACCTTCTTTGGACTCTGAAGCCAATAGCATTATTTTACTGAAACATTAATACTCACAGGATGCACATCCTCTACACTCACTATTTTGCACATTCCTGCTCAGTTGACTTTTATTACACTTATGGCATGTTTTGTTCTGTTTTTGCAAGTTCCTGTCTCTTTTTCTGTTCTCCCCTTTATCCTCCCATCAAGCCCAACTCTAATCCTTAAGCACATGTCTGGTTCTGTTTAGGATTTCTGCCCTTTAAATGGAAAGTTCTCTGCCACTGTTAAAAAATGTCAAGTACTTTACTCACAGTGTATTTATCTTAGGTCTCTTTACATGGACGAAGAGTACAGCATAGACCTGCTTTTTTTTGTGCAGTGCTTGAAACAACTTCTGTTGTAAAATGGCTTCATGCCATATCTAAAACTGAAGACATATTTATCTGTATATATATATATATATATATATATATATATATATATATTGCATATAGAATATATATGATTTCCTGTCCCTTTTTTCCATATCTTACTTCTGCAATGACTTAAGGATCTTCCTCCTTAGTTTTAAAGCCATCCATTCTGTCGGCTGGTAGACATTCTGGATGTCCAATTATCAGTGCAAATCTCCCAAAATTCCTTATTTAATGGCTGTCAACATCTTAATTCATGTCTGCATAATTGTTGATGCACTTACACAGTAAAGGATATTTCAGTATTTCTTAAGTTGAGTTGTATCAGGGATTGGACAACACGCAATGGAGTGGCTAAGCCAGCTCCCAGAAGCATTGCACCTTTGCAGAGAGCATGTTCAGACTACCGATTAGGTACACCACTGCTTGTGCATACATATTTCCATAATTGTGTGAGTGTTGAAAACAAGCCATGAAACTATGTTGGGTTGAATGTATGATAGGGAAAAAATACTGCTATTCCACTCTGTGGACTTGGGAAGACACAATTAACAGCAGAGAAAACTAATACAATAACAAATATGAGTGATTTTGACTAAAGTGATGATGTTGTACCTTTTGCTGTGGATGCATGGGGTAAACTTCATTAGTCGGAGTATACAGCAGCCATTTGCTGTATTGTAAATGGAGCCAAAAACAGACTTTCTCTGAAAATTTTTCACCCAATTGTACATTTGAACCAACATAGTTTGGTAGCTGTTCTTAACGTAAAATTCACACGACTACACAAAATAACTTCCTGCAGTTTACAAATTTGTTCTTATGGTTACAGCCCTACTGGGAGCCCTTTCAGGCACTGTTGTTAAAATACTGAAATATCCCTTTAAGATACATTCTTTGTGTATGTATGTGCTGTTGGTCATAATTGAAGTGTTAATTTGTTACCTTTCCAAATGGCATGATATAGTGCTCAATGTGAGGACCAGTCACAGGCTGAGGGTGTTCACTATCATCTGCTACCACTATGGTGACGGTGGGATAAAACTGTCTTATGCTATCGATGAGATCTTTGAGTTTGTCGTAGCGCATGAAGGTCTTAGTGGCAATGGTTACAAGAGCACTGATGTTGTATTCTGTAAAGAAAGAATCAAAAAAGTTCTAAGTAATACATCCACAGGAAGTTACTTGATAAATATGACATTTTATCAGAGTAAAAGTCATAAAATTGTTTTGCTGACAAACCTTCTTGGTCTCCAAAGTTGTAAAGTGTTGGGACTGTTCCATGTCCAACTTTGATGGTGAAAAAGGCCTGATGATCTTTGGTTCCAAATTGGACTGCAACACAAAACATGATCTGATATGAATCAGAGTGCTAAACTTCCTAAAGAGGAAATGAAACTCATTGCGACACCCACACACATTCATACTAAACAGAAATTTACAAAGCAGAATTGACGCACACTATTTCTTCTTTCATTCTTCTGTTGCAGGAAGCAACAAGAATTTGGTCTCTTTACCTCCGTCAAGGAGGTCACACAGTTGTCAACATTTGTCCACTAATTAGGATGTGGTTTTCTTGAGCAAGATGACAGAGAAATTCCTAACAGATTTGATGTCATTTCAGGGAATGTTGGTCATTCCACAAGGGGGTTATTTGATTTTTTAAAATCCAGATGTAGATCCAGTTATTTGTTTAAAATTTGTTAGCACAGCTGTTTCTTTCACATTTTCCATAATAACTTGGATTATGGTGTCAGGAATGCTTCAGTGGAAGTTTGTGCTTTCTGTCATTGTTATGCATTTTTTTAGAAAAGATTTCTTGTCACAGTTTCTCTTGAATGTCCTTTTTTTGTTATTTGTCAGCTATATCAAGCTATCTGATTAGCTTCAAAGGTGCAGCCTCCATTTACTCCTTTTATTATTCTTTTCCAAAAAGATCTCATTCATTTGACACAGTGTGTTATTTTGATCCTAAAACAACAGTATTGAATCAAAGCATGTTGATGTTTTGTTAGTTCTTTCAAGCCTTTGTTTTACTGCTTTGTATTTCCTGGAACATGACAAACCTTTCTATCTACATGCTGCCCCTTGGCCAATTAATTCAGTGCCACCAAATCTCATTTCACTGCTACGCAGATGACACACAGATTCAGACCTGAGGTCCCAAGAGACCTAGCTGCTGTCATGGACTATGTTAATGACATCCACTGTTGGATGGCAGAAAACTTCCTTCAACTTAACAACTCAAAATGTGAGATAGTCCTAAGTAACCTAAAAAAAGTCCCTTCTCATACAGTTAGTCTCAGTCTATTTTCAGTAAACACTAAACCCACAGCTAGAGGTTTAGGAGCTATTTTTGATTCCAACCTCACCTCTACCCATATAGATTCAGTCATCCAGTCAAGTTTCTTTCATTTATTTTCAATTTCAAAATTAAACAAATTCTCACCCCAACAGTCCTTGAAAAAATAATCCATGACATTTTCTCAAGGCTGGGCTACTGCAACTTTCCCCTTCCTGGTTTGAATCAGACATATCTTTTTAGCTTCCAATTAGTTTAGAAAGCAGCAGCTAGGTTTTTAACTGGGCTTAGTAGATGACATCAAATAACTCCAATTTAGCGTCCCTTTACTGGCTTCCTGTAAGTTTCAGAATTGATTTAAAGATTTTATTGATAACTTTTAAAGCACTCGTGGGACATGTTCCAAGCTACATTTCAGAGCAACTGATCCCATATGAACCAACCCACAGCCTCAGATCCCAAGGTGAAGGCCTTCATGTCATTACACAGTTGAGGCTCAAAACTAAAGGTGATTGGGTCTTCTGCATAGGAGCTCCTCAACTTTGGAAAGACCTGCCGGACAACATACCAGTCAGTCACTTCTTTAAGTCACTTTTATAAACTCATTTTTGCAGACTTGCTTTACGTGATGTCGTCTTGTATCTTATTTCTGCTTGACACTCTTTGTAGATTTTTTTTTCAGTAAAGCTTTGCTCTGATCATTTTACCTCCTACTACTTTTGATTTATTCCTCTTTTATTTACATCTTCTATGTTATGTTAACATATTAATGCCATTGCTTTTAATTCAGATTTTATCTAATTTATGCCTCACCTTTGTTATTGTTTTATCTCCAGCTCATATCTGTTGTTCTATTTTATCATTGCCAAATATTATTTTTAATTTGTTTACGTCATTATCATTGTTTTATATTTGGTCTCCTGTTTTCTACTTTCACCCCCTTTTTATTGCCTATTCTTTTTCTTACTGATTTTATGATTTTAGTTTTTATTTTGGTCCCCATGGTCTCATTTTACATTGCAGGCTCTTGTATTGTCTGTGTTCTTATGACATATAAAAAGCACCTTTGATTCAGCAGCCTGGAGTCACAGGAGATTGCACCAGTGCATGTCATTTTGCACCTTCATCTTCCCACACTGATTCATAACTGCCTGTTGTGGGTTGCTGTGTCTTGGTATGGTGTAGCCTGATATGCTTTGGGTTTTATTTTTGGTGTCTTTGACACCATGGGGTCAGGGCCTCCTGCGTTTTTGTGTACAATGGGTCTATTTGTTGCACCCACTATTTACTCTGTAAGACACCAGAAGCACCCATTGCTCCCCTCTTGGGTTCTTTCCTGGCTAGTGTCTGTTATGCCTTGTGCATTTGCCTTATTTTATTACCTTTTGTACTGAAGCTCTTTTGCTTTGCTGTTTGTATGTTCTTGACTGTTTGTCAATGCAGTTTGTAAAACTCTGTTTTTAAAAGTGCTATAGATATAAAGTTACTATTGTTTTACTAGTCATAAGCATCATCCATCAGTCTGTGATTCATGCTCCCGGTCAGAGTCTTTGTGGCTTTGTGTGTGGGAGAATGGGTGTTCTGAAAGTGGTGTCTGTTTTTTTCTCATCCTGTTCACAAAGCAAGCATTCTTTCCACAAAACAGGCAACATGACAACATGACAGGAAGTGACCATGTGCTTAGTATTTGAAAGTCTAAAGAGGCCTTCATAGTGGGCTAGTGAGAAAACATCTGTTTCACTGTTCAGACAGACAGACGGACGGACGGACGGACGGACGGACGGACAGAGAGACAGACAGACAGACAGACAGACAGACAGACAGACAGACAGACAGACAGATAGATAGATAGATACAAAAAATTGTTGGGTTATTTTTTCAACCCAACAGCTGGGTTGAGACTGTTGGTTAGTTTAATTGGGTTGTTTTCATTAAATTGGGTAATCTAAATACCCAGATTGCTGGGTTATTGTAGTTGGCAGTTGAGTTATTAGCTGTTGGGTTGTAATTTTCATTATAATGTGTTGGGTTATTTCGGACTACCCAACGTGTTGGGTTGACGCTCGCGCATGTGCGACCAACAGCTAACCCCAGGTTACCCCCACTCATTCGACCCCCCCCTCAGCTGCTTGCAGTCCGGACGCTGGATGGGCAAGTCTCGTTATGGCCCGACCAAATCCCGCGAGAAGTTCTGGGGAAAGAGAAGAAGAAGCCCGCGATTCTCTTTGCGGGCTTCTACGTGCAGTACCGCCATCTAGCAGCGTCGCATACTGAGAGACACCCTGAGAGACTCAGCTCAATACAAGCAAGGTTTGTTACGTGTGCACTATTCTTTCACCACAATGTTCAATTTATATTAATAAAATGCATAAAAAGCTTACTGTAGTAACCGTGTATGTTGGCTATCTGAATTCAACATGACATGAGCGTGTGAAGCAGTGATTGTGAGCTCTTGGTCATTTGTAGTTAACGTTAGCGATAGCTTCTTGTGGGTAACGTTGGGTTATTTGAACAACCCAACTGACTGAGTAAAAAGAACCCAACAGTGTAGTAAAATTGAGCCTGTGGTTGGGCCATTTGAACAACCCAACTGACTGAGTGAAAAGAGCCCAACAGTGTAGTCAAATTGAGCCTGTGGTTGGGTTATTTGAACAACCCAACTGGGTTGTTCAAATAACCCAACTGTTGGTTAAAGGAAACCAACCCAACTTGTTGGGTCAAAATAACCCAGCATGTGTTCTGTCCAATATTTAACCAGTGTTGGGTTAAAAAATAACCCTTATTGGGTTGTTTTTAACCCAACATTTTTAAGTGTGTAGATGCTACTTAATCAATCCCAACTGCAGTTTTGATGATGTTCTGAGCTAGTCATCTAGCCATGACAATTTGTCCCTTAAAAAACGTAGTCAGATCCATACACCTGTGTCTGACACATCTACTTTGATCACAAAATGTTCACTTGCTGCCAGATCTATTCCACCTTCTAACAGGTACCCTGATGAAGAGATGATCAGTGTTATTCACTGCACCAGTGATCATGCTTAAAGGCTTTGACCCCTGCTTGGTCTATGTAGTTATGCTTCTGTTCTTTAATTTAAATTCCTTTAAATTATTCCAACAAAGAATAAAAATATATTTTAATGCAGTGACTGAATCTAAGGAGGATGTTTCATCAAGAGAAATCTGCCCATCCAGATGTATGCAGCTGTAACTTTTAAGGAGAGATGCAGAATGATTGTTGTCTTACTTGTATCTGCTGTTCTAGGATGAAACACAGTGTTTGTGTATGTGACAAACTGCAGCTGTCTGTTCAGAGCAGAGAGGAGAGGACTTGATAGAATCATGTGTTTCTCTCTGACTCCCTTCAAAACGACCTCGTCGACTGTTGCAGCAACATCAAATGTCCCAAGTGTTGCTGTCAAAAATACCTGTTAGTCCATTTGCAGGGTTTGAAGAAACAAAAAAACAAAAAAAAAATTCAATCTGACTTAAGGACAGGTAACCATCAGAATTTCAAGGAGATGAAACAACAACAACAAAAAAGGAAATTACTGTGTGGTTTGACGTTTCTTCTTTAAGGCCCAAACCTGTGGTTGAGAAGAAATAGTGAGGGATAACAATAAGGCATTTTAGTAGACATGTGTTTTAGAAAAACACTAAAACTGAGGCAAAATGTTAAATTTGAGACATCTGTTCTCCTATATAATTTATTGTGTCGTGTTAAACAAAGCTGTTACCAGGAATGATGATGGTTTTGAGGGGTCGCACCTTCACGCCCTGTGTTGGATACTGAAGCGGACTCTGAGCTTCAGCAAAAACAAGCACATCTGCAGGATCATAGGACCTATACAAACAGGACGTAGAGGGTAAGTAGTTTGCTTTTTTTCTATAGTTATCTTCAAAACAGGATTACCAAATCGGTACCTGCTACAAAAAAGGAAGTCATGTGGTTCTTTAAGCGCATGCACGTAGCAAAACAGCCACTGTCTTGGCAAATGACCTTTGTTGCAAAAAAAAAAAAAAAAAAAAGGGAAGGAAAAAAGAAACTCCTGATAAGAGTATAATGAATGTGTCTTGTGGGAATTTTGGTGAGTCATATTTCAGTAGAATGTGAACAATTATATTGCAATAAATCACAATATTTACTGATTTTAACCAACAGCAAATAGAAGGCATACTGGCTCGAATACAGCTCAGATAACATATGAGCTCCAAACTACGACTTGTCTTGATCTCACTCTTCAATGCTATACTTGAGTTTAACATGCATCTTTAAGCATGACTTTACTGCCCTGTTAAATGCCTCAACAGCAGACAAAATTTAACAAAATCCATCTTTGGGGTGCCAGGGTCCCCACTTTAAGTGGATATCACATTATAATTCCTTTTTAGGATGTCCCTCTAAAGCAGTTGTTTTCAGCCTCTTTTCTTGAGGCCTCCCCATTGTTACAAGAACCGAGTTTGCCAGGATAAAAGTTGGAAAGATTCTTAAGGTCCCTGAAAAAAATTATAGCAGCAATATTTTGCAAAAGATGTTTTGTAGATTTCTTCACTTCTTTGTTTTCTTTACTTGCAAGAAAGGATAATTTAGTTGTATTTTGTGCAATAAGATGTCCATAAAATCACATTTGTACAAAAGAGGCCCTTGAGAACATTTATTAGAGGAAATAAGTTTATTCTATTCATTTTGCATTTATCTATCTATCCAAATGGCATGGCAAAAAAATAGATTATGGGGAAAGACAAAATTTTACCTACAAAACTGTCAAAAGTTTTGAGATTCATGATGGCCCACAATAACCTAAAAAAAACTAATAAAAAATACTGAATGACCTAAACGGTCCAAATGCCTGAAAGAACAAAGTGTTATTCAACATTTATATCACACTATCAGTATCACTCTGATATCAATGTGGAAACACAGCCGCCTCCTGACTCAGGAAGTCTTTCCACATGAACTCATACTTTTGCACATTTTTTCTGCAATGATGTGGTCAAGTGGTCAACTGCTAAACAACAGCGTGTTTACTGGCAGCCAGCTGGTCGATAACTGAACTTTACCTTCTCTGATAGCTGTGGTACTCCCGAGCTCTGCTCTCCTTTACACCCTCAGGGTCAGGATGGGACTCTAAGAATGCCATGCTAATGTTGTGTGCCCACACACGAGGCCACAGGTGGTTGGAGAATGGCAGGTGTACAGTCTCCTTATCAGCCAGACACACACATGTATTTTGAGCTAAGCGGCTGTACGAGGAAAAAAAAAAAATAGTCAGCTGAAGTGGGCAAACAGAAGAATGAGAAAACACAACAGACATGCTTGACGATTACGTACCATGCTACATCCTCTTTTATGTGGTATGGGATATCGTGATATGCATTATTTATGCTGCGTAGTTTCCCACTGAGGTATGAATGTAATGGACCCCACTCCTTTGGATGAATGTCAACTCCAGTGGTCCTAGAGCTCCAACCATAAAACAGGGTATACAGAAGAAGTCCACCAACTATAATCAGTACAAGACACCGACTGCAGCTGGGTCGCATCTGAAATAAAAATGAAAGGAACTGCTGAGATAAACAAATAAATCAATGAATCCATATCAAAAGGTATCTCCTGACACTTCACATATAAATGTCTTGATCAAGGGTGTCCAGACCAGTGTTGCCAACTTAGCGACTTTGTCGCTAGATTTAGCGACTTTTCAGACCCCCTTAGCGACTTTTTTTCAAAAAAGCGACTAGCGACAAATCTAGCGACTTCTTCTGGTGTTAGTGGAGAGTTTTCAGGTGCTTTGGAGACTGACGTGAACGTATCGTTCTGCAGTTACTGTCCTCAACGAGCAGCGGGCGTCCGCTGCCGTGAGCCCCTCCCCCGTCCCAAAGCACTCACAGGCGGTGACCTCTCACAGCCTCGTACAGCAGCAGTCCCAGCTGCAGGCAGAGCAGAGAGGAGATCCTCACCCCTCCGAGTCCAGATTGCAAATGAAGTGGGTGGGCTTGCGCAGCGTTGCAGAGCGGGATCACTCTATCGCTGCAAGCATTTCACCCCATAGACTGTAAAAAAAAACATTCATTCTTATAACACATCCATGTTTCACTCACACAGCCTCAGACAGTCACTTACTCACCTCGTCCACTGTGTGTGTCTGTTCTCTCTCTGTGTGTGCCTCTCTTTGACGTGAGCTGAGCATCAAGCTAGCTAGCACAGCATGGCTCAGTCTAAACTGCACAGTCAAAAATACAGAAGGGAGTGGGAATCAAACCCTGAATTCAAAGGCTGGTTGAAGCCATTTATTGGAGATGATACACGGGCATACTGCATGTATTGTAAGTCTGATTTCTATGCCAAACTTTCTGACATTAAAAAACACTTGGCAACTCAAAAACACACCCAAAAGGCAAAGCCTTATAACAGTTCCGCCCAAAGCAAGCTGCCATTAATAGTTAAAAAAAATGACTCTGCAAAAAAGGCTGAAGCCACCATGGCATTAGCTATTGCTGAACACTGTTCCATGCTGGCATGTGATCACATTGGGGAAGCATGTAAAGCTGCTTTTTCAGACTCCACTGCTGCTACCAACTTCAGAATGCACAGGACAAAGTGCACAGAAATGATTAATGGTGTTCTAGCACCATACTTTCTAAAAAAGTTGGTTGCAGATGTGGGTGATCAGCGTTTCAGCCTCCTCCTCGATGAGTCCACAGATGTCAGCGTTTCTAAGTATCTGGGGGCTGTGATAAGGTACTTTAGTGACACCAAGCAGACATTTGTCTCAACATTTCTGGGGCTTGTTGAGTTAGAGGGAGGAGATGCCAGATCTATAGCCCATGCTGTTGTGGCTTTCCTGGGGAAGTGTTGTCTTAAAAAAGAGAAACTCCTCGGGATAGGGACTGACAATGCCTCCGTTATGACAGGGATTAACAATGGGGTCCATAAAGTGCTGAAGGAAGAGTATGACCTCACAGATTTGGTTCATATTCGCTGTGTGTGTCACTCTCTGCAGCTTGCTGTAAGTCATGCTTCCAATGACACCATCCCCCGTAGTGTGGAGTACTTGGTACGGGAGACATATAACTGGTTTTCAGTGTCACCAAAGCGCAGGGAGGCCTACAAGGCCATATATGAGACAATCAACTGTGGGGAGAAACCATTACAGATCACCAAGGTGTGTGCCACACGTTGGCTCTCTATTGAGCCAGCAGTTTCACGCATTTTGGACCAGTGGGAGGAGCTTAAATTGCATTTTGCAGTCACCAAGTCCAGTGAACACTGCTACATGGCTGAGGTTTTACACTCCATGTACAATGATCCTCAAAACATCTTGTATCTGACTTTTTTGAAGTCAGTGCTGGGTGAGGTACAGTTGGCCATCAAGGCTTTTGAGGGAGAGCAGGTAGATCCTCTCAAACTTCTTGACAGCTTGGTTAGCCTGATCAAGTCTGTGAGTAGCAGGGTGCTGAATCCACTGGCAAATGTTGATGCACTCAAAGGGCCGATTGATGGATACATCAGTCCCAAACCGTACCTTGGTTATCTGTTTGAGTCAAAGGCAGCTGAGCTCCACCTTGCGCCTGAAGAGGAGAACAATGTCCGAAAGCGGTGTGTAGCCTTCACCATCTCCCTCACTAACGAGTTGAGGGTGAGACTGCCAGACAACATTGAAGCATTGCAGTACATGTCAGTATTCAATGTGGGGGAAACTCTAAAGCACAATAAGAGCCCTCGAGAAATAGAAAAAATAGCCAAGCTCCTTGGCTATTCTCCTGCTGACATAGACAAGATTGTCCAGCAATGGTGTGTCATCCATCTTCGTAAGTGGAATGAAACAAAAAACACAGTGGGCTTCTGGAGTGAGGTTTGGAAGTTCAGGGATGCAGCTGATCTCAACCCATTTCAGGAACTTGCCATGGCTGCTGTGTCTGTGCTGTCCTTGCCACACTCGAATGCTGAAGTTGAGAGAGTATTCAGTCAGATGTCTGTGGTAAAAAGCAAACTTAGAAATCGGATGTCCTTGCAGACCCTTAACTCCATCCTGTATATCCAATATGGTCGCAAGCTGTGTGGTGAGGCTTGCTATGAGCACAAGCTGCCTGATAATGTTGTGCAACTTTTTGGCACATCAGCTGCTTACTCATTTAAGTCAGCTCCCTCAGTTGCTGAACCTGCCATAGAAAGCCTTGACCAAAATGATGACCTACTCTTCCTGTGAGCCAGCACAGCTGGAATGGGGTGTGTGAGTGGAATGGGGTCTGAAAAAAACAAGGAACCTGAATTAACACCAGACCAGTTACCATCATTCTCTCACACTGCCATTGACAGTTTTTGTCTGTTGTCTCTTTTTGATCCATTTAGATTGTTAATGTTGCCAAGTTAAAATTGTCTATACAAAAAAAAAAAAATGTAAAAAATGTTATTGTTATGGCATAATATGTTCATGTTTTACTGTGACTTGTTGTGGGCTCCTACAGGTAAGTGGAGTATAACATTATAAACTATACCACACTTAAAAAAAACAAACAAAAAAAAACAACAAAAAAACCCCAAAAAACTAAAAAAAACTATATATAAAAAAAATATATAAAAAAAACTATATATATAAAAATTATATTTAAAAAAAACTTAAAAAACCTAAGTAACTCTGCCAAAGTGTGTCTTTTTTTGGTCACTTTGCCGGTCCCAAGCCCGGATAAAGGAGGAGGGTTGGTTGTAGAGATAGCAATTCCACCCCACATAACAATCATGTGATTAAATTTGCTATTATAACATTTAACAATACAGGACAAAACGAGCATTAAAATAATTTAATGTTGTTAATATTGAAGTTATTTTGTTTATTTGTAGTTCTAAACATATTTAGGGTGTTTTTTACTCACTTCTGCCTCTCCCATGATGTTATTCCTCTCTCCTACAGCGTCCATTACAGTTTATGCAAATTGTCGATTATGCAAATTAGGTGATGACGTCATCTAGCGACTTTTAGCGACTTTTGGGACAGCCAATAGCTACTTTCCTTACTGAGGAGTTGGCAACACTGGTCCAGACTTACAGCCTGGGTGGTCTAATGGAGCCCACAAAGCCTTTCTTATCCCAACCACTGGAATTCTAACAATGAAACAACTGAAGCAGGTAGTGCACTTGCCTCTAAGCAAGAAGATTGCTGGCCTATGTGGCCCTGTGATTGGCTGGCGACCAGTTCAGGGTATACCCTGCCCTCATAATGCCAGCAGGGATGGCTTCAGCTCTTGAGACCCCAAAAGGGACGAGTAGTATAGATAAAGTATTGATGGATGGATATTTTTAATCGTCTTTAAGCTTCAACACTCCAACTAAGCTTTACAGCTTTGTGCTTGTTTGGTGTCTGACAGTGGAGAAAAGGCATCAGCATCACCCTCTATGCTGATTTTTGTACAAATATTCACTTCTAGCTGCCATCAATCTCCCCTCCTCCTCCAGCTCCACAGATTGGGCAGCGCTGCTTTGGGCCACTCACAAGTGTCATAGAGTTAAGCTTGGCTGGATGGATCTAAACGACTACTGACAGGCAGGAGACAGGAATACAGCTGCTGCATATGGAAAGAGCCCCCTTTGGGTCTGGTTGACATGTATCAAAGTCATTTATTAGAATAGCCAATCACTTTGTGGCAACTTAATGCCTTCATGCACGTTGTCATGCTCAAGGTAACAGAATGGAAAAGAAATTTGATATGTGTGACTTTGAACATGATGTTTGCGTGTGCCACAGTGGTCTGAGTATTTTGGAAACAGCTGATATACTAGAAGTTTCTCACACAACTGTCATGGGGGTTAACAGGAAAATGATCCAGAAAAGAAATAGAAAAGGACATAGGGGTTTGAGATGACAGAAGGGTAACAGTAACTCAAATTACTACGCATTACAAACCAAAGTATACAGAAGACCATTCCTCACACAACAAGTCAAATCCTGAAGCAGGAAGGCTACAGCATCAGGAGGTCACACAGAGTGCCACTCCTGTCTGCAAAGAACGGGCAACTAAGGGGCCGTTTACATGGCGCCGAAAACGCTCAAATCTGATACGTTTTCATTGCGTTTTGGCCTTGCGTTTAGATGGAGCGCGTTCCGTTTTTACTGAAAACGGAAACTTTTGAAAACGTGCTCCAGAGTGGAAAGGTTTGAATCCGCTCTCCATGCAGCTCCGTGTAAACCCGTATCAGAGTGTTTCAGGGTGAAACGCTTACGTCACCGCATGCGCAGTGATCATTCACATGAAGGCTGTGCGCGCATACCAGGAACAACAGCGGTTTCGGGCGTCTGCTGAGTAACGTGTGAGCCTCTTACCGTGCTCGGTTTATTATCCAGACAGAACTATCCAGACAGATTTGTTGTCCAAACTGATTTGTTGTCCAGAGAAGAAACTCCTGCATCTCTGTGCATCTATTCGCCAGTCTTGTTTGTGAAATGTTATTCTTCTTCGTTCGTGTGTGATAGCAGGGCTGCCTCTCTGCAGACCCACACCGCCATCTACTGAACCGGCATGCACACCACAGCGGATTTACAGGGGATTAACTCGTCTCCAGCGTTGTCATCTGAACGCAGAAGAATTTGAAAACGCAGAGGAAGAATCTTTGCGTCTGCAAGCCAGGAGTTTCCATGTAAACGGCCCCTAAGAGTGCAGTTATCATATTCTCCCAAACAATAGAAGATTGGAAAATGCTGCCTTGGCTAATGAGGTTCAATTTCTGCTGCAACATTCAGATAGTTGGGACAGAATTTAGTGCAAACAATGTGAAAGCATGAGATCAATCCTGCCTTGTGTCAGCTGAACACTTTGTGCCCCTTAATACCAATTAAACATTGTTTAAGCACAACATACAACCAGATTGTTGTTGTTCAAAATTCCAATCCTTTCATAGCATATAGTGAACCAATCTTTTAATGTTTACTGCCAGCAGTAAAACATGCCATATAAAGCTCAAAACATTGAGTTCAGGCTACTCTAGGAGCTAGCGGTGGAAAGCAGCTTATTACATACTCCAGTTACTGTATTGGGTGGCTTTTTCTGAGTAATTTCTCTGCATATGATCTGTTTGTTTTTTCTACCAACTTTAATGTGCTTTTTTCAGCATGTTTTAGGACATGCATGTCTCTCATTCAGCATCATTTTTCAATTCATCTATAGCCTCTGAAGTATCTTCAAATGGTTTTCAAAGGCCCTCTAAATTTTGAATCTATTCAATGTTGTACCACCCCCCACCCCCACACACACATCCCTCCAACACACAGTCACACACACACAAACACACGCACAAACACACACACACACACACAAGTAATAAACACTTTCAATAATGCCAGTAAGTTACCAAAGAACACTGTAGGTGGAATTAAAGTGTACTCAATATTGACAAATAGTCAGAGAACCTTTAAGTGCTAGTGCAGGAAACCAGACTTTTAATTTTAACAACGTTTTTGTTAAAGGAACAATGTGTAGTCTTTTAAGTTATTTATGAGCTAAAAACAATACCTACACTGTCCTCATTTGTGTCAAATTGCCTCTGCCAACAATCTGACTTGCCCTCCTGAGTGAATAATTTACTATCTGTATTCGCACAGAGCGGACACATTTTATAGGGGTTTCAGTGTCCTTCAGTCTATTAAAAAACTATGAACAGCAGAGAGACATAAAGCACTAGCTAGTACTACTGGCTAAGGCTAAGCATGTTTTCGTGACTTTAACAGTTTGTTGTTCTTTTGAAATAACACACCTCTTCGCCAGAAAAAAAAATGCGGTAGAAATTAGAGGTTGCCACGCACATTTCAAAAAGCAGGGCGCTAGAGAGCACTATTTGTTTGAATGCAAAATACAGTTTCACCACTTGATGGGAGAACAAACTACACAGTGTGGGTTCAAAGCTGAGACCCTCGGTGTGAATGCATTAATTGCTAACAAAACTAGTTTTCTATCAGAAATTCCTTATTTCATTAAAAAATGACAGGTCAGGGGCACAAATAGACTGGTGAGGCGGAGAAAAGCTAATGCCCTTGTTGCATCAGGACTGAAGTCTAGTCTGTGCCCTTGAGGCCCTACCCCATGTTTCCCCCACTTTCTTAGCCCATTTTCAAATGCTATCTAGTGTTTCCATTATAAAGAGGCACAAAAGTCTATTTATAAAACATAGCAACAATGTGACATACCAGATCGACAGTCATATCTCTAAGATATATTTTACTAGTTCAGCGAGACAACAGCCTATAGAAAGTGTTTTGGGAAGACAGTGCCTCTCAAAAACACACTGTGATCGGTTTATTTTCCTGGTAATCACATTCTTTATGGGAAATCAGATGATGCAGTTGACAAGCGCTGCTGTAAAGTGCATGACTTGACCCAGTTTGTAAATCAGATTCCTGCTTAACACATTTCATCACTTGGACTTTCTCTTGTTGAACTTTGAAATGACGACACTCAGTCACACTGCGGTACACACAAATACACACAAATACACAGAAATACATCGCTTTGCAAGAACAGAAAGAATAGAACATATTAATTAGGCTATCTCAAGGTTTTTTTTTATTTTTTGGAGGGATTTGTTGGGGTTGTGAGGGGTAGACGGGAAGGGCAGGACCAGAGGGACGAGCCAAAGTTTGACTGTGGGAGAAGACGGAGTAACATGGGGAGAAAAACAGGCAGACAGTAAACCATAAAGGAGTCCTGACAAACTGAAGAACTAGCTTCAGCATATCAGGACTCTGATGATCCACTGTGCTGCACTGTGGGGGTGGGGTGGGGAGAAAAACAGGCAGACAGAAGATCATCAAAGAGTCCTGACAAACTGAAGAACTAGCTTCAGCATATCAGGACTCTGATCCACTGTGCTGCACTGTGGGGGGTGGGGTGGGGAGAAAAACAGGCAGACAGAAGATCATCAAAGAGTCCTGACAAACTGAAGAACTAGCTTCAGCATATCAGGACTCTGTCAGCTGGGTCTGCAGCTTGTTCTGTCTCCGGTGTTTCGGTGTGAGGAATTTTTTTGCTCTCCTCCACACAGTCACCTTCTCACTCTGGTGGAACAGGTCTCTGACTCCCTCTAGTCTCTTCTGAAAGTCTTCAGCCCTTGATGTTTGGCGGTCTACCTCCTCATTCACCCCGTCCTCGACAGCCTTGTAGATAGCCTCCTGGGCAACAAGCTTGGACATGAGGAGAAGGCTGTTGTCCTTCTGGGCCTGCACTTCCTCCGCCAGGGTCTTCAGCTGCTTTAGGGGACTAACAGGGGAAGCCCAAACTAACAGGGGAAGCCCTGTTAGATTGTCCTCCAGGTGGTCAAGCCTCTGCTGCAGGAATTGTCCATGTCGTCTGGTGGCATCCAAATCTGTCTGCAGGTGCTGACGGGCCTTCGTCACAGCTCTGAGCTTTGAGGAAAGCGAACCATTCCTGGAGGTCAGCTCTTTGATCTGTCCACCTAGGAGATCCTCTCTGCTGGAAGCCTCATTCTTAAGGGCCTCAACCTCCAGAATCAGGCTGCTGATTTCAGCTGTGAAATTGTCGGTCAGCTTCAGACCCAGGCGGATTTTATCATTTACCTCCTCCTCCAGTCTGATGACCATCAAATCCAGCTCTTTTCGTTTTTCTCTAGAGTCTTCCAGGGCTTTACTGAGTGCCAGATTGGCCTCCTCTGCTGTTGAGAGTTTGGAGACCAGATCCAAGTTTCTCAGTTCGGCTGCTTCAAGCTGTTCCTTAATACAGTCCACCTGCAGATCACCGCTGGAGGCCTCCTCGTGGTTACGTGGAAGACAGGAGTCTTCTCCAACTTTCTCCTCCAGCTCTTTCTGGAGGTCATCAGCCCGGGTTGTCTGGCGGTCTTTCTCTTTTTCTGCCTCCTTCAGCTGTTTATGGAGGTCATCAGCCCGGGTTGTCTGGCGGTCTTTCTCTTTTTCTGCCTCCTTCAGCTGTTTATGGAGGTCATCAGCCCGGGTTGTCTGGCGATCTTTCTGCTTTTCTTCCTCCTCCAGTTTCAGACTGAGAGCTTCGATGTCTTGCTCCAGAGCCTCTATTTTGTAGAAGAGTTCCCTGCTGCTCTTCTTTTTCTTTGCCGGCAGTTTTGGCTCAGTTGGTGGTATAAGCTGGCCGCTCTGCAGGGCGCTCTGGAGTTTAAGCTCCTTTTTGAGGCATTCAACCTCCTCCTCACTCTGTTTTCTCTTCTCCCGCTCCTCCTTCAGTGCGTTCTTCAGTTGTTTTGCTTCCTCCTTTAGTTTGGCCTCGAAGTGGTCAACATCAAAAGCTTCCTGCAGGCCCTCCTCTTCCATCATCTCACCCCAGGAGAGCGTGCTCTCTGCTGCATCACTGCAGCTCAGCTCTTTGATGCACCTACCAAGGAGATCCTTCAGCTGTTCGACCACCTCCTCACTCTTCAGTCTCTTCTGGTGCTCCTCCTTAAACATGTCCTCCAGCTCCTGGAGTCTGTCTTTCTTGGAGTGAAAGCCATGGGGATGCTTCTGTCCTCTGTTAGTTGAGGGACCTGACTGGTCAGGATGCTGCCTGGTGTCGAAGTGGCGGCTCCTGCTGTTGTTCCGGTGGGCCCAGTTGTTTGGTTCATACATGTTATGGGTATGGTTGACGTTCTCCCTCATAACATGTTTTCGATCCATCGTTGGTTGATCTATGTGTCTCAATACCAAAAATGCTGCTGCTAAAGATGACTTTTGCTGCTGCTCAGGGTCGATGCTGCTGCTACAATTGACTCCTGAAGTGCTCAGGGTCAATGCTGCCGCCATGTGGACGATGAGACTGTTGGGTTTAGGAAGTAGCTCTGCTATTTAAGCTATCAGAAGCTCTCTGTCTTTTGATGAGTTGAATTCCATGGGTGACATCAAAACCAAGAGGCTTTGATGCTTTTCATGACAACACAGAATAGCTCAGAGATTCTTGTCATTTTAAAAATAAACAAAATGGCTGACTTGTCCTTAACATTTAACATCAAACCTCATTTTACTTCAGTGTTTAGTGAGTCTACCAAAACATCTCAAATTTCCCCAGTATTTCCAAAGACTAAAAATGTACATTTGCCAACAGTGGACAAGATTATGTTCATGTTCATGTTGTGCTTCAGAAGACTCAGAAAGAGTTAAACCTCCAATTCCAGCTGAGCTGAGGAAGCCATATGGTCTAGGGTGGGAACTAGAGAGCGGATTCACTTTGTCCTGTACCGTCTCACAGTCCTTGAGTGTAATCAGAACCAAGGTCATGCTGACCTTTAAGATTTAAGGTTTTGAGAATTAAGAGCAGTTTGAGATATTACGTCAAGGTTTTGGTACTTCCAGTGAACAACATTGGGAGAGCTGTTTTATTTTCAAGATAAACAATTCAAAATCCATAAAACACACACACACACACACACACACACACCCACACACACACACACACACACACACACACACACACACACACAGTTAACCCAAAGCACCACATTTTTCATCCACTGGCGTGTTATTTTCACTGTCTTGAGGAAGTGGTTTGTGGTCTCAAGCAAGATTTATCTTTCAGTTTAAAGGATTTCAAAATGAGGAAATAACTCCAGACTTTAAAGCTTTCCAATAAACCCATAAAAAATATTCTAAAATCACAGGATTAGTATTGGTTTAAATGTCACCAATTGAACATATTCCAATTATTAAATATCATTATCCAAGTTGGTTTGTGTTTATCATGCAACATATCACTTAGGAGTTTTCAGTCATATATTAATCACTCAGAAGAAGATTTAGTGTTATTTCATGAATAGTTTTATGCAGCAATATGTAAGAAATAAATTTGATGCAGCTTGGAACCAATGGTCTCTGAATGCATAAAAACAGTGCCTACCCACTTGGACAACTAGCATGTATTGACAAACAGGGGATTTGGTTCAGGTTCAGCAATATGGCATGGTTCTGCACAACTCAGCTAGTGTGTCTGTCATTTATATACTATTTGTATATAAATAATATGCACAGTATGTGTATTAAGCTGTTGCAATAAAATCTACTGCTGTGGTTAACAAGCTGCATTTATGATATGACAGTGGAGACAGGCTTTTAGCATAAGGTTTGTAAACTTTTAAAACTAATTGCAACATGATCAAAAAGTAATGGAGAGCTATTTTAGATTCTCTATATTTGAATTTCATCCTAAGATGTGACTGGATATATCATAGGAATTAGGTTGTTTGGTTTATGTACATAACTCAAAAGTTGGCAATTTCAGGGTATTCGCTAGGCCCTCCAAGTCATGAATCTTGTTTACCTGAATCTGGATTCTTAGCTTGACAACACATAATAGATAATTGTACCGCTCATGTACATAACTCAAAGGGCACTGAAGGGCAGCCTGTCAGAATCTCATGCCTGCAAACCAGCAACATTCTGTCACTCCACTATACAGCTTTATTATTAATGAAATGTTTCTTGTGTGAATAGAGCACTTGTGAACATGTTTAAATGCAGAACTTTTCTACATATATCAGAGCCCCATCATCTAGAGACAGTAACACCACTGTGACATACCTTAGTTGATCAATAAGACCTTTGCATATAGTGTGTCAAGAAGACCCTTTATGTTCGAGCTGTTTGACATTTCTGTCTAACATGAAATTAGTGCAGCAAGCCATTTTGTGGCTGTTCCAAGCTGGATAGGTATATCTCCAATATTCACTCAACTCTATATTACACTCAGTGCTGCTTGCATCTCTACCTAGGACAAAACTTGGCTGCCATCTGTTAAGCTACTAAAAGTGGGACACCAGCGGCACCAGTATGATATAGCCTAACACTGCGTCTTCTACTGTTTTTTTTGTTTTGTTTTGTTTTTTATCTATGGCTGTAGGACAGATCATAAACACCTTAAAGGGCATCAGCCCTTACCCTTCCCTATTCCTTAACAGAGACTATAACTACTTGAAAGTGTTCCAGAAATATGGTGGTGCATATATGGTTGGAAACACTTGCCTTGACTTATTCTCTAATGCCATTGAATCTGCATTTCTTACTGGCAGTAGCATCTTCGGAGACAATCATAAGTAAAATAAACATGGGTCAAACAAAATGATCTGTCATCTTTAAAACAAGTGTATCAAAAAAAATGACAAGAATGTACACAAAGAAGGGTTCACACACATTTTAACCACTCCAAATTTGCTGCATATTCCTGATAAAGCCATCTTTAACTGTACTTCCTTGTTGTGCAACTTCCTCCCTCCTTCTGCTGACAGTACTTCATTCCTGTTAGACTACTAAGTGACATTCATTACATACAGCGTGGTCTTTCAAAATAAACTTCTGGGCTCAAGAAAACAAAATAAGAATATGTTTACAGAGTAAGTATTTAGACCACTAGTGATGTGTGCACAAAGGCCAACAGATATGCTTGCTGTTTGATCAAGATTTGGTATCTGGATTTCTCTGAAACCAACAGAGACACTCATAAATATTGTAAATCAATCTCTGACCTTGGGACCTAACCTTGCAGTGCAGATTGACCAGCCTAACTTCATGTCTGTAACAGAGGTAGAAAGTGACTGATTACATTTACTCGTGTAGCGGTACATGAGTACGTTTTGCGTACTTCTTCTTTTTAAAATATTGTCAAAAATTTGTACTTTGACTTTTACTTGACTGGAAGTAATGTGGGCTACTTCACTACATTTTAATTCCCATCCGTTATTGAGTGTAAAATCTTTGCCTTTACAAAATAATAAATATAATAAAATAACATGCTCCAGATATACAGCAGAGAACAACTACAACAGCTGAACCAGTGTTGCACCAAAATCTGTGACCATCAGAATCTGTGACCGCAGGGGTGATGGTGGGCACTGTCTGCGTGTGCATTACCTCCAAAAGTGGAGAAGAAGAGTTACGTTACTATCATACGCAAAGATAAGTTTGGTTAACATTTTCGAAGTTTTTTAACATGGTCTGTAATTTCTCCATAGCGTTTGGACACCGTTGCTTTGTTTGTGACCCATCCCAGACATAGGAATGTAACGCTGTGCGTCAGTGAAAACTGGATAACCAACATTATATCAAGCAATGTTTTGGGGAAATAAAGGCCATAATCTACTTTTGCAAAAACTGCATTTTGTGTGAGGATCTATGGACTGTTTTAAATGTAATTTATTTATTTTATACTTAATTTTTAGATAATGTAACCCCGCTGTACATGTTCAATCAATAGGTCAATTTTAACATGAGTGCTCTGTCAACCATTTGGACAAATAAAGTCTCAATTCATACCCCAATGTAAAGAAACAACAGTGCAGCCACAATTTCTGATGGCTGTTAACAGAATATCTGACCTCACTGTACATGCATAATAATGCTTTTTAAACATGTAGTAACTGTTCTTCGGGCCTTTGTCATTCTCTCACATTGATCTGGGCTCAAGTTTTCTTATCATGGATCATCACACAGTAAGGAATACAAGAGTCACAAATTCTGATAGCAGCATTGTGCATGCATAATAATGTATTTAAACACCTAAATTACTACTTTATTGAACATGTACAGAGGGGTTACATTATCTAAAGATTTTGAAGTATAAAATAAACTACGTTCAAAACAGTTCATAGATCCTCAAATAAAATGCAGTTTTTGCAAAAATAGATTATGACCTTTATTTCCCTAAAAAATCACTTGATATAATGTTGGTTATCCAGTTCCCACTGACGCACAGGGCTACGTTTCTATATCTGGGATGATTTCTTCTTTAGTAGGAATCCCCAACAAATGGCACCTACTCCTGCGTAGCAGACAAAGCAACGGTGGCCAAACACTATGGAGAAATTACAGACCATGTCGAAAGACTTCGAAGCTGTTTAGATGTTAATCTTTGCGTATGACCGTAATGTAACTCCTCTTCTTCTTCACTTTTGTTGGTAAAACACACACACACAATGCCCATCATCGCCCCCTGTGGTCACAGATTTCGGTGCAACACAGGCGCCAATTTAACCACAACATGATGGACGCTGATCAGCCAGGCAGCAGCAGTGCAGTCCCAGCTGAGAGCCAAACCACAGCAGGTTGTGGGTCTGCAGCTGAACACAAAGGAAATTAAGCACCTTCCTGGCCTTACTTGAGTGAGCTATTCAACGTTCAACCATTTATGCTGCTCACTACACAAGCCATCCAATCCCTCCCGCAAAAAGACTGATAGTTCATGTAGAAAATTCAACAAAATGACCCCTGCCTTCAGTTAAACAAAGCAGAGACAGCAATGGACAAATTCAACAGGGGGCATTAAGAAAAATGCAGGGGGGCACAAATTCTTGGTCATTACTGGATTTATTCTATATGCATATGTGTTCCATTTTAAAACACAGCAAGTTTCACTCAAGACATTGTGCAAAGTTCAAATTCACACACACAAGGGACCGTACCATAACTGAAAGTCACGAATTTGTCTCTTTCTCTCTCCCTTCCCTTCCTTCCTTCCTTCCGGTGTGCACATAGCTATGTGCGCTTCAGTGCACCAAAATTTAAGTGAACATTAAACACCTTTAAAACAGCTGGAGGCAGTGAGTGTTGCTGCTAAATTTCCTGAGGACAGTGTCCCTACACTCTGTGGTAGATTTGGGAGTCAAGTCTCTTTCAAAGGCAAGCTGAACCAGGTGGGCCTTTCTACTGTGGAGCATCACACATCTGAGATCAGAAAACATGCTCCTCGTGTGGAGAATGAATTCTCACACATGGCAGCAGAGGCTCCGAATGTTAGGGGATGTCTGAGTGCAGTCAGTATGCTGGGCATTGCTGCCAGATGTAAGTGATATTTTGACAGAAGTGTGGAGGGGGACAGAGAATCACATGCATGAAACGTTCACTGATTGGAGCAGAGAAAGGAAGTGAAACCTGAAGAGGAGATTCTCATCATCCATGTTTAAAATGGAGCCACTGTCAGAGGATGCAGCCACTATCCGCTCTGTGGACTACAGATGTGATATTTTTCATTTAAAGTCTGGCTGTTGTCTGTCAGTTATGTCCTTTTGCAGTGCACCTGATGACCATGTCCACATTTGGTTTAAATTCTTTCTAAGTCACTTCATGCGTTTTATAATTCAAACCGTTTCCTTTTGGTTCTCGTGCAAGTTTACGTGGAAAAAAAGACTTAAAAATGACAAGTCAGCTTTTTGGTTAATATAAACTCCACATTCTTCATCAGTCCAGCTCTAACCCACTATTTTCACACACTTGCTTTTTTTCTAAATGATTAATTCATCCTGAGGTCACCTGCATCACTTGTTCTCAAGCTTGTAAGAATAATCTGTAACGATCAAGCTCCAAATGCACTCCACTAGTTCAGCGGTTCTCAACCTGTGAGTCAAGGCCCAAAAGTGGATCTCATTACTATTTTCAGTGGATGTTGTATTAATCAGGTAAAAATGCTGCAAAAAATGTCTTTGGTGTATGGAGGCCCAAAAAAGACAAACATTCATATATTTTATTTTACTCTGTTGTACTGTAGTACATATAATTGCTCTCTCAGGATATCGACATAACCCTTCATCTTAGTGTTCATCAGATTTTAAATGTGAAGACTCTAGACTTGACTACACTTGCCTGCTTTTACTTGAGGACTCAACTTGACTCTCCTGTCTCCAGACTGGATTTGACTCTTGACTTGAGACCAAAGACTTGTGACTAACTTGTATATAAGTTTTGTCTTGTATCTTGTTGTCCTTTATATACTGCAAATGAAACAACCCCAAGCCTGTTCAAAAAGTAACTTTTGCTCTGAGTAAATTTTGAACAAGCTTTTTACTTGAGCACATTTTTAGACCAGTACTTTTCCTTGTACTTACTAAATTTTGATCTGAATAGTGAAATTTTTACTTGAGTAAAATACTTCAGTACTCTTTCCACCTCTGGTCTGTAATCAGACTGATTCATCTTGCTAAGCTTCAATGTATCACAAAATTTAACAACAAAATGTCAATCTTCTTAGTAAACTTCGCTCCACTCTTGACATGTATTGGAAAGAACATTAGTGGTTCATAATCTGTCCTATACACAGCAGCAGTAGCACCCAGCTTATCGGTAATGAATGTGATTGATGGAACAGTCAGCCAATTACCTGCTGGATATTCTTTTGAAAGTGTCTGCTTATTCACAAGCACTTTCTGTGGGCTCTCTAATGAAGTATATTGAACTGTGCAGCGGGTGTGTCAGGTTGGATATCCCCTGGGTAACACCCATATCCTCATCTCCTTTAACAAAGACTACAACTACTTAATAGTTGTGGCAGTATTTATGGATAGTACTGTAAATACTCACTATTATGATATTACAATCAGACAGTATGCACACAAGGACATCTCTCAGCTCTTATATGTTGTATGATAATAATGGTTATGGAGATTATATTGATTTTTTTGTGAAAACAGTGTTGACTATAATGTGCCCAAACTTCCCAGAGTACCTTTGATATCAGATTACAGCATGGAGTTTTATTTCAAGTAGTGAGTTAACTTTTGTGATACACTTTAAATAAAAGGTAAAGCAAAACCAGTTTTGTCTAATTTCTCTGACATATGGAGGTTCTCTATCGTGTCAAGACTATCTCTCCACCCCCTCCTACAGAGAGGTGAACCTCATTCTGGTGGCTCCCAGTTGGCCCCAGATGATCTGGAACCTCATTCACCTCTCTGTAGGAGGGGGTGCAAGACGGCATCAGTGCATGGCCACCACAGGTGGTGTGTCTTAAAAGAGTAATCCACGACAGCTGCCCCCATGGGGGTTAGTCCCCATACATATGGAATATGTAGGTGGAGAGGTTACATATGTAACCATCTGATTTTTTTAGAGAGAAAAAAATGAAAATACAAATTAAACTAGAAAAGCACTTGGAGAGTGCAGACCTCCGCCAAGCAGCACAGTTCCCACAAAAAAATCCTTTGAACAATTCCTGGATCCAGACGGTGTTCTGGATCAACACCAAATTTTAATCATTTCTTCCTTTTCTCATGCTGAACATTTCCTGAAAATTTCATCAAAATCCATCCATAACTTTTTGAGTTATTTTGTTCACAGACAGACAGACAGACAGACAGACAGACAGACAGACAGACAGACAAACAAACAAACAAACTCTCCCGAAAACATAACCTCCTTGGCGGAGGTAAAAATGCAACCCAAATTGCATTTGTGTGGCTAAGTCTAGAATTTAACTTTCAGGCGACAAAGCATTACTTTGCATATGCTTTAATTTTTCACTCTACTGCTGAAAACAGGATTTCTGAAAAAAAAAATCTAAAATGGTCTTTCTTAAGTTTCAAGTGTTGCTGACTATAATTAAACTACAAAGATAGTAAGTGTCCAAGACCTTACAGCTAACATATGTCCACTCTGGGTGTACAGATGTCCTAATTTGCATAAAACGCACATGATCCTTTTTAGATTTAAAAAATGTTCATAAAGACACTTATGGTTTTGAATATATTTAATTATTAATGAAAGACAATGTCACGTCTCACAGAATCAGTTATGTTTTTTAACATCCCCCTATGTAGGAGAAAACAAAATCCATTAACCATGCCTGTATTGTTCTATGACTCTTTATTATTCTATTTTATTTTGTTTTCCCATATATTTTTAGAAAGGTTAAGCATTCTAGAAATGTCTTCCTCATTCTATCATCATGTGTACAAGAGGCACATCCTGCTCTCACTTTTGCTCTAAATGTCAGTTAGTGTTGTAAGCTTTCACATTGATACATAGAACCACATTGCTCAGATTCAACTTTCACATGTCCATTGTGAGGAAAGAGAAGCCTCTGACCTATTTTTCTTTACTTTAATAAAATCGCACACCCTCTGTAAAGTATAAGTCATTTGAACAAACAGTATCATATCATATACGCAAGGGCTGATCATAAATAAATCAAATATGGGGCAAACAAATTGACCTGTCATCTAAAACACAAGAAAAATGACAAAAATGTATTAAACACAAATAAGAGTTCACACACCTTTTCACTGTTCCAAACTTGCTGTATATTCCTGTATCCATGTAGTGTAACTTCCTCAGCCCTTCTACTGAAGAGTCTCAGGTCGTTCATTCCTGTTTGACTGTCAAGTGACATTACATGCAGCGTGGTCTTTCAAAATAAACTTCCGGCATTAAGAAAACCATAAAATAAATCCATGTTTTCAGAGTATTTAGACTGCTGGTGATGTGTTCACAAAGGCCAACAGATATGCATGCTGTTTGATTAAGATTTCATTACACTTTTTCACGGTTCTTAACACACAACAATCAGTAATTTGGCACAGTTTGCAAAACGCTCACTTCAAATACCAATTGCTCAGCCCAATTTGCCAGATCTAAACACTGCCTTATCTGCATTAGACTCTGACTTTCCTTCTTTACACTCTGATGTCAATTACACATCACCTTGTTGTCAAAGCTGTACACACATGGTCAGTTGTTGCACACACACCCCAATTGAAATCTCAAAGCATCAACCCACAACACACAACCATGCAAATCTCTGAACACCCAGGTCTGGTGAGCAATTTTCAATCAGGAGAACTGCAGCATAAAAGGGCCTTGAGCCTCTGCTTTGTGTGGTGAGCACTGAACAACAGGCAACGACAACCAGAGAAGGAGAGGGGTAAGAGTGAGAGGAGGAAGAGGAGGAGGAGGAGGAGATGGAGGAGGAAGACAGGGAGGAAGAGGAGGATATGGAGGAGTAAGAGGTCCAGGAGTAGGAGGACAGGGAGGAGGAGGAAGAGGAGGAGGAAAAGGAGGACAAGGAGGCCATGGAGGAGGCCTGTGGTGATGTCTCTGCTTTGGTCTGTCAAGGCTTTACCTATGAAGCACTCGAGGTGCCTTGCCAGATAGACCATCCTCTGTGATGTGGATGAGGCCTTCTGGCCAGATAAAAACTGGAGACTTGATGTGGTCTAGTGTAACTTTTGACTTTTTTTTTTTTTTACATGCATTTTCTTTAGAAATGCCTGTGCACTGAAACACTGTAACTAAAACAATGATTTGCTGCATACTTGTGAGATATTTTATGTTTGAAGAAGTGGGCCTACACAGACATTTTCCAAAAGGAAAAAATGAGTAATTTTCACGAGTCATTGCCATTCACATTGTGTGTTGCATTTCTATAATTGGGTTTTCAGTTTTGCACATCAGTGTGCTGTGAATGCTTGGTAGTGTGCAGCAATTGCTGAGCTGTGCATATCAACTGACTGGTATGTGTGTGTCATTCATGAATGTGGCTGTGTGTACCAAATGAGAACACGAGTTCCATTTTGTGAACAGTTAAAAGATTTGATGAGAAAGAGTCATCTTGAAAAGGGAGTGTCAGGTTTAGCATTTTGTGTGTGAGGTTTTCAGGTTTGTGTGTACAATTTGAAGGAATCTGTTAGTGTTTTGAGAAACGTGTGTTAAGAACTGTGAAAAACTGTAAGATATGTGGGTTTCACATTTATCTGAAACCAGCAGAGACACTTATAAATATTGCGAATGAACTAGTGGCCTGGGGACCTAACCTTGCAGTACAGATTGATCAGCCTAGCTTGATGTCTGTAACCAGACTGATTCGCATCTTGCAAAGCTTCAATTTGCCATGACAATATTTGCCATGAAAATAAACAACAAAATGACAAACTTAAAAAGGATATTTTTGCTCCAAATTTGACTTGTATTGGAAAGAATGTGTTCTACAAAGTGGCTCATATTCTGTCCTATACACTGCAGCAGTAGTGACCACAGATAACCATAAAGTATATCTAAAAAAAAAACATTTCCAGTAAGCCACTACACTTATATAACTGCCAACATGGCAGCAATGTGGTTGATAACATTGCTGAGAACATCTACATTACTGCATGGCTGCAACACGGTTTCTATGCCCCTTTCAATAGCCTTTTATAACATAAAAGGCTATTGAAAGGTCACTACTATTACCAAATCATATTCTGCCAATGTGATAGTGGCAAGGTGACATTCTCTATCCAAGGCCAGAATGTCATCTTAGGACAGGTTGAACCCACATTCGATACACTTTACACACAGTGCTTCGGGGGTGTTCGTCCCGCTCCAGTTAGGTTAATACAAAGATATGATGAGGATTGCATGAATATCCATCCCGCTGACACGACGTCAGCCCCGCTCAAGCTCAGTTCGCATCACGTAAGCCCCGACTGAGCCCCGTCGCTTGCGATGTCTTGAAAGGTACACAGTCGGGGCAAAAAGGGATACATCCTTGTCAGTCGCCGGCATAAAACTGTCAGGATTGAGCCACAATCAGCCCGACTGAGCTCCGTACGTGCTACGCTCATACCATTCGCCCTAGGACTGCATTAGGCTTCCATCCCGCTATACTAAGAGTGGCGATTCTCCACGACAGTTTTGAACTGTTCAAAACTGTCATGACCCTTCCACGTTCCCTGCCGTTCATCCACAACAATACAAGACTGATCCAGACCAAGTATCGCATGCACCACGACCAAAGCACGTTTCATCAGGATTATGACAATCGTGCACAGTCGCCATGAGAAACGGGAATGTGTGACTGGGGCATGACTGGCAAACACAAGCTGCTTGGCAGTCAATCACAGATCTACAATATACTTTATGAGAAATAAAATATGAAATATAAATACCTTTTCTTAATAGAAAAAACAAACAGACATATTTTTAAGTGTTTTTTTACTGGTATATTTTTGGAGCAACACATCACTACTATATCTGACAGTAATTGTTTCTGTTAAGCTATTTCAAAGTATTATTAAGTATAATTTTAATTTTACAAAAGTGAATAAAACATGCAAAAAAAGGAAATAATACTGATTCACCGGTACATCCCAACATGTTGTTGAGTATCAATATTTCTGAGCCCAATTTTGATGTTCCAGACATTTGCAATTACAAAACCCCCCACAAAACAAACAAAAAAACAGACTAAGAGGTAAGACAAAGAGGAAGGGCTTAGAGGTAAAATTGGGATTCCCCGAAAAGACTATAAAGACAATTTATAGACAAAAACAGAAACATTTTCAAAGTTGTTTTTAAAGCTATGGTCTACGATTTGGAAGCTTTGTACACATTAATAACACCGTTTATAAGGCTGTTATGGTCCTATGGTCCTATCTACACAGTATAAAGACCAAAAAGAATGAAAAAAATCCATTCAGTATATCCGCTGAAAAGCTGCATACTAGCTGACCAATCAAACCTAAGAACCTGCGACTATTAATTGGTCCGTGAGTTGGTCTGTGAGTCCATCCAATCCTCGTCTCCCTCGCTACGCAGCGTCATGCCCATGGTCCCGCCTCCTCCCCTCTACCTCCGGTGAGCAGCTAGCAGCGTTAGCTACTGAACTATCATGGAGCCGGAAAAGCCTAGCGCCGAGACCGAAGCCGCCTCCCTCTCCCGCGGGGCCCAACGGAGCTCTGCCCGCGGGTTGAGGCCTGTTAGCGGGCTAACGGCTAACGAATAGCCTCAGCCGGCCGTCAGACCTTCAGCATCGACCGTTTCGCCCCTGGTTGATCAGGTAATGGCTTTGTTTACTACAGTGGGAGATGTCTGCTGAATAACTCTGGTTAGTTTGTGCCTGCACGGGCTAATAACTTGTAGGGGAGCGGGTTAGCCTGTTAGCCGCTAATCGTTTGCACTGTAAGCTGAGCTGGGGAGGACAGGCTGAGAAAGATAAATCCTCCCCCACACTCGGCTCTGCTCTGGCGGCGCCAGACCCGCATTGCCGCTGGTCCAATTGAAATGGCTACTGCTGTGTGTTACAAGGGGGATGTCTGTCGTATTTGATACTTTCAGTTGAGCTGAGCTGTTTTTGATTGAGTTTGCTGCTGATATATTGTGCTAGTCGCTCGTAGCTCTGTCCGAGGGGGCTTTATGAGGCGACACGAGCTGGGGGCGGGATCTTGGAACACGGAGGGGAGAGGTGAGGGAAGGGGGGGCAGGCTGCGGTTTCAAATCGTAGACCCTAGCTTTAATTACTGGTATATGTTCATTTTTGAGAAATAAATTTTAAATGTATCTGTAATTGTTTCTGTTAAACTACTACAAAATAGTACTTGATGCATTTGGAAAAAAATGAGTTAAATATACTTTTAAGGGAATGATGTAAAAAAAAATACTGAAACACAAATTCATCCCACTGTTTTGCTGTGCTAGTATGTCTAAATACATGAGAGTTCAATACTGATTTTCCATTATATTGAAAAAAACACAAACTGTATTTGCCTTTTATTTCAGCCTTACTGTTCGTTCACACCAAAAGTGTCAAAATCGCTTGTTGACACTCTGGCCACTCTCACTGCGCTGCTTTGCAGTTGAAAACACACAGAAGCACTTAGCCAGGGGATTCGATGTGAGTGGCCGGAAGGGCGGGGTTTACAAAGCTGCGGTGCAGATGTGTTCTGCATCACCATCTCCTTTCACTCTCGTTTTCACGCTTATATGTTTATATATAAAGACTGAACTAAAATTGTAGGAGCAGAAAAGGCTTATAAGGCCGTAAGGCCAGTGTGTAAGAGCAGATTAAGACCTCAACAACAGGAAACATCTGTTCAATTCACCATGCCAAAAAAATAGGTGTTCCTTATCAATGTTTGGAATTGTTTGTCCTGACAGCGACTGGGAGACTGGATATTGTGCTAATCTAACAAAAGAGAGTTCCTCTGTTGACATCAACGTGACATGTCAAGAGTTGGTTACGTGAATCCAAAACTGCTTATCCCAAAAAGGAATATGTTTTGATTCAAGGGTGCAGATGTGGGGGGACAGATGAGCGTCTTCCTGAGTAGAAGGACTAATGACACAAGAACATGCTATATCAGTTGAGAGACAAGAGGAGGTGTTCATATGCTTGATTGAACGATGTCTTCTGTTATGGACATCTTCCTGTTGCTCCTGTAATAAACACCGGACTTCAACTGCTGAACTGCTTCGCATTGTTTTGTCTCTGCTCATTCTCTGATCGGGGAAAATCTCCAACAAAAATAAGACAAGTAAACAGATATAAGCACAGTCTTGTGACCCTTAAAGCTATGGTCTACGATTTGGAAGCTTTGTACATATTAATAACACCGTTTATAAGGCTGTTATGGTCCTATGGTCCTATCTACACAGTATAAAGACCAAAAAGAATGAAAAAAATCCATTCAGTATATCTGCTGAAAAGCTGCATACTAGCTGACCAATCAAACCTAAGAATCTGCGACTATTAATTGGTCCGTGACTTGGTCCGTGAGTCCATCCAATCCCCTGTCTCTCTCACTACGCATCGTCATGCGTAGTGCGTCATGGTCCCGCCTCCTCCCCTCTACCTCCGGTGAGCAGCTAGCAGCGTTAGCTACTGAACTATCATGGAGCCGGAAAAGCCTAGCGCCGAGACCGAAGCCGCCTCCCTCCTTGGGCCCAACGGAGCTCTGCCCGCGGGTTGAGGCCTGTTAGCAGGCTAACGGCTAACGGCTTACGGCTAACGAATAGCCTCAGCCCGCCGTCAGACCTTCAGCATCGACCGTTTCGCCCCTGGTTGATCAGGTAATGGCTTTGTTTACTACAGTGGGAGATGTCTGCTGAATAACTCTGGTTAGTTTGTGCCTGCACGGGCTAATAACTTGCAGGGGAGCGGGTTAGCCTGTTAGCCGCTAATCGTTTGCACTGTAAGCTGAGCTGGGGAGGACAGGCTGAGAAAGATAAATCCTCCCCACACTCGGCTCCGCTCTGGCGGCGCCAGACCCGCATTGTCGCCGGTCCAATTGAAATGGCTACTGCTGTGTGTTACAAGGGGGATGTCTGTCGTGTTTGATACTTTCAGTTGAGCTGAGCTGTTTTTGATTGAGTTTGCTGCTGATATATTGTGCTAGTTGCTCGTATCTCTGTCCGAGGGGGCTTTATGAGGCGACACGAGCTGGGGGCGGGATCTTGGAACACGGGGGGAGAGGTGAGGGAAGGGGGGGAAGGCTGCGGTTTTAAATCGTAGACCACAGCTTTAAGCGACATTCATTGCATGCAGTGTGGTCTTTCAAAATAAACCTCTGGGCTCAAGAAAACAAAATAAGGGTATGTTTACAGAGGAAGTATTTAGACCACTAGTGCGGTGTGCACAAAGTCCAACAGATATACTTGCTGTTTGATAAAGATTTGGTATCTGGTTTTAAGATTTATCTGAAACCAGCAGAGACACTCATAAATATTGTAAATCAACTATTGGCCTTGGGACTTAACCTTGCAGTGCAGATTGATCAGCCTAACTTTATGTCTGTGACAAAAGTAGAAAGTGACTGATTACATTTACTTGCATAACCGTAATTAGGTTTTTGTGTACTTCTTCTTTTAAAGTATTTTCAAAAATTTGTACTTTGACTTTTACTTGACTGGAAGTAATGTAGGCTACTTTGTTACGCTTTAATTCGCATCCGTTATCGAGTAAACAAATTTGGCCTTTACAAAAATAAAATAAAATAAAGTGACATGCTTTGGTGCAACAGCTGAACTAGAGTTGCACCTAAATCTGTGACCATCAGAATCTGTGACCGCAGGGTGTGATGGTGGGCATTGTCTGCGCGTGCACTACTGACAAAAGTGGAGAGGAAGAAGAGTTACGCTACCATCATATGCAAAGATAAGTTTTGGTAAACATTTTCAAAGTCTTTCCTCATGGTCTGTAATTTCTCCATAGCGTTTAGTCACCGTTGCTTTGTCTGTGACCTAGGAGTAAGTGTCGTCTGTTAGGGCTTTCAAATAAAGAAGAAACCATCCCAGATATAGAAACGTAACGCTGTGCGTCAGTGAAAACTGGATAACCAACATTATATCAAGTAATGTTCTGGGTAAATAAAGGCCATAATCTACTTTTTCAAAATTGCATTTTATGTGAGGGTCTATGGACTGTTTTAAATGTAGTTTAATTATTTTATATTTCAAAATCTTTAGATAATGTAACCCCACTGTACATGTTTAATAAATAAGTAAATTTTAACATGAGTGCTCTGTCAAACATTTGGACAAATAAAGTCTCAATTCATACCCCAATGTAAAGAAACAACAGTGTAGCCACAAATTCTGATGACTGCTATCAGAATATGTGACCTCATTGTACATGCATAATAATGCTTTTAAACATGTAGACAACTGTTCTTTGGACCCTTGCCTTCATCTCACATTGATCAGGACTCAAGTTTTCCTATCATGTATCAACACACAGTTAGAAACACAAGAGTCACTACTTTATTGAATATGTAAAGCGGGGTTACATTATCTAAAGATTTTGAAGTATAAAATAAATAAACTACATTTAAAACAGTTCATAGATCCTCAAAATAAAATGCAGTTTTTGCAAAAGTAGATTATGACTTTTATTTCCCCCCAAAATTGCTTGATATAATGTTGGTTATCCAGTTCCCAATGTTGCACAGCGTTACGTTTCTATATCTGGGATGATTTCTTCTTTAGTAGGAATCCCCAACAAATGGCACCTACTCCTGCGTAGCAGACAAAGCAACTGTGATCAACGCTATGGAGAAATTACAGACCATGTTGAAAGACTTTGAAGATGTTTACCCAAAGTAATCTTTGCGTATGACCGTAACGTAAAGCACACACACACAATGCACACCATTGCCCTCTGTGGTCACAGATTTCGGTGCAACACCGGTGCCAATTTAACCACAACATGATGGACGCTGATCAGCCAGGCAGCAGCAGTGCAGTCCCAGCTGAGAGCCAAACCACAGTAGGTTGTGGGTCTGAAGCTGAACACAAAGGAAATTAAGCACCTTCCTGGCCTTACTTGAGTGAGCTATTCAACGTTCAACCATTTATGCTGCTCACTACACAAGCCATCCAATCCCTCCCGCAAAAAGACTGATAGTTCATGTAGAAAATTCAACAAAATGACCCCTGCCTTCAGTTAAACAAAGCAGAGTCAGCGATGGACAAATATTCAACAGGGGGCATTAAGAAAAATGCAGGGGGGCACAAATTCTTGGTCATTACTGGATTTATTCTTTATGCATATGTGTTCCATTTTAAAACACAGCAAGTTTCACTCAAGACATTGTGCAAAGTTCAAACTCACACACACAAGGCGGTGTACCACATCTTAAAACTACATATTTGTCCCCCCCCCCCTTCCGGAGTTCACACAGCTATGTGCGCTTCAGTGCACCAAAATTTAAGTGAACATCGAACACCTTTGATGCAGTGAGTGTTGCTGCTAAATTTCCTGAGGACAGTGCCCCTCCACTCTGTAGTAGATTTGCGAGACAAGTCTCTTTTAAAGGCAAGCTGAACCAGGTGGGCCTTTCTACTGTGGAGCATCACACATCTATGATCAGAAAACATGCTCCTTGTGTGGAGAATAAATTCTCAAACATGGCAGCAGAGGCTCCGAATGTTAGGGGATGTCTAAGTGCAGTCAGCATGCTGGGCATTGCCGCAAGATGTAAGTGATATTTTGACAAAAGTGTGGAGGGGGACAGAGAATCACATGCATGAAACGTTCACTGATTGGAGAAACACTATCACACAAAGCAGAAAAAGAAAGTGAAACCTGAAGAAGAGCTTCACATCCTCCTCGTGTCTAATTTGGAGCCACTGTAGGAGGATGCAGCCACTATCTGCTCTGTGGACAACAGGCATGATATTTTTCATTTGAAGTCTGGCTGTTGTCTGTCACTCATGTCATTTTGCAGTGAAGCCAATGAACATGTGAACATTCTGATGAGCATCCTTTGTCACTTCATGTGTTCTATAATTCAAACAGTTTCTTTTTGACTCCTGTGCAAAGTCTAAGTAAACAAAAAAACTTAAAAATGAGGAGTCAGGCTTTTGGTTAACATAAAACTCCACATTCTTCATCAGTCCAGCCCTAACCCACTGTTTTCACTAACTTGCTTTTTACTAAATTATAAATTAATCCTGAGGTCACCTGCATCACTTGCTCTCCAGGTTGTAATGCACTCTACTAGTTCAGCAGTTCTCCACCTGTGAGTCAAGGTCCAAAAGTGGATCTCAAAACAGTTTTCAGCAAGCAGTGTGTAAATCTACGACGGAGGATTAGGGCCACGTTGAAAACTAAAAAAAAGTAAGGTTATGAGAATAAAGTCGTAAAGTTACGAGAATAATCTCATAAATCACAAGAATAAAGTTGTTAAATTACGAGAATAATCTCATAAATTACGAGAATAAAGTTGAAAAGTTACGAGAATAAAGTCATCTTTCAGGTCAAACTAGGAAACATCTACTAGGCTATATTTAGAAAGATATTCACAGATTCGGACTTTGCGGCTCAATAACTCCTCAACAAAAGAACGTAGTTCCAAACCCGACCCCTCTTTTTGATCACTGTAATGAAGACTGTGAGCTATAAACTCGTTTTCCTCCAAACAAGCCGTCAATACGCTGCCGCTGATGGCTCGGAGGCTTAGGGAGCATCGGCAAATTACCATATCGGAGGAATAGTGTGAAAAAAATCGAATAACTTCCCTATACTGAGAAGGAAAGTCTTCAAAATCACAGCAAATACAAAGGATCTTATGTTATTCATACTATGGGTTATATTTTCTTTAAGACTTCTGAATTAAACTATTTTACAGGACTTTCTGATTGAAAAAAGCAAATGCCATCAAAGTAATGAGATCTACCAACCAAGTCATAACAAAACATGAATGGTGATCTCCTCTTCTTTAAACTACAGCTCTTACTTCAGTGAGGATGTTTTGATTTGATTTGAATGTTGTTTTCTTTATTTAATTGTGTTATTTAAAATGTGTGGATAATAATAACTACAATGATTTTATTGTTGGTAGCTGTAGTGACACTAAAGTCACACTAATGATCAAACATCTCTTCAATATTGTATTACATCTCCATTTTAAGAGAAATTGTTCTTAATGTAATTTATAAGACTTTTTGAATTTTGATGGATACTCATTTACAGCTAATGACGAAAAAACTGTAATAACTGAACTGTTTTTTGTTGCAGTGACACCAAACACAGCCTGATGATCATGCATCCCTTTTGACATGTACTACAGCTCTTTCTTTAAAGAAATAGTTTTTCATGTATTTTATTTGTTCTTTTTATATTGGCATTTACTAATTAATAGGTTATGGCTATAAAAACTGTAAAAACTTAAGCGTTTATGGCTGTGTTGACACCAAATTCAGCTCAATGATCACAAATCCCCTCTGCCTTGTTCTACAGCTCTTATTTTAAAGAAATAGTTTTCCTGAATTTTATTAGCGCTGTCAGGCGATTAAAAATAATAATCTAATTGATTACAGGATTTGTAATTAATTAATCTAATTAATCGCATTTTAATCTCATATTTTCTTAAAGTCCCCACCTAAAGAATTTGAATTCTATGATATTATCAAATTGTAGAGGATGATTAATCAAATGAATACACTAAAAAGAGAAGATTGTAAATCTACATTTTTATTGGTGACTAAATAAAACCAAAGTCAGGGCAACTTGTCCAGAAAATTCTAAGCTCAATCAGGCAACTCAAATTACACTTTAAGTGTGTTTCATAAATCAAATTCAAAATAAGAAAAAGGTCGAGGACATCCAGCAAAATAATTAGGCCTGATGCATTATTAAAGAGTTCTGTAAATATAGATAAATAAATTCAAAAATAAAATAAAGCGGAGTCTCAAATAGGCTATTCCTGTTGTCACCTCAGCTTTGTTTGGTTTGACTAGAGACGCATGTGTGAAGTGACATGTCACTGCCATGTACGGGTCCTCCAGCTGGCCAATATCAAAATGTTTGTGTGCTATGATTAATCGCGATTAATTTTTTTAGTGCATTAATTTGCGTTGTAATTAATTAATCTAATTAATGCACTAAAGTGACAGCCCTAAATTTTATATGATTTTTTAAAAGATTGGCACATATTAATAAATAGATTATGACTATAAAAACTGTAATAACTTAACTGTTTTTGGCTACAGCGACACCAAACCCAGCCCGAGTGATGCATGATCATCTGGCTGAGTTTGGTGTCACTGCAACAAAAAACAGTCAAGTTATTACAGTTTTTTTCATCATTAGCTGTAAATGAGTATCCATCAAAATTTAAAAAGTCATATAAATTACATTAAGAACAATTTCTCTTAAAATGGAGATGTAGTATAATATTGAAGAGATGTTTGATTATTAATATGACGTTAGTGTCGGGTTTGGAACCATGTTCTTTTGTTGATGAGTTATTGAGCCGCAAAGTCCAAATCTGTGAATATCTTTATAAATGTAGCCAAGTAGATGTTTCCTAGTTCGACCTGAAAGATGACTTTATTCTCGTAACTTTTCAACTTTATTCTCGTAATTTAACAATTTTATTCTCGTAATTTATGAGATTATTCTCGTAACTTTGCGACTTTATTCTCGTAACCTTACTTTTTTTTTAGTTTTCAACGTGGCCCTAATCCTCCGTCGTACAAATCAGGTAAAAATGTAACAAAAATGTCTTTGGTGCATGGAGGCCCAAAGAAGACAAACACCCATATGTTATTTTACTCTGTTGTACTGTAGTACATATAATAGTTCTCTCAGGACATCGACATATTCCTTCATCTTAGAGTTCATCAGATTTTAAATTTGAAGACAATGTTCATAAAAATGTTCATAAAAACACTTATGGTTTTGAGTATATTTAATTATTGCTGGAAGGCAATGTCACATCACAGAGGTATCTTATCTTCTCATGCAAAATCTGTTTTTTTATGCCTGGTGGCTACTTAAACTCATAAGCTTTAAGTCATTCTTTGCACAAAAGCAACCAAAATGTTCTCATGCAATTTTTGCTGTGTGTCATAGCTTGTTTGCAAGAGATGAGTCCTTACTTACCAAGTAAGAGTAATTTCATGAGAATCAGTTATTTTTTAACACCCCCATATGTAAGAGAAAACAAAATCCATTAACCGTGCCTGTATTGTTTTATGGCTCTTTCTTATTCTGTTTTATGCTGTATTTCTATGTATTTTGGAAAGGTGAAAAGTGTTTCTCAGAAACGTCTTCCTCATTCTGTTCTCATGTGTACAACAGGCACTTCCAGCCCTCATTTTTCCTCTAAAAGTCAGTTAATGATGTAAGCTTTCACATTTGTACATAGAGCCACATTTCTCAGATTCAACTTTTACATGTCCACATTGAGGAAAAAGAAGCCACTGACCTATTTCTCTTAACCTATCTATCTATCTATCTATCTATCTATCTATCTATCTATCTATCTATCTATCTATCTATCTATCTATCTATCTAAATACATATAGATCTATATATCTATATCTTTATAACAATCTCTCTCTCTCTGTCTGTCTGTCTGTCTCTCTCTCCATATATATCTATATATATATCTATATCTATATCTATCTATATCTATATCTATATATATATATATATATATATATATATATATGTGTGTGTGTATATATATATATATATATATATATATATATATATATATATATATATATATATATATCTATATACACATATATATATATATGTATACATATGAAGAGAAACTTATAGAGATATGTTAGAAAGACAACAATGGTTCTCAGAAACTTCTTCCACCTTCTGGTCTCATGCGTACAACATAGTTTCTGTAGCAGGCATTCCCTGCCTTTGCTTCTGCTCTGAAAATTAGTGTTGTTAGCTTTTACACATGTACATAAACCATATTACTCACACGTCCATGTTAAGGAAAGAGAAGCCGGTGACTTATTTTATGTAAACTTTAAAAAATAAAATCACACCCTCTGTAAAGTATAAATCATTTGAACAAACAGAATCATATCATATAGGCTACACAAGAGCTGATCATAACTAAAACAAACATGGGGTTAACAAATTGATCTCTCATCTAAAGCACAAGAAAAACGACACAAATGTATTTAACACAAATAAGAGTTCACACACCTTTTCTCTGCTCCAAATTTGCTGCATATTCCTGTTAAAACCTTCTTCAACCTTGCACCCCTGTACTGTAACTTGCTCAGCCCTTCTGCTGACAGAGCTGTTACCTGACTGTCAAGTGACATTCATTACATGCAGCGTGGTCTTTCAAAATAAAATTCCGGCATTAAGAAAACCATAAAATAATATGGAAGCCCATTCCCGCCAGGAAAAAAAGAAAAAAACTCAAAAGTAAAAAAAAAAAAAAAAAAACTATGTCATAATTATGAGATAGTAAGTCATAATTATGAGATAGTAAGTCATTATTATGAGATAGTAAGTCATTATTATGAGATACTTAGTCATAATTATGAGATACTTAGTCATAATTTTGAGATTGTAACTCATAATAATGACATAGTAAGTCATAATTATGAGATAGTAAGTCATAATTATGAGATAGTAAGTCATAATTATGAGATAGTAAGTCCTTATCATGAGATGACTTACTATCTCATAATTATGAGATACTATCTCGTAATTATGACTTACTTTCTCATAATTATGAGGCTACAATATTGCACAGGGGGAGGTGCAAATGGACCCTGCCAAAGGCAACGCTGTGAGGGAGTGGCCAGCACCCACCAACCGTACGATGCTCCAACGCTTTTTGGGGTTTGCCAATTTTTATCGGAGGTTCATTCGGAACTACAGCCAAATTGCGGCACCCCTCACTGCTCTCACCTCCACCTCAGTACTATTCAATTGGACCTCTAAGGCTGAAGCTGCCTTCAACAAGCTCAAACTCTGCTTTATCTCCGCTCCAATTCTGATCCAGCTTGATCCCTTGACCAGTTTATTTGTTGTGGAAGTGGATGCATCTGATTCTGGGGTAGGAGCTGTGCTATCTCAAAGGGCAGTCATTGATAACAAACTGCATCCTTGTGCCTTTTTCTCGCGCAGACTTTCCCCTGCAGAAAGGAATTAAGACATTGGCAATCGGGAGCTGCTTGCTGTTAAACTGGCACTGGAAGAATGGCGAGACTGGTTGGAGGGGGCGGAACAGCCCTTTATGGTATGGACAGATCACAAGAATCTTCCATACATACAAGGCGCTAAGCGCCTTAACTCCAGGCAAGCTAGGTGGGCCTTGTATTTTGGTAGATTTAACTTCACTCTAACCTATCGTCCAGGATCCCACAACACCAAGCCTGATGCCTTGTCAAGACAGTTTTCAGAAGAGCCTTATCCTGACCCAGAACCAATCTTGCCCCCAAGATGCATTGTGGCAGCTACTACTGTGGATATTGAGTCACTGGTTAAAAAGGACCAGATCCAACAGGCCGAGCCAGGTAATGGCCCCTCTAAAAGTCTCTTTGTTCCAGATGCTGTTCGCTCGGAGATCCTACAATGGGCCCACTCCTCACGCCTTACCTGTCACCCTGGGATCAGTCACACCTTGGCTTTCCTGCGACAACGTTTCTGGTGGCCCACCATGGAAGCTGACACCCGTTCTTTCGTTTTGGCCTGCCCCATCTGTGCGCAAAACAAGACATCTACAAAACCCAGCTCTGGCCTTCTTCGCCCTCTACCCATCCCGGGCCGTCCCTGGTCGCACATTGCCTTGGACTTTGTTACTGGGCTTCCATCTTCTGACGGTAATACAGTTATCCTAACTATCATCAATCGTTTTTCTAAGGCTGCACACTTCCCAGCCCTGCCTAAACTCCCTTCAGCTAAGGAAACTGTGATCTCCTGGTTAAAAATGTGTTTTGCCATCATGGACTGCCTTCTGACATTGTTTCTGATAGAGGACCACAGTTTACCTCACAGGTCTGGAAAGCCTTTTGTTCTGCCCTAGGAGCCTCTACCAGCCTTTCCTCTGGATACCATCCACAAACTAATGGACAAACTGAGAGAGTCAATCATGTGGAGACAGGTTTGATTTCATGTCTCCCAAATCAACCTGTCTCCACCAGCCCCCTGTGACCCTCCGCTCCTCCCCCTCCTCCTCCCAGGTTGGTGGATAATGAGCCAGTGTATACTGTCAGATGACTACTTGATGTGCGCCGTCGGGGACGTGGTTTGCATTACTTAGTGAACTGGGAAGGGTATGGTCCTGAAGAGCGTTGTTGGATACCACAAATACTAGATTCTTCACTCATCCATGACTTTCACCGCCAACATCCTGACAAACCAAGGTGTGCGCCAGGTGGCGCACCTAGAAGGGGGGGGTACTGTCATGACTCCTGCTTGATCCCTGCAGCAGAGTGTGTGTGTGTGTGTGTGTGTGTGTGTGTGTGTGTCTGATTGCTAGAGTGGGACCTGGTGTGCAGGAGCTGGGCTGCAGCTTCAGCTGTGGTGAATCTGCAATTAACTCAGCTACATAGACTGGGCTCCAACTCCACCAAGCTGCCAGATCGTAGACGCTCATGCCTGCAGTTAGTCTCGCTCCAGCCCTTAGAAGCTTTTGCTGTTATCATTGGTTTTTTGGATACTAATACCTTTTTCCTCTTTTTGCAGTTTCCTGCTCAGCTCCTGTCTCACTTCAACACCAGCATCTGTCTTGGAAAATCTGGACAGTTCACCCCCAGACTCATTTACTACTTGGACTCTGATCTCCTGCTCTGCCCTCTGGATACTAGTAGGACTGCAAGCTTAGTTCTGCCCTCTGGACTCTGACAAGAACTGGGACAATTTTAGTCTGCCTTTCCCTCTTGGCTTCCAAAATCATCTGTTTATCCACGCAGTTATTCCAAACCTGTCAACCTACCTTTGTGCAATAAATACCCCTTAAAACTGTCTTTTGGCCTTTCTGGATCTGACTTGCTTTTGGGTTCTTGATAAAACAAGCTGAGGCTTAACATAGGGTAAGCATTCCCAAACACTTCCTGTGGGATCTCCCCAAAAGAACTAGTTAAATATATGAGCCCTCCATCTCAATTGCCAATTTGCCAGGTTACCAGCAAACACAAGCTGCTTGGCAGTCAATCATGGATCCACAATAAACTTTATGAGAAATACAATATGAAATATAAATACCTTTTCTCGTTAAAAAAACAAACATATTTTGAAGTGTTTTTGTTATAGGTATATGTCTGGAGCGATACATTACTAATATATCTAACAGCAACTGTTTCTGTTAAACTATTTCAAAGCAGTATTAAGTGTAATATTAATTTATAAAAGTGGATAAAACATGCACAAATTGAAATATTACTCATTTAACAGTAAATTTCAATATTTTGCTGTGCAACTGGGCCCAATATTGATATTCCAGACATTTGCAATGACAAAAAAAACCCACAAAAACAAAAACAAACAAAAAAACAGACAAAAGCTGCATTCGCCAAGTATTGTTGCATGTCCATGAATACCTTATTTTGGTCACCGTTGCCATCGGCCATTGCTCTGTGACATCAAGTCAGCTGGAGTTTCACCGTGATCATATCATATATCATATAATAGGATGTATAAGCGGACATTATTCCCACTGTATCATTTTCACTCACTTATCAAACACAAAACACTGCAGCTGATGCCCTGCAGCAGAATTATCTGTGAGCTTTCCGCAGTCCGTCTAGGCAGAACTAATGTCCTCACTGACTAATGCTTCCCACACAGACATAAATTGATCCTCTGTAGTCCAGATGAATAACTGTCTATCTAGGGTACCGCCCCACATGCACACATGGCTGAATGGCTGTTGCCACACAGCCACACACGACATCGCCTGAAAAGATCAACTTTTTTAACTTTGACATTGCGCGATGTGTGAAGTGATTGTCTTGAACACAGCAAGCCTACGCGGGAGGGTTAGCCCCGCCTCATCACGGCTGTACATTTACTTTGCATGGAGAGTGATCGCCGAGATAGTACAAGTAGCGTCCAGTGTGTAAGCACCATAAGGTGTAAGATGAAGAGAAAGGACTTAGGGGTAAAATTGGGATTCCCCAAGACAATAAAGATAATTTATATACAAAGACATAAACATTTTCAAAGTTGTTTTTGATTATTAGGTATATGTTCATTTTTGAGAAATAAATTTCAAATGTATCTGTAATTGTTTCTGTTAGACTACTGCAAAATAGTACTTTATGCATTTGGAAAAAAAGGAGTTAAACATATTTTCAAGGGAATTATGTAAAAAAAAATACTGAAACACAAATTCATCCCACTGTTTTGCTGTGCTTGTACTTTAGAGTTCAATATTGATATTCCATTACTTTGAAAAAAACAAACTTTGTTTTACCTTTTAGTTCAGCCTTAGGCTTTTAGTTGGCAGCAAAAGTGCAACCTTTTGACTTTGTCTCTGTAACCAATATTATCTTCCACCCCACCACATGGTCACAAATGTGATGATGCTGTTTTAGCAGTCAACAGACTTAGACTCTGTGCAAGCTCCCGGTTATCACAATGATACTACCTACCTTGGCCCACAATTGCCCGCAACACAAACAATTGAAATGTTCCAACATATAATATGATAATATAACAATATGATAATGATAATAATAATAATAACAATAATAATAATAATAAGCAGGAGAAAAAGTAAAACTGTTAAGATGAAAGAACAAAAAATAGAACGACAAAGACAATCTATAGAGAGATCTTAGAAAGAGAATGGAGGCAAAGTCAGGGCGAAGCCTCCTGAAGGGAGACAACACTCCTGCCCTGGACAAAGCTTTTTGCTCAGTTTTCCCCTTAATAAAAATGTTTTTGTCTAAAATATGTCATATATATTTAAGGTCAGAGACCAACAGCCTATCTTATGTTATGTAACCATGTAACAGAGAAAGAGCTCAGCTTGAAGTGAAGCTCTCGTTGGACTTCTGGTCACGTACGCTCTCTCTCAAGGCCACGCCCCAAAGCCAAGCACTCTCAGACCACTAAATGAATTATTGTGAAACACAGATTGCATCCTTCAACACTGAATCACTCCCTAAGCAGAACAAAGGATGAGCATGTCTCCCATGGTAGAGACTGTGCATTAACCCATTAGGCAAAGTAATCAATTATTAATATCATGAATTTCAGAGATGGGAAACTTAATGGTTTCCTGGTCCTGTGACTGATTATAAACTCTATTCTAGCATTGCACCCATTGTGGTTGGAGCAGGTAAATTTGGGAGTTCTGCTCACGTATAATTAGGGCTCAAGGGCTTGGAGATGTCAAAGGTCCACCAGAAGAAAAGAAAAACAATTCTGGCAATTTATTCATTAGTAATGATCATTGTTTCCATATGTATGGACAACATAATCACATAGCAGGTTAAAGCACAAGCCTAAGAGCAAGAAGCTTGTTGGGTCTACTCCCTAAGTCAGGGCCTTTCTATGTAGAGTTTGCATTTCATCTACGTATATGGCTGGAAACTAGTCCAGAGTGTGCCCCACTTCTCGTCCAATATCACAGGCCTCTGTGCCCTCTTGACCCTGAATGGAATGAGAGGTACTGGGTATGGATAGATTTGTATCCATTAACTGACACAGCTGTGCAGAACCATAGACTGTAGAAAACATGGACGTCATGTCGCTGGGCTTAAATTGAAGCTACCACGAAAACTGCTCCCCCTGGTGACCGGCTGCAGTATAGGTCAAATTTCCGTCTCCCCCATTCATCTGAACGGGCCGTAGAGAAACTTCAAAAAATGAATACACCTCGGAGAAATATTTCTCCCATCCGTATGCTGTGGTGATATGAAAGTATTATTGGGCTGCGTTTTTTCCAAGTCCTCTTTTTTTCTGAAAAATTTCTTTTTCATCAGTTATTAGAGTTTAAAATAACCGCAGTTTACGGCAGTTTCACAATGATTGTGTACGGCGTATGCTGGGGAGTTTTGCGACAGTTTACGACAACTATGTCGAGATATGGTCCAGATTCTCTACTGGCTGCACAATGGCAGCGCCCTGAGGGGGGATATTATGGCTTCAAATCCGTTACATGGTAGAAGGCGGAGCCACGCTATCCAGTTCTTATAATACATCCATGTGCAGAACACTTAAAACCGAGCATGGGTCTGCCAGACTGAAGGTAAAGTTATGGAGACTGTTTCATGTCACAATTCATGTACCATGACAAGTCTGAGCACAGCCACAAGACACAAGGTAGTTATACTACATCAGTAAGGTCCAGTCAAAGATTTTGAAGCAGTCTGGAGTTTCAAGATGTTCTTTTCATGCTCTTTTGAAGAAGTGTGGATAAACAGACAACGCTGAGGAATGAAGACCCAAGAATAAGCCAAGGAATGTGGTGCAGCAGATGTTGAAGTGTTTCCAAGTTTCAGAACAAAAGGAAGTCACATGACAGAGCCACTCAGCGGCCTCTTGAGGAATTTATTCAGAGAGAGAGTACAGCTTTAAACCAAATCACAAAAGATGAATCCCTATCACCTGACACTTATCTGACTTCATAGTGCTACCTTATATCGTTTTATAACAACCAGTTCTTGCCGAGACAGTCCCCACTCAGGTCAGCTCAGCTCAGGGGAACATTTGCAAAGTAGCACTTTTGGGAACTTCTGTGTTGAAACAGCTCACATCCAAGCCCTGCCCTCAAACAAACAGCATTTTGTCCTATAATAACATCTGTTTCCTGTTACTGCAAGCAACTTGCTCCAACACAGATAAAAAAAACCACCATGCTCACTTCCTTTGAATTTCAAAGATGTGTCATCATAAGCATTTTTTTTTTCCCTTGTCTGCATTATCTTTACAGCTGAGCACTGTGTCCGGTGGCAGCGTTGGAAAGACTAATGCATTTTTCTTCTAGCAGTGAGAGATATGTGAATATGATTCACTGCTATAGTGACCATCACCAGCCCTCCCTGTAGGCTACTCCATCATATAAAACTTTATTTAACCCCTGATGGGAGCTGAAGGGGAGGGCCGTGCCACACCACAGTGTGAAAGAAGGGGAAATAGTGACAGACAGGACATGACAAGACAAGACAACTGGGAGAAGAACAAACAGGTATTGTAGTTAGTTTAAGATAGTAGTTCAAGTGCTGTGCTGATGCAAGTCCATACTGGAAGTATGTGGTGTGTATGAAGAGGGTGGCTCATGTGTAGAGTGCTGGATCCCGACCCAGACGTCACAAGTTCAAATCCTGGCTCATCATAGGCATTTTAACTTCATATCATATGATCCAAAGCTGGTATAGTAAGAAATGATAAAATGTGGAAAAACATCAAAAAAGTCTCCAGTGTACAACCAATCACAACATGCCACACCCCACTGCCAGATATCAAGCCAGTTTATGATATCACAGGCAGGTGCTAGATCCTGAGCAGATCTGTTCCCTTGAGCCAAGTGATGAGAAAAAAAAAGATTTTTTAAAATTTATACCATACCAGTACATATCAAATTTTTCTGCTATACTGATATGATACCATTAATTTCCTACAATGCATACAAAATGCTTATGAATTTGGTGGTTTTCATTGTAGTCCAGATTAGTAAAACCGTCCAGTCATGTTTCTTCCGCCTGCATTCAATTGCAAAAATCAAACATATACTCACCCCTAAAGACCTCGAAAAAATAATTCATGCCCTCATTTTTTCCAGACTGGACTATTGTAACTCTCTCCTCCATGGTTTGAACAAAAAATCCCTTTCTCGCCTCCAAGTAGTCTAAAATGCAGCAGCTAGGCTTCTAACTGGTTTTAGTAGACGGCATCACATCACTCCAGTTTCAGCCTCCCTCCAGTTTACGACTGACTTCCTGTCAGTGTATGGTTGTTACACTGTGGTACAGATTGCGACTCGCTAGGAATGGAGCTACATTATGCTTAAAATAATTTTAAGTATTTCCACATTTCTTTCAGTCCTATTACCATCTGACATTTTTAATCTAAGAAATTAATTGATGCATATTTTGAGGTTCCAGGACTGCACAATCAAATCGAATGTCAGCATAAAGTAAGATTTGCTTGATTCTCTTAATCTTTAAAATTTTCTGTCAGTGGGAAAAAGGTGTGGGTAACACCCTGGACGCATGCAGCACTTTAAAGTTATGTTGTTTCCTCTCCCATTTTGGCGTTGCACTTCCTGCAAAAGTCATCGAAAGTGTTCATTGATGCAGACTCGCTGTTTAAGGGCTGAGCAGTCCACGCCCCTCCACACTACGCGGTTTGGGATGGCTCTCAATATGGCAGACCCTCCGTGAGGACCTGCAAACTGAGGGGTAGTGGGTATGGAGAGTGTGTATGGGGCAGTTTGGGATTGAGCCTCAGTCTCTGTTTCTCAGTTCTCTTTGTAGGCGATTCGTCTTTGCTGAGTCACTTCTCTTCAGCATCTCTGTGTCTTCCAGTGCTTCTCTGGTGAGTTTTGTATGAACTTTTCAGTGACATTAATTTACATTTTGTTAATGATTTGATTTGCTATTTTGTTAAGGATTGTTTTCGCGTTTGGAATTCTTTTTGGAATTTTGATCCCACTTTTAGTTTTAAATAAATCATTTTTGTTAAATCAGCAGTTAGATACTTTATTTCTGTTTTTTTTTTTTTTTTTTTTCATTCAAGCACTATTTTTCATGTCATGTTACTGTGGAGACAGAATTGTCAACCAGCACTCAGCTGTGCCCACAAGCTAACACACAGAAGCATAACACAGTTCTGTAACAAACTCCAAAAGGAATGGTCAAAATCAAGCAATTTCTCGCACTGATACTCTCCACTTTTGACAATTTCAATAAGGACATCAGTACTTCCCCTTCCCAGTGACAAAGCATTGTGTTTGCAGTGCCTCTTTTACCGATCAGGACTGTGCAGCTTGATGGCTTAAAGCAGCTTAAAGAACTCTGGTGAAAGACCTCAGAGAAGCTGTGTTACCAAGTCCAACTCATGCGGCATTGGGTTCACAGTTCATGCATCCGCACCACCAGGTAACTTGTGACGTGTCCTGTTTAGGTTACACAACTGCTCTCCATCCCTCTTTCTACCCATGACTAAGGGGGAATCCCAATTGTACCCCTTTGCCCTTGTCTTAGCCCTTAGCCCTTGGCTTTGTGCGGTCACATCTAGCAGTTCTCTAAAGAGCTCGGAGGAAGGGCAAAGATGAAGGGCTTCACAGAACTAGAAAAGAAGATAGACCAGGACCCCCCTTCCCATAACACACAGGGCCCTCTGACAAAGAGGCAGAGCAGAGTATGACGGAAGTGCATAATTTAATGGAATTATTTAATAACCAAGTAAATAGGTATCATGTTTTGACTTATTGGTTGAATTATACATTTTCTTGCTAACGAGCTAGCTTTCGTGGCTATAGCTACAGGTATTGTCAAATCAGCCTACGACACAGCCAGCAAGTGGCTCTGGGGGATGGCATAGTGGGAATCGTATGGTGTCTCATTCTTAGGAGCATGTATTCACACCTTCTTCTTGGCCCTCAAAACAGAGGGCTAATGCTGCGTTCACACCGCAAGCGACCCAGCTACCAAAATCTCTGGAGTTTCAGGATGTTCTTTTCAATCTCTGACGTATCGTCGCGCGACCATAAATACCTCATTTTGGTCACCGTTGCCGTCGGCCGCCGCTCGGTGACGTCACATCCGCTCGAGTTTCACCGCGATCATATCATACATCATATAATAGGATGTATAAGCGGATGTTATTCCAGCTGTATCCTTTTTCATTCACTTATCAACCACAAAACACTGCAGCTGATGCCCTGCAGCAGCATTATTTGTGAGTTTCCCGCGGTCCGTCTAGATGGAACTAATGTCCTCACTGACTCAGTTTCCCGCATGGACATGGATTGTTACTCTGTAGTCCGGATGAATAACTGTCTGTCTAGGGTACCATCACACGTGCACACACCTGCTGATTGATCAACTTTTTTTTACTTTCATATCGCTCTAAAAGTTATGTGGTAGTGTGAAAAGCGGCTGTCGCGTCGCGGGACAGTTAGCTCCGCCCCATCGCAGCCGTACATTGACTTTGCATGGAGAGTGATCGCCGAGGTAGTACAAGTAGCGTCCGGTGTGTACGCACCTTTAGGGTAAGGGATAGACAAAGGGGAAGAGCTAAGGGGTATATTACAGTATTGGGATTACCCTACATCTTTGTTTTTCCTCTTTGCCCTCCAGTTCCTAATGGTATGGTACCCATACCTCTTCTGCCTACAACTCACAGGTTGGTTAATTTAGGCTTTTGGTGGCCCTTGTACTGCTATGTAACGGCTAACGTCTGCTCATCGATTTTTCCCCCCAAGGAATAAGGCTCACAAATTTCTTTATTGACATTCATATTGACTAATGCCATGAGCCTCTAGCAACCCCACTTTAACAAGCCCTGAGCTAACAATGAAGTCTTTAATGGTTGATACAATTCTTAATTTATTTTCTTTGGACTTAGACTTATAAGTAAATCTTTTTAACATCTGGCAGTATAGAGTCTAGACTAAATGTTGTTCATTGTGAAACATAAATTTTGTAAATATATCTGCATTGTAGGAGATGACTGGTACATAGGGATCAGTATAGAAATAAAAAAGTTTCAGTATTGTATCAATTTAAAAAAAAAGTCTGGTATCACCCATCACTAGTGGATAAGTCTTTAGGACAGTTCAAGCAGTACAAGTCGTTGCTCTAATCCAGGGGTAGGCAACCTGCGGCTCTGGAGCCGCATGCGGCTCTTTTGCCCCTCGCCAGTGGCTCTCTGGACTCAGAGGACAGAAGAGCAAAAAACTTCTTCTATGACTTGCATTGAACTCTAATTAATTGGTGTTATTTCTGCATGTTTAAGCACCATCTGCCTTTTTTCTTTTAATGACAATTTCTTGGTTTTTACATCGCTAACTTTGCGTCATGTGTCCACCTCCCATGACCTCTGCGTGACCTGCAGCAGGTCGGAGTGAGAGTAGGATGCTGCTGCATCTTTAGCTGTGAGCTCACTTGATGTTCATTTTAAGTTCTGATGAAGATGTTTTGATGAACTCTCATACTTTTAACTGCTGCTGTGAAGGGATTTAAACTTTTTAAACAGAGGCATGTCGGCGATAAAATTTTGGAAAAGAGGAGAGACACGGGGAGACGATAATTCAGCACGACTGTGACGGCGTTGTTGAAGCGGGGGATTTTTACACAAAGATATCAGGTGGATGTTTTTTATTAACATTTCTGCGTTATGATTGCAGTCAGTCTCTCCCCCTCACATTATCTCTCATTCACTAACTACAGACTCAGGTGTGTGAGTAACTGTGTTATATGTACATCTGACAATTTTTTTCTATGACACATCAAAATAGGCATGAAGCTAAATATTGAGTAATTATGTGGGACAACCTTCTAAAACACTGATGAGATGTCGAAAAGCACCTCAAGAATTACAAGATTACTTCATGATTATGATAAAATTGTGCATAATAAAGATCAGAATGCAGGAAAGAAATGATTTTAATTTAAAATGCGACAGGAAGACCTACTGAACCCCATCTCACCTGATGATGTCAAATAAATATTTAGGATTTCTAAACTGAAAGTAAAACCTGATCCATGTGGGATAAAAAACGAAGCAACAACAAAGCAAAATAAAAAATGAAAATAACAGTGTTAACAGGGCTAATACTAATAGATGGTTATTTTTGTTGACAAACCTGAAAATCAAAGTCAACACACCATTGTTGTCATTTTGGTTCTAAATGAATTACTAACACTAATGTGAAGTTAAAGCAACAAAAGTACATGACCCATTACAGAGCAGTTATGTCAGGTGGTAAAGCAGTTTGCTTATAGATCTAATGTCATTAAATTTCATTATAATGTAGTCAGCAGGTACCGCTGTTGTCATTTTAAAGTTCAAACGTGTTTTGTGGCTCCAGACAGATTTTTTTGGTAGGCGTGGCGGGCAAAATGGCTCTTTTGTTTGGAAAGGTTGCCGACCCCTGCTCTAATCCTTGATGATATTTTCAGAGAATATGTTGAAATCTGTGATACTCATCCTGCATACATCTGTTTCCTGATTTAAATTAATCATTTTTAAAGCTGTTAAGATTTCTCAACAGAATATGTCAACAAGGCATGTCTGTCACTGCAGGCGTTGAGTCATAAAAAAAACAATATAATTTCCCTGGAACCATTTTATGGTGAAATGGGCATAAATTCATCACAAAAAAAAAAAAAAAATGTTGGTCCCTGGATTAGACCAAAGTGATTGTGACATATGGTCCCTGCACTAACACGCACAACTGCCTGGTTTGCTTCTCTTCCTTGCAACATTGTTGTAAGATCACACACAAAAAGTGAATACTGTTTTAATCCTTATTGTACCCATTCATGTCCAGTATGGATACATGTATATATGCGTATGAGTTATGAGTTTTGATAGGGAAAACTGTTCAATTGTTGCCGTAGTGTCTTGGTTTGTATTATCTAGTGCCTTGGAATGCAAACAGTCTCTAGCCTGAGAACTCCACCCCGTATGTGTTTTCCCTAAAAATAGACCTCCTTACACCTGAAGCCCAGACTGACCCCACACATCCTTGCACCTTTGATCAAAGAACTTCCTACGCATACTGGCAAAGGAAATGACATCTATTGATTTACCATGCCTTATTGATTTAGCATGTCTTGTCAAGGTACAGTCCCCTCTCCCCTCTTTCCCTTTTAGTGTGTCCCATTGTTTTCTAATGTATTTAAACCCTGCTCTTCCTTCAGTCATGGTCAGCTCACAGACACAGACCTGCTCTACGTCTGTCAGTTCACCAGCTTGCCGGCATGCTTCAATATACTCACCTCACCACAGCAAACCATAAACTGGACACTGAGAATTTTTCTTCAGCCGTTGGCATTACACAAATAAAGATGATTGACTTATGAAACTTTAGGTTTTATGAATAACATTGTGTTACAGATGGCTTTACTTTCTGTATAACAGTGCTGTGTATCATTTTTAATGCTTGATGTTTGAAATTCCTTGCTTTTTTAATCCCTTATCGTTTTTATAACTGATTCGTTAATTTCCCTCTTGAGGTCACCTTCTTTAAATCACAGCTGAAAAGTTTTGTGCAGTAATAAAAAGGCCATCACATTACTAAATGTTGCTTTTGTTTCATTGATCCATGATACTTTTACTCAAATCAACCTCACACTGATTAAAGCACCTGATCATCTATCAAAACATTTGAATTCAAATACAATAGCACAACTTTATTTTCTTTTTTTTTATCACTTCCACTGCCAGTTAGTCCATAGGCCAATTTGACACACCAGTACCATGGTGGGTAAATACTAGTCGTGGTTTTTCTTTTATTCCTAGACATCCCTAGTTTATGCTTTGATATGAGATCATGTCAGACTAGTAGAATATTTGTGGTTGCTAGCCCATGAAGTAAAAAAACCCTGAAAACTGAACTCCAAATGCCAGTGCATGTACTACACCTCTAAGTGTTTTAGAGTATTGTGTTGGGTGTCACTTTAAGGAGTACAATCTAGGCTTTTAGTCCAGTTCACTGTACACTGTGATACTGTTTGATTCTGTTGATCACCACATCCTCCTTCACCACCTCCAACACGACATTGGTATCACTGGCACTGCCCTTCAATGGTTTCTCTCATACCTCACGGGGAAGGACCGAGTTCGTAGCCCTGGGGGACGCTAAATCCCGCCCCCACACTGTCACCTGTGGGGTCCGCCAGGGCTCTGTCTTCTGTCCAACCCTTTTCACCATTTACATGCTCCCTCTCGGTCGTGTCGTCAGCAGGCATGGGACACAATTCCACTGCTATGCTGACCACACTCAGCTCTACATAAAGGTCACCCCCTCCTCCACCCCCCCATCCTCTGTCACTCAGCTGGACTCCTGCCTGGAGGAGATAAAGGCTTGGATGAGCGAAAATTTCCTACAGTTAAACAGCTCTAAAACAGAGGCCATCCAAATTAGCACTCCTCACCAACTTCATTCATCAGTCATTTCCTCCGTCATCTTTCTCGGCCACAACTTCCCCCTCTCTCCCTCAGTCACTAATTTGGGTGTCAGGTTCGACCCCCATCTTAGTTTTGAACACCATATAACCCACATCTGCAAAACTTCCTTCTTTCACCTCCGTAATATTGCCAAACTCCGACAATCTCTCTCCCCTCCCGCTGCAGAGAGGCTCATCCATGCCTTTGTCACCTCCAGGCTGGATTACTGTAACGTACTCCTCATCGGGATCCCGGGCAAGAGCCTCCAAAGGCTTCAGTATGTTCAGAACAGCGCTGCCTGGGTCCTGATGAGGGCGCGTAAACATGACCACATCACCCCCGTCCTTCGCACTCTGCACTGGCTACCTGTTCACCTCCGCATTGAATTCAAAATCCTCCTTCACACCCATCACTGTCTGCATGGTGCAGCCCCCACCTACCTCACTAAACTCCTCCACCCACACACTTCAGCCAGCACCCGGTCAGGCCAACTGCACCGTCTGCGCTCGCCCAGGACCATGGGCGACAGGGCCTTTGAGGCTGCTGCCCCCCGTCTGTGGAACACCCTCCCTGACCACCGCAGGGCTCCACAGACGGTGGACTCTTTTAAAAAAGGACTGAAAACCTTTTTATTTCGTATTGCCTTTCCTGATTAATTTTGTTGTTTATTATTATTGCTGACTGTTTTTACTGTTTTTATTGTCTTTATCATTGTTTTTATTGTTTTTTTCCAACTGTGCACTTTGAGATTTGCCCACAAATGTAAAGTGCGTTATAAATAAAATCCATTATTATTATTATTATCACTGTATATGTACACTTTTTGAAACATTGTGGCATTAAGGACCTGGAGGCAAAAAAAATACACTAAAACTGGATTACTCATGGGACTCCAAGGATTCAGGAAATGTATAATTCACCCATACTATGGCATTGCTGGATGTGACCTCAGGCATAGATAAAAAGGACGTCGAGAATGTCTGACATTGTCTTTATAGGGTTTGTTAGATTAATGTAGACTTGTGTGTCTTTATCTCTTTGAGCATTGTAGTGCCATGACCATGTGAACATTTTGGCAACACATCAGGTGAGTAATGTGGCAAAGTGTATAACCATGTAACTTTATGAGGTAAGTGAAGAAGTAAATGTATAACCATGTTCTTTTCCCAGAAGTGGGCTTTAAAAGGTAAGTAAGGCAATAACTGTAAGATGTTTTTCCCCAGAGGTAGGTGATAAAAAGTAGGTAAGGCAGTAACCGTGGTACCTCGCTGTTTCCACTGGTAGGCTATATACGGTAGGTTAGGTAATACATGCACAATTATGTTGTTTCACAGGTAGGCTTTAAGAGGTAAGTACGGTAATAACTCTATAGCCAATTTGCTTTCAGAGGTATATAGAGACTGATCTACTGAAGGCATGTGTGTATAAAAACAAGTGAAAACTTGATGGCACACGCAAGGTTGATCTACTAACAGAGTGCATTGGGGGCTGTGTCTGTCAAATGAGCAAAACAGCACTCTCAATCATCCATTTACATGTTTGCCTTCATGAATATGCAAAACACATGCAGGTTATCAGAATACAAAATACTGGGAAGAAATGCAGATGTAATCATTTGGCAGCCGCAGTGTGAGTATCAGATCCGCAACTGATGCAGGAGGTGTTTTTGCATCTAAATTTAGCACATTTGAAAGGCAGGTGCAAAACAGTTTCAGCATGATGCACAGAGGGCAGTGGTCATTGTGGTTAGAAACGGGGATCTCCTGAACAGAATATTTTCCATCATTGACTTCATTTTTTGATGAATGACAGAAAGATTTGGAGGGTGTCTGACATTATAACGGACTGGAAAAAAGAGGGCGATCTGTGTGCTGTGCAGACACGCGTAAAGTGTGCACTCTCTGCTTTGTGCTCTGCATCGTGGAGGAGATCATTAAACCTATGTCAAAAAAACCTTCAAAGGCATATTCACTCTATCTTAAGTCTGAGTGCATCACACTCTGTGACATCAAGTTTCTGAGCTGTCAGTGCGTGAAAGGCAAGAGTACTCACATGGTCTGTGAGTACACAGGTGGCAAAGATTGTTGGTACCCTAGCGTTAATGAGACAAAAAACCCACATGGACACTGAAATAACTTGAAACTGACGAAAGTAACAATGAATAAAAATGTACGGAAAATCAGCTCATGAAAATCTGACATTGCGTTTTAATTGTTATTCAACAGAATTATTTTAAAAATAAACTAATGAAACTAGTCTTGACAAAAATGATGGTACCCCTACAAAGATTGAAAATGATTTGACCATAGGAACATGTGAAACTAAGACTATCAAGGGATTCTGGAGCAAAATGTGCTGCCCTGTGTCAGAAAGCTTGGTCTCAGCCGCAGGTCATAGGCCCTCCAACAAGAACATGACCCAAAACACACAGCTAAAAACACCCAAGAATGTCTCAGAACAAAGCATTGGACTATTAGTGGCCATCTTTGAGCCCTGATCTAAATCCTGTTGAACATTTGTGGAAGGAACTGAAACATGCAGTCTTGAGAAGACACCCTTCAAACCTGAGACAGCTGGAGCAGTTTGCACACAAGGAGTGGGCCAAAATACCTGTGGAAAGGTGCCGAAGTCTCATTGAGAGTTGCACAAAACGCCTTGTAGCAGTGATTGCCTCAAAAGGCTGTGCAACAAAGCACTGAGTTAAGGGTACCATCATTTTGGTTGAGGTCAGTTTCATGAGTTTACTTTTTTAAAAATAATTCTTTTGAACAACAATTAAGAAGCAATGTCTGATTTTCAGAAGTTGATTTTCACTACATTTTTATTTAGTATCACTTTTGTCAGTTTCAAGTTATTTCAGTGACCATGTGGGTTTTTGTTTGCCAAAATGACAGACAGCAAAAAGGTTAGTGCAAGTGTGTTTATTTGCCTCAAACTCCATGGCTTCAAACTTCATTTTTGTTTATGGCCACTCTCCTCTACCTCCTTTAGAGGAGGCTGTCTACACCACACACTTTTACCAGTTGCGCAAGCAGTCATAGTAGATCATCGCAACATGCCTACTAAGTGCACATGCAATTTTTTAGCTTGCACATGCAATTTAGCACTCATTATTTTCGTTTGTACTAATGGCGACAAAAAAACAAAAACAACTAGGGCTGAAACGATTCCTCGAATATTCGCGAGTACTCGATTACAAAATATCCTCGAATTAAATTTTGTGCCTCGAAGCCTCGTTTAATATATAATTATACATATAAATATATATCTGGACTACTATTCAGTGCATGGTGTTTGACGCGGACAGTCATTTCTGTAGCACAACGCGCCTGCTACCTCTGCTGCTGCGCGGCTTGTACAATCATGAAGGAAGAGAAAAGAGAGGGACAGAAAGGAGAGAGTCCACAGAAGAAACGGCAGAGAGTGTCCCAAGTGTGTGGTCACTACAAGAAGGGACGAAAAGAAAACACAGTGCAGTGTGTCTGATGTCAAACAGAGTTAGCTTAGCACGTAGCTTAGCATGATAGCACGTTGTTAGGGCTGCAACTATTACTATTACAGCATTTTAAATCTGCTCATCACAGACATGCATCCTCTTTCCATGGTGGAGGACACAGGATTTAAGAACATGATCAAGGATTTCAATCCAAACTACACAATGCCCTCCAGAACACACTTCACAAATATAATTGCAGAATTATATTACTGCTTTGTAAATCAGTATTGTATTGGCTTTGTTTTAAGCCAGTACTGGTTTAAACTTTGAAAGTTGTTAAAATAAAAACCCTTTTCTGAGGAATATACAGCATTTGGTTGCTCATTTTGAAAGCCCTAACATGTTGCATTGTATACAATTGATTTATTTGTTTAAAAACAAAGAAGTATATTTTGTTAGAGTACTCAAGTACTCGAAGAAATAATTGACAGAGTACTTGATTCCAAAAATACTCGATAGTTGCAGCTCTAAAAACAACAAATAGCGGGATGCATGAACCAGGTTAACGGCCCAAAAGAGCATTAAATTAAATGGAGGTATACCCCACCATGAAAGGCTCTAATGGTAGGATTACCACATCTGTTGGGGGATGGCAGACATTGTTGTCATGTGTTACCATCTAAAGCCGGGCATCCACTGTACGACTTTTACGATCGCAGTGTTCAGCTGCTGCTCATACTGTACGAGTGAATCACAGGGGTTAACAGTTCACAGCTCACGATTCTTCTTCTCACACTATACGACCCGATGCTCGGATGCGATCTGACTGCTTACACTGTTTGTCCATGTACAACACGCATGGATGTATTCAGTGTTAGTAATAACAGTGTTAGAGTATAACAGCGTTACTAACTGCGTTATTTTTTTCAGTAACTGGTAATCTAATTAATTACTTTTTCATGCGTTACAACGCCGTTACCATTCGGACAGGGAAATGTGGCACGTTACTTTGCACCGATGTCAAGCAGCTGTTATCCGACCTGCCTCACCCCCAAATTCCACGGCACACGGAAGCGCCGTGCCGCGGTCTTGCCCTGACAGACAAAACCCACTGAAAGTGCGCACCGAGCAGTGCTGAGGCGTGCAGGGGGAGGGCTGATCCTCGGAGAGCCACAGGCTCTCATGATGAGCACAGCAATGTCACACACTCATGAAGCATGTTATAGACTGAGAAAAGAAATAAACAACACCTCACTTCGCTTCTCTAAGGTCCCGTGGCTGGTCCCAACCACACAGCTTCGTGATTTATTTTACTTCTCCACGCAAAAAATAGATCTGAAGCAAATCTCTAGCGCCATGGCGCGCAGCGCTGCATTGGTGAAGCCTAGCGCGGAGCACTTCGCTCCCATTCTAGTCTATCAGGCAAATTCCACTGCACGCACTGTTGGAGAACTGTTGATGTCAGAGCTGCTGCAGCAGCTAACAACAAGGAAGGACACAGAGACGGCGACACACAGTTCAAGCAGCAAAAGCTTTTTTTAAAAAGTAATGCATCAATTACTTTAACTGGTAACTAATTACATTTATGAAGGAGTAATTCCGTTAGTAATTCAGTTACTTTTTTGGGGGATTAACTAGTAACTATAACTAATTACTTTTTTGAAGTAATGTGCCCAACACTGGATGTATTATAAGAATTTATATTATAATAAAGTCTTATAATACTTCCATGACGACAAGGAATGCATGAAATGCAACGTTAAAGTAGTAGTAGAAGAAGAAGAAGAAGTATGAAGTGGTCGGATGCTCACAGATGCGAATGAATAACAAACAAAAACGCATTGCCCGAATACACTCCGCTGTGCCTGCCACAGCTCAACAAGTCGACCCTCCATTGCTTGGGTCCAGGTCCACTGTGATGCCATGCTGCTTTGTCTTGTGCATTTGTTTTCTCTTCCTTATCTATGTTTGCGCATGTGTAGTGTGACACGGCCTCACGAGGGGCGACCAGGATTTCAAACAGGTTTCATATTCATCCGATCGATTGGGAGGTGGTCGTGAGGTGTTAATCGCTTCTCATTACCTCGTGTTTACTACATGATGTGAGACGCATGATTGAGCCAAAACTCCGCCCGATCCCCTAAATAGTCGCACGGGTGAAAAATCGTGTTAAAAAAGGGCCACAAATCGCACAGTGGATGCCCAGCTTAAGACGAATACTTCTTGGATAACTTCCCAGAAATACTGTGGATCTGAAGTGAATCCTTGAAATCCATCAACAAGTCCTCATCCTTCAGTGGGGGGTAAGGTGGGCCTTCCCTTATAGCACGTTGATGGAAGTGCTTTTTCCTCAAAGCAGCTTTAAGATTGCGGATTTTAATTTTGAGATCACCTACCATGCGCTCAGAAACACCACACTCATTTACCCTGTTCAAGAATCTTAAGATCTCTAACCAAACTTTCCCCTTATCTTTGCTTGTTACCTTCGACAATTGACTCGCTGACAACAGCTGTTTGTTTACTCGATATTCCAACAGTAAAATGTCAGTTTCTTCCAGTGAGAAATTTGATTATCGGGATCTTCTGTCACTCACAACGTTATCACTTGCCATGTTGATTGTTATTCTTTATGCATAGTAGGCATTATGCAACGGTTCAGTTAGCCCACAGTTCGGTTTGTATCTCGGTTTTGGGATCACGGTTTCGGTTCGTGTTTTGCATTAAAAAAAACAAGAAGTTTGACTTTCCAAAAGTTTCCCTTTATTTTGCTTTTAAGAAAACTATATTATGACAATGCCTCTTAGTCTTAACTATTACTTGGCTTAAATAAAGTATTATGACATTTATATAAAACACTTCAAATGTAAACATTTTAAACGGTTAGAGTGCCTCTTAGCTCCCTGGCTAGTGTAGTGACTGACTACTGAAATACAATTTACTATGTATTGTACATGATATACACTATACATGAACAGAACATAATCAGAGGTTAATATAGACATGATTATTAAAAAGTTTATGCATTTTTTGTCCTACAATAGAGTTTTAGTTGTTTTTCCAGCTACAAGCATGATTAAACAATGCATAAAAGGAGGAGTGATGAGAAAAAGAGAGAGAGCGATGGGGCGATCGACTGGCATCTCTATTACACACACAATAAACAATAAACGTGAATGAATCATATGTTTGTATTATGATATCTGATATCTGATAAACTTAGTTTATTAACACTGCGCAGACTTTTTGAGTGGATTAATCAGACTAAAATAACAAGTTTGCAGAACGCGGAGACTCTGATGATACCGCTGTCCATCTCATCTGTGCGTATTTGCGCGCCGCTGTATGTTTCTACGAGACAGCGTCATTCAGAGAACAGTCTGCTCCTGTCTGATCTGCTCTCAGACAAACTAAGAAACATCAGAACAGATGACAAAACTAAGCTTTTGCCTTTTTTGTCACCTGTTCAGCGCTATGGCTATGAGATGTTTTTCTCTCCAGTAGCGAACTGTCATCAGCAGGGTCGTCGGGAGAGACCCCGGTGCGGGAGAGAGCGTCAGCCTTCAGGTTCATAAGAAATAAAATATAGCCATAATTACTTTAATAAGAGCTCACTCAAGGTGAGCTGCTGTAACATCAGGTTCTACATTATGGTAACAAACTTCTCCAGCATTGTAAAGCTTAGTTTTGCTCTGTGTTTGTTGCCCCTCATCACACCGTGCAGTGTGTGTTGTAAACAATGTGAAACTGAGCATGCGCATCACTTCTGCAGCCTGAGCTGTTCACATCACAGTCTGCAGTCAGACCACGTTTACAGGAGTGATCTGAACAGCCAAACAAAACATCAGAATTGAGCAGTAAGGACTGCAGTGTGAACGTAGCCTGAGAAAGCGATACCTCTGGGTGATGAGGACGGAGGTATTGACTCATGTTGGACATGTTTCCATTAGCGTATGGGACGAGCGCTGAGCAATGCTTGCACATGGTTTAATTTTTGTCCACTGTTTTCTCTCCCTCGTCATTATAATCCATAAGGAAACCGAAATGTCCCCATACCGCAGATTGAACGAAGCCAGTGCTTCTTCAAACTCCGGTCTCTCCACCTCTCCGCTCGCCATAACTTTTATTTGAGTTTTTCTCCTTCTTCGTCTTAGCTTTTGTGAGGCCGAGCTCCAGAGTGTGAGACGCCGCCCACTCGGCCATGTGCTCGGCTCCTATTACACAGTAGCGATTGGATAGCGGAGTTTTGTACAGAGCTGTGTGAGGAGGACGACGAGGGGTTGTCTGCAGAGCCGGAGAGCAGACGCTGGCTCGAGAAATCCGTCTCACAGCTGTTAGAAATGAGTTAATTGCAAAACCGAAAAAGCGCGATTCATAAAGGCGAATTGAGCCGTGCAGGGCGAACCGTACGGTTCGGTTTTAAACCGTAAACCGTTGCACCCCTAGTAGGCATGCACAATTTTCCAGGAGATTCCCCCAATGAATGACATTTAGCACCTGCATCACTTTCATGGTGCAATTACTTAAATACCAAATGGGCCGTTCCACAATGGTACGTAAAGACTAATGGTACCGTTTGTGTAATGGCTTGACATGCATATAAGCCCTGGCCCATAGAGTAAGTATGCCAGGTAAGTTTATCAAAAATATTTTAATTTCAAGATGTTTATGAACAAATATATTCAACATGTAGCAGTTTTTCAAAACAACCTTAGAGCAGCGCAATCTACCCTTCTTGAAACAATGCCATCCATAACTACAATCCAACATCTTCTACATCACTGTAACCTTCAGCCAAGTCCATCAGCTGTGCAACAGGCTCTTCTTCACTGTGTGATTGAGAGCAGATGGTCTGGATTGTGCAATTCAGACCATTGTTGAGGCGAGTGCACCCCCTCACACACTTGCATGGTATCAGCTGCAAGACAGCATCTGGTAGAGAACCACACATCCACTTGATCTCTGGCTGTCCCTCATCAACTGCAGTCCATCCATGGCCCTTGGGACATGGTACAGGTGGCTGGGCTTGACGAGACCTTTTCCAGATTGCAGCCTGATAGTTTTCATGAAGAGAATGGATGAGAATGCATGGTGAAAGCTAATTTGGCTCTACTTCTACTCGTTCAGTGCAGAAAAGTCCAAAGCACACAGGCAAGCTCAAACAAGGCCTCTTGGCATGTCTTGTCTGCACAGTTGCCCTTAACAAAAGAATCTTCCTGTATTTGGAAACAACAGTACATGTATATTGGGCTGAAACAGGGCGCACTTTGTCTCTCATTTTCATGAGACTCAACAATAGTATGTAAAACGTCAAATGAATAAATGAATGATGGGGCTCTTTATATTAAATGTTACGGAAAATGTATTTCCTGTCCTCTACTGTTCTATTACCAATGATCTGACAGCACCTCCACACAAGGGTATTCCAAAACAAAATCCGGCTCATCTCTTTGGTCCAGGTACTGACACTTGCAAAAAAAGATACTGGTGCAAGACAAGAGGCAGTAACAAAGCAGCATTGAAGAAGACAACAAGCACATCACTCCTCACAGGAAGAAACCCAAGAGGATGCAATAACACATAATCCAGTGTCCTGTAAATGCATAGTATTTCAAGCGTTGAATGAATCAATTTCAACCTCCAATTATACAATTATCTATTATACAAATTGTACAAATGAGCTCATGTCTGCTCTTACAAATTTTGGCCAGCTGCACAAATGTTATTTTGTAGCCTAAATGGAGCTTCTTCACATCAATTTAAAACAGTTATCTGTCCAAAGATTATTGTACTGTGAGTTCACACCTATAGAGGCAAAAGCAGCCAAAGCGGCCAGCACGCCCGAGAAAGCGGACAGCGGCCAAAGCGGCCAAATATTTTAGCCGCTTTGGCCGCTCGTCACTTGACTGACGTCAACGTAAAATCTTGCTTGTCATTTAAAGGAGCCACGCAGCGGACTTCTTCACAGCAGCAGCTGCTTGCTGTTGTTCAACTTCAGCTTAAAACATAGCATGAACATAACGTAAAATCCCCATCTAATCAGTCACGAGTGGATTGACAGGCAGGAAGCAATTTACACTTTACAGTTTTGAAATATACCAAAATCCTGTCGTGGTAAGGAGCGTGAATTTGCCCAGTGTGTGTTCGTGTGTGTGTGTGTGACATACTCTTCTGTCTCTCCCTCATCTTCCCTGCTCTCCTCGCCCTCCACAGGACCTTCATCAAGGTTGGAGGTGGAAGGACGCTCCTCCAAGAATGGGTCCAAAAAACCCATCACGGAGGCATACCGCCACACACGGCCCACACCTCAAGCAGACCCACTTCTCCTCCTGTCTTTCTCTCTCCTCTTCTCCTTCCTGTAGTGGTCCCTCAGACCTATCCATTTTTTTCTGCATTCTTCCGCTAATGCACAGAGAACACAAGCATTTTTGCCCTTTTTAAAAGGCACTTCGTTTTCAAATTCTGCTAATAAAATGCTTTGTTGTGCAGTGTGTCATCCAGGACTCGAGACGCCAGAACTAGGAACCGAAGTTACATGCGTTGTCCTTTAGGGCCCGCTAAGTCGAAGGACTACTCTGATTGGTTGCGACCGTTTGCCGCTGAACTGCATCATAGCTAATTACCATAAACTTCTCATCTGGTGCTGCTTTAGCCGCTTTAGGCGCTCAGGACGCTTTGGCCGCTCAGGACGCCGGGCTCTCATTGAAAATGTATTAACTTCCGGCGTCGTTGCCGCTTTGGCCGCTTTTGCCTCATTTGGTGTGAACGCACAGTTAGCCAGTTGTATATTCAATCAGCTAGCTAGCCTAGTATATCAGAATAAGTAAATTCACTAGAGGCAGTTATTTGAACTAGTTTAAATACTGCTTGCTAGCTAAGTAGTTTGCTAAGTAGTAGCTAACTCATGTTAGCATTTCTTTCAATTGAGCTTGCCAGTTATCTAATTTGTCTTTTGAACAGTGAATGGTCATTTCACTGGGCTCTGGTAACTTTTAAAAAATCTATTAACTACACCTGTTAAGAAGAACTGCTTGCAATGTTGTGGTAGCCATCACTGACTGTCCCATCAGTCACCAACAGTCATTATTACCCCTCTTCCACCAAGCTGGTTCCAGGGCTGGTGCTAGTGCTGGTGCTAGAGCCGGTTCGCAGTTGGTTCAAGTGCGAACAGATTAAGAACTGTTTGCTTTTCCCAAACGGGTGCCGACCAGAGGGCTATGTCGTCACGCCAATGTATACATCTGTATATGTCACGCCAGTTTCCCATAACAACTAGCGCCAAATTCAATTGCCACAACAAAGATGGAGGACTACGTTGCGGTTCAAGTGTTGCAGTTGGCTTTTCGAGCCTTCCTTGGAGAGCAAAAGTGGGCGATCCAGCAAGTTAATGCTAATCGACGATCATGCAACGAACAGCGATTGAGAAGACGGGTAAGAGTGCTTCTGTGTTTTTACTCTTCTTTGGTTGGTCAATTATCCTGCCCCCACCCCCTGATTTAAGCCGTAGCCCCTGACATAACGTGGTTCTTTCTGCTGGCCCAGCAAAGAGTTGGTGCTTGCCAAGAACCGGTTCTGAGAGCCAGCAACCGGTGCTTAGTCTGTGGAAAACCAAAGAACTGGTGCTAAGTCTGGCTCTAGCTCTGAACCAGCCCTGGAACCAGCTTGGTGGAAAAGGGGTATATGAGACTCAGTTGCTACACAGGGAAGGACAAAACCATCGTGTTGGCGCTTAAATCACAAAGTGAAGATAACTATTATATAAATAGTATTCATAATACTAACATTAATACTTTTTAATTAAAGTCAATGAAAGGTTTTATCTCGAAATTATGTTAAGTTTTAAGTGTTATGGTACGTCAATGAAAGTCTATAACATAGACTTTTCAGGAAAAAAATGACCTCTTCTAAAATTAATTTTACCCCTCAACAATAGTACAGAAGCATTGGCTTCAATCGCTCAGATGGTCTGATCTGGCCTGCATGGAAGAAGTTGCCAGAGACATTACAGCCATCCTTATTATTTAGGCCTGTGATCACATCCAGCAATGCCTTAGTATAGGCAACGTATACATTTTCTGAATCCTTGGAGTCCTGTGAGTATTCAAGTTTTAATATTTTTTTTTCTCCAAGCTTTCTAAATGTCACAAAGTTAAACAGTGTACAGTGGTATTGAATGAAAGCTAAGATTGTAGCCTAACACAATAATATAAAACACTGAAAACTGTCTTAGCCATGAGTCTAATTCAGTATATGCACAGGAGTCTGAAGTGCCATTTATTTCAGGTTTTAATTCACTTCATGGGGCAATAACCACAAATAGGCTACCAGTCTAAGATGTCTATCATATCAAAACATAAACTTGGGATGTGTAGGTATAAAAAACACAACTAGAGTTTTGGTGTCCCTTTAGAGACCCAAGACCCCAGATTAGGAGCGAATGCTTGAGAAATAAAGAAAAAGCTGCTCCTTCACGTATAATTTTGGGTCTTCTGCCCCTTGAAATTCAACAGCCTACCTGCTTCACGCATATTTGAAGCAGCTGCATTTATTGCTTCATTCTGATGTGTTTTTATTTTTAATATTTTTCTACAATTTATTTTTTCGGGTCACTACATGCGGGGTTTGCCCCACTGCGCAAAATTATCTCCGTTATAGTATTTGACTGTTCTCCAAAGAAAAGAAAACACATATGCTTACTTGGACACGTTTTCTAAATACTTTAGATAAACGTAAATTTTACGAGGGAACGTCAAAACCATCTCACAAACAGACAGATGCGCAATTATCCAAACAAAAATGAAATCAATGAAAACGTCAGACAGACCAAATAAGTCCTTACTTTGTCGTTTCCCGTTTCGTCTGGGCATTAAAAATGATCTCTGGTCCAGTCTAATATCCCCTGGTCCATGTCCTCTTGTGGATTCAGGGCTGTGCTGGCGGATTCAGGGTGCGGCGGCTCGCTGACTGTCCTCTTGTGCTGACTGACACTGAAAGCACGCAGTCTGCTTTGCATGGGCGGTGTGGAAAACAATTGCGTTCCCGGATTTTCGTTCACCCTAAATTCCCTCTGAAACTTGGCTCAAAGCTCAGGCGGTTGTAATATAGGCTACTTTTTATGATGCGCTGATACCACTTGTGTAGATACTGCTTCAACTTTAACTTTGACACGTTAGAGAGTTATTTAACATCATACCTCAAGGCTATAATAATACGCTGGGGATTATTGAGGGGATCCAAGAGAAAGGAAAAGTTTGGATCTGAACAAGGGCAGGGCAATGGTGCTAACAGGTGTGTTTGTGTGTGTGTTTGTAGGTGGGGGGTTCAATATTTAAACAACCACCATTCAGGTAGCCTTTGTTTTGCCAGAATTTTCAGGACTTTCAAAAGGAGGACTTAAATGCAGTAAAAGAAACAAAATATATTTATTTATTTAACAAAAAGTCAGCCAACAAAAACTAACTCAATTAAAAAAAAGTCCAAAACTGAAGTTCATCAAAAGAAAAAAAAAAAAAAAAGCTCACAAAAAAACCCAGGAGAAGATAATGAGGAGAATTTTCAAGGGAGAACAGGCAGGTATAGGTGACAGGAAACATGAAGGTAAAATGCAGGATGAACTGACCAGGAGCAGCAGACACGCAGGCATGGCACTGACCAGACACAGGCACTCTCATAACATTAAGTTTATTACAAACAAGATGCTTACAAACCCCCACCCATGCGCACTACATGGAATCAGTGTTTTTATTAATTAATTTTTACTGCAATAAATTTAACATATTCTTTGTTTTGATGTCTTTAGCCATAAAAATAGCTGTACAGATGCAGTTTCGTGTCAAAAAGATGAGAGCAAAGGTAACTTTTTGGGGGCAAGTTTAGCAGTGTGTAAAATACCCCTGATTAAGTTATTCCTTTTCATAAAGTTAACATCCTAACTTGTGGATCTGCAATTTCACAGTGATTTCAGATAACCACTCGAGGATAAAATGACCAAATATTCATTCTTTGAGTGGAATATCTTAAGGTGCCATTTTGAGGGATTTTCTTCAAACTTTGCACAAATGTCCATTCTGATTAAAGTTTTAGCAGATTTGATATTAAAAGGTCAAATATCATGGTCAATGGGCCTCATGATCACTCCAACATGTGGGTATATTTCCATCCAGGGATTTCCCCCAACTTCTCAAAAATGTCCACTTTGACTAATCAAAGAAAAAAGCATTTTAAGCATCAAAGTTTCAGGTCCCTGGTTTTCATTATTATTTTAAAAGTTATATCTCAAGAAGCCTTTAAGTTTTGCACAAATTTCTTCTCAAATTGAGGAATTTACCAGGTAGATATTTAAGGTCAAAGGTTAAGAACATTGGATCACAAAGAAAGAAAGACAGAAAAGAAAAAAAGAAAAGAAAGACATCCTTTATTAGTCCCTCATGTGAATATTCCATTCTTTACACTCTGTTGCACATGCTACACAAACACATGCTGAAGTACACATGCACATGCTAACAGGACCTATAATCATGCATTAATGGAGAGACGTCAGGGTGATGGCTTGCTGCTCCTGAGGAAGTGCTACAGAGCAGTTTTTGGAGGCGGGTTCAGTGTCTTGCTCAAGGGCACTCGAGCAGTGGCACTGGCAGTGCCCAGGAAGTCAGCCGGTATCTCTCCAGCTACCAAATCAACTTCCAAACATGGTCCAGGCAGGACTTGACCGGCCACCCTTCGGTCCCCAGCCCAAGCCCTTGTAGACTGAGCTACTGCCGCCTCCTTTGGTGGAAGATCTGTGTAACCCTTTGAGGGTTTTTCCTTCAGACTTTGTAGGAGACATCCCCCCACCCTGTCCCCCCTCACAGTCCTCAGCAGCCCGCTGTCCACTGTGGACAGATTCCTGGGCACGATCATCGCGCAGGACCTGAAGTGGGAGCAGAACATCAGCTCCATCCTCAAGAAGGCCCAGCAGAGGATGTACCTCCTGAGGAAACATGGACTGCCCCCTGAGCTGCTGCTGCAGTTCTACACTACAGTCATCGAGTCTGTTCTGTGCTCCTCCATCACTGTGTGGTTTGGAGCTGCCACCAGGCAGGACCGATCCAGACTGCAGCGCACTGTGAGGACTGCTGAGCGCATCATTAGTGTCCCCCTGTCCTCCATCCAGGACCTTTACTGCTCCAGAACTCAGAGAAGAGCAGAAAACATTGTCAGGGACTCCACTCACCCTGCTCATGGACTCTTTGAACTGTTCCCATCCGGCAAGCTCCTCAGAGCCCTGCGGATCAGGACAAGCTGGCACAGGAGTAGTTTCTATCCATCTGCAGTCTCCATATTAAATAACAAAAACTGTTATTAATACTGGCACCTTTTTAAATAGTTATAGCTGTACTATGGACCACACAGTTGCACTTTCCTCCCTACAATTGTAAATACACCGGTATGCTGTAAATATTCCTGATGCACATTTAATTTTATCCCAGCCTTTCTTTTTACACTTGCATTTATTTTATTTTATTGTGTCTTGTTTGTGTCTACCTCCTTGTACCAGAGAAAACAACTGCCAGAGTCAAATTCCTTGTATGTGTTGCATACTTGGCAATAAAACCCGATTCTGAATCTGATTCTGATTCTAAAAATGTCCTCTGTGACCCAAATGGAAATGTATTTCAATGTTGGACATTAAATGTCAAGGTCTTTGGGTCACATTTTCATCCTCTGCTTGTCGAATTCTAAGTTTTATAAACATGACAACCACTTTCAAAAGAGACAACAATATAAAGTACAAAAGCAGTATAAAAATAGTAGAATAAAGTTTCAAGGTCACAATGTTGTTATAAAAACTTGTTGTTTATAAAACACACTCACCAACATGGAAGGTGACTAATAACACTGTTTTCTTTTTAAACCTGAAAAAAAAAAAAATATTGAAGCTTTGTGTTGAGCACTATGATGTGAGACTGCAGGGTCACCAGTGTCTTAGAGCTTCACAACTGAAGGCTAAACTGGAAATGATGTTCAGTACATAAAAGAAGCAACATATCATGGGCTTATAATGAGGTTAAGAGCTGGTTATAAATATAATCACATGGCGAGAACTGCTTATGCAGAGAGACAGGACCTGTAGACAATGATAGCAGTAAAACATGAGTATGCCGCAGAGCAGGAAATACAGACGGGACACAAACAACATGCAAAAACAAGCTCATAGCGTATGCAAAGCTTCAGATTACATGTATGGTTGGTGGGTAGCCAGTGGCGCCCATAACAAACTGAGAAAACATATCCAGGTGGGATTTAAAATAAGAATAGTACTTTTCTATTTTCTTCTGTTCAATTTGATTTACAATTCATTAAGCAGAATATTATTCAGAATGTGATCAGGTAAAATATGAATTGTAGTTAGTAAAATGTAAATGCCACATAATTATTGTCTTAACAGCTGCCTAACACTTTACCTTTTTCATCTTGTTATGATTATCAAAACCTTGAGAAGCAAATTGGAAAATTCTGATGACCCACATTTTAAGCTTCAGTATGTTAAATAGATTATTATATTTCTCATTATCTTTCATCCAAATCCTTAATTACTGATGTTATGACTGTAATGATAGAAATGTCAGGACTGGACATGTCGTGTTATTAGCCGTGAATAAATACAATGAAAGCGACATTAAAAAGTGCAACATAAAGAAGCTGGAGCTGAGACAAGGAGCAGCCTTTCTGCTTCATTTATCCATTTTTGGCACAGCTGTACGTTTAATAGTATTCTCTGCTAACATTTAAGTCCATCGCTCCACCTCCAAAGCCCTTCCACACATACAACAGTGATGATTCTCAAGCAATACAGACCATAACCTACCCAGATAATTACCTGACCTTTAATAAAATTTGGCCCTCATACTTTTCCAGCATTTTGCATGCCAACCAGTGGAGAAGTGGACTGCAGCAGGTATTTCTGGATAATTTCATGCTAAAAAATAAAATAAAATAATAAAACTGCTGTTTGTGTTTGCACATGTTGCTCACCCAGTTAATTTCAGAATACTTTCAGAATTTTCTGAGACCCGGTGATTTACCAGACCTTTCCAAGTCAAGTAAAAATGTGCTGCTCAGATTCACCCACAACATCAGCCATCTTTCTTTCAAACTCAAATCCTTCAAGCAAAACTTTACTCTATAAGGGGTAGTTAGTCAGTATAATTTTCTTAGAATGCTTCTTTTTTCTCTCATGATTCTGTTTTTGATTATATGTTGTGTCTCGTTTCCCTTGTCGCTCATGTTTCCTGTTTTATTTTGAATTCCCTGTGTTCCCTATGGTCTTTTCCTGCCCTCCCTTCAGTGTGCCTCTGTGTGATTGTCTGTCCTGTGCTTGATGTTTCCCCTGTGTTTGCAGTTTCTGTGTTCTCAGTTCTCTTTGTTTTCTGTTTTTAGTTGTTTTGTGTTTGGGCTGTTTTTGTAAAGGACTGGATTTTGAGTTTTGTTCCCTTTTTTGTGAGTTTAAAATAAAAAAAAATGTGTTGACATATATTGAGACCTTTTTAAAATAACGCCAGAATGACCGTGAATCAAGATATGTCAGGTACTGCACTTTTTCTCAGTTACACGACAGTAAAGGTGGGTGAGTGGGTAGGTGCAGGGCACCGAGATGCACATGCATTGACTTTTCACTGCTCCGTGGGTTCAAATCGGAATCAATTTGAAAATGTTATGAATGTTAGAATTATATACAAGCTAATGCTAACATTTGTCTAAAGATGTCATTTTATGCTAACAATTATTCAAACATATGTTAGGGCAGATCAATTCAAACATGTTTGTTCAACAGGTCAGACGTTTCGCAAGTCATATAGGTGCCATTGCAGTTAGACAGAACCGTGGTTTCAGTTAAGGTCTGAGGGGGCCCAGTTTCCCCATTTCACATCCTGTATTTGGTCCTGTGGTTTTGCGAAACTGCAAGGACTTTTGTTGAACTCTTGGTTGAGCTTCTGCCTCAAGTCTGACCTTTATCCAGACATTATGTTTATCTTCTTGACAGACATATGTAGCTTATAAAACCAGACATGATCTTAACACGTGACAAGTTGGTACTTCCCTAATTCTGATGTGTATAAGATCTTGTGTATGCTACTGTTCAAGGCTCTTTTCTGTACATCCCTGGTGAGGTGCAGCACTGAGCCCTCAGCAGCTGAGTATTTTTTTTTATTATTTTATGTATGGTCTCACATATTGTCAATAAATGGTTGGCTAACCGATCTAATCTGGACTTGTGCCTTCTTCCAAACTGAACATGAACTTCCAACAACTTGGTGACCCCGACGTGATTTGGCTGAAAGGCCTGTCCGTATTAAGGACAACGATCGGTGGACTTGGAGGAATTCTGCACAGACAATTAAGAAAGTGGCCACTGAGGGTAAGCAGAAAACCTTTTGATATACAGTATCAGAATTTCTGCAATTGACAATTCAAAATTCAAAACTGTCTGTGCTTGAATGTCCTACGAGTGAGTAAAATAATTTGACCAAATTGATTCTTTTCTCTCTTTCTATCTCAAAAATGTACAGTATATTTTAATGCACTGGGAAAAATATGTGAGGCCATATGGACAGCATCAACTCATACAAGACGGGTATAGCCGGGCGTTGTATGTTTGAAGGAGTGTAACTGTGTGATAAGAGAATCAGGCCTGAGGTTACACAGATGTGTCCTGAGAAGCATCCTTGTAGTGTTAAACAACAGACACCAGTATCTCTTATTCAACTGACACGTTTTAGTCAGGGTTCTTTTTTTGCAGGGATATCTGGGGGTCGGTGGTAATCTGGGTGTGGTACCCAGTCCTCAATGAAAGTGACGACTTTCGAGGTTGCCTAGTCTATAGTGTAAGACGTAATAAGAATGCGGTATTCGTCCTCCGATAAGTAAAAGGTGTGGTACCTTGAGGTTGTCACATGGGTGCAAATGTTTGAGTGGCTTTTCAATCAGTTTTGATACATTGAGGTCATTTGTGGAGAGTGGACTGGAGATTAGAGATCCAGGAATTCCTCAAAGCAAGCTGACTATCGACTGATTGCTCTGTGGGGTCTGGGTTGGGCATAGTTTAGGGGGTCATTGTGTTAGGTTAGGGTGTGTGGTCTGAACTGAGAATAAAGGTGAATTCCGGAGGGCCATAGGTGAGACGCCTGGCTCCAGGAGCTAGGTAGAAGCTTGCTCACGCCTCCTGAAGGATCTGGTATTGTACCATTCAAGGGACAGGCCACTCACGTGTATATTTGTGTGAACATGAATGGAGAATGACAGAGAGGTAAATAAGTGAATGGGGACAGGGTCCCACCAACAGGGTTCAAGTAAATGTCCATAAATTATGGGAGGACATGAAAGATGAACATGAACTAAATAATAAGGAGGAAGCAGGGAACTTAGTGCACTAGATGACAGAATTGATGGTGGCAGGTAGTCTGTTAAAAGAAAGACTACACTATAAAAAAAAGAAAAGAAAAGCTGTAAAAATACAATAAAAGATTTGGCATATAAGTGTATTAATATTACAAACAACACCTGTACAAATGCAGGATAAATTTTTACAGTCAAAATCTATAAAAAAAAGAGAAAGGAATATAACTATATATAAATGTCCTGTATACAGTTAAAAGAAAAATAAAAAGCATTAGAATCAGATGGTTTAATCCCTGTTATACCAGTGAATAATTTATAAATTTGGAAAACCAGCTTGATATATCTACAATATCTATCTACAGTAACTTCATGTTAAAATATTAATTTTTCCATGTACAATAACAAAGTTAAAATGTATAAACAAATTAGGCTCATGAAACTTAGTGATTTATCTATAATTTATCATTTTAGAGTATTAGTATAAAACAACAACAATGACATAATGTATAGATAAAACGTGTACTTGGAAGTACTACAAATTGTCAAAAAAGACAAAGGAGTACATGAAGTAAAAATACACGATCAGGGGTGATTTGACACATCTGTGATGTGACAGATTCTTACAGGAAGCAAAACACACAATAACAAAGATGGTCGGTGAATTTTTAGAATAAAATGAGAAACACAAGACAAATATGAAACACAAACTCATAAAAGGCAACTTGACTAAAACAGGATCATGACAGAAGACGATAAGTAATATTTGGATTAAGGTCAAAGTCATTGACTTTATAACTATTTCTTGCAAATGGAGAAAATGTTAAAAATCAGGTTTGAATACATTCAATGTGGACAATACATTGTGTGTTTCTTTGAGGTAGAAGTGAAATAAAGGACAAACATAGTCTGACTCATTCTTTGTAATAAGGAAAGAACTGGTAAATTACTTTTGAATGTAAAACAACATGTTAAGTTGCCTTTAAAACATGATAATATGATCTCATCATGGTTAATATTTTGTAATTTTGAGATATGTTTAAACTCTTGCTAGTATCTGTTAATTTACAGTTATTGGACAGTTCTATACAAAATTGGTGGTAAACCCATAGAAAATTGTATGTAAAATTACAGTTAAAGATATAAAAATTACAATAAATTGCCATTGAAATCAGAATATACATATAATCCAGAGATATTTTTAATTGACTGTAATTTTAAACATTGAAAACCTAAAAATACTGAAAAAGTAAGATCATTGAAACTACTAGCGTATTAATGTTTTATTTGAAAGCAGGAAACATCTGTATAATATTACAGTATTGTACCCCTCTCCTGATTCCACAGTGGTGAGACATGACTGTGGGCCCTGCTCAGTCACACAGGGTTATGATTGACTTAATCTGTCTGATTGATTGACATGGCATAGTCATGTCAAAAGGGGGAATTGAAAGAATTTGGATTAACTTAATGTCTCAATTTGAGCATCAATTTTGGGTGTGGCTCTGACTGACTTCTTTGTTTGTGCATTGACAGTAAATTGTGTTCTGCTCTTTATCCATAAAAGGCCTGATGTGTCTCAGCAACAACAGCGCTCCAGTACTGATGTACTTCCTCCTCAGACTGCTGCAGTTTAATATACACTGTTTTCTTTTTGCCGCTCACATTGACAGGTTTCGCTTGCGACCTAGGTGAAGAAGATTGTTTTTTTAAATACTAAAGTTAACACACCTCATTATAATTACATCACATAATTGCGACACAGAAGACCCGACGTTCCTGAAGGATCCCCAAATACATCATGCTATATATGTTGCTAAATGTTTGCTTTTAAATGTTTTGAGTGCTCATGTGCGGAGTTGTGGCCAGTTGAGTCTGAAGATGGTTTAAAGCTCCCAAGGACAATGGATTCTTGGCACAAAGATGGAAATGTCCTCCTGGTCAATAAAGTTATGCTTTTGCTTTTATTACTAGATTTTAGAGGGTGTGGGTACATTGCCAATGCAACGAAGAAATGCTTGCTCTTAAAGTTAAATACACTTACATGCACACACATAGTTAGTCTCACAATGTTTAGGAATTTCCACAATGTGCATAAGCTTGCTGAAATGTGTTCCTGAGATTGTGTCCCACTTTGGTTGTCGCCCCAGGGGTGAAGGGGGCAAGGACAGACACTTTTGCCTCGCTAAGTTGTTATTTAGGCTTGTATGTTCTCATGTAGGCTTATTTAGCACCTGTGAGGTTTTCACTCTGTCTGACACAATATCATTTTAAAGGACACTCCAGCTTCATAGGCTTGTCGCATACATATAGGTTTAAACCATTAAATGGTTTAAAAAGGGGGAAGTTGTTATGAATGTTAGAATTATATACAAGCTAATGCTAACATTTGTCCAAAGTTGTCATTTTATGCTAACAATTATTCAAAAATATGTTAGGGCAGATCAATTCAAACATGTTTGTTCAACAGGTCAGACGTTTCGCAAGTCATATAGGTGCCATTGCAGTTAGACAGAACCGTGGTTTCAGTTAAGGTCTGAGGGGGCCCAGTTTCCCCATTTCACATCCTGTAGTTGGTCCTGTGGTTTTGCGAAACTGCGAGGACTTTTGTTGAACTCTTGGTTGAGCTTATATATATGATATATGATGTATATATATATGATATATATATGATATATGATATATATATGATATATATATATGATATATATATATGATATATGATGTGTGAGGGGCTTCAGGATGAGAAAAAAAGGTCGTCAACCACAGCAGAAACTCATTCAGGGTTCAAAATCATGCCCTCTGCAAATCTAAACTTGCACAAGTGTGCGTGTGTACGCACAGGCAAAGCGCTTCATTAAAAAAAATAGATATATTTATATATATATAAATGGTCGGCAATGCTTTTCCAGGCAGCCTCTTTGGCTTTATTAATTGCAACCGTGCTGCCCTTTTGTTATTTTCCCCTACATACAACTCCATAAGGAGCTTTTGCTCCACCGTTGAAGACATCTCTGCTCTTGTTTTTGACATGAATTTGTCATTTCGACAATCGTCACGTCAGGGCTTTCTCTCTCCCCCGGACGCGCACTCAGCTGCAGCTTGGATCAGCCTGGCTTGAATAAGTGTCCCTGAAAAACAGCCGAACCTTGTTGGTGGAACTACTTGCATCTAAGATTAAAGTTGCCGCTTATTCAAGCCACGCTTACCGGCGAAAGCCGAGCTTATTTTAGCTAGCTTCATGGAATACCCCCTTGACAGCTTATTTTGTCTAGTCTTTTTTTTTTTTTAACAATATTGACCAGAGCTCTTGTGTTCGGCTGGAATGAAACAGTTCCAAGTAAGTTTTATTGACTCTTTATTTGTTGCACAAGAATACAAGATCATCAGCACAAACGTTGACAGCTTTTATGAAGTTTGTTTTAATAATGATAACAACTGCTTTCAGTCAGATGAAGTTTTCCAGCAAATACTTCTGTGGCAGTCTTTTGTTTAAAGGTTCTAAACTGTGTCCATCCCTGTCTGCCCCGAACAGGAATGAACACATATGACAGGTACGAAAAACTGAGATATCTGGGAGGACTTTAAGACAATGAATGCTCTGGGGATATCTAGCACTGGTGAAAACTTGTTTTTAAAAAAAGGTAAATCATGGACTCTTTTGAACATTTTGCTCAGAAAAACTCTGCCTCATGGAGCCCTTCTTTAATTCATTCTAAACAACTGGTTTTTAAATTGCTCAATGTTGCTTGTAGACAACATCCTGAAATTAAAAATAAAACAGATTACTAGCCACAGTTTGTAAGTGACACAGCAATGATGTGGATAATAAAAGGATGACTGCTGCACTTTGGCCCACAGGTTGTCAGCTCAGTCATGTTTTCTTCTATGGACCTGCTTCAACGGTTTAAAAGTCAAATGGGCTTCCTTCAAAGGCATTGAATATGTCTAAGGAAAGTTGTTTCAGCCTAATCACCTACTGTTTGTTTTTCTTGATATTGTGCAAACTGTAGCTTTGAATACTCTACAACAGGTTTTTTTAGCAAACACAGGTCTGCTCCAGAGGTGTATGTCAGTTATTTATCTTTTACTGTCATGTACTCTGTAAAGTCTCAGCAGGTTCACATGACTTATTGAAAACAAAAGATGTTCTGTTTGAAATAGACTGCTTGCTTGCCTGGAGAGGGTGTGATGAATTTACTTCATACAACAAGGTATCAGCCATTTTGTGGACTTTGCTTCAGCAGCAATACAGAAGCTTACAGCAGCTCTGATGAACTGTATGCTCTAGCTCAGGCATAGAAAGGCTGACAAACAATACCTGTTCAGTGAACACCATTATATAGCAATTGAATGCACATCTTGGAGAATCTTGTAATGTCTCTAAGATGACAAACTATGCTGCTTACCAACAGGCAAACAGTAAACATGGAGTGGGGGGGGGCAAACACTAATGTATGGAGTGTCATGACGGTGATGTTTCTAACTACCTTACACTCCCCTCTCCTCCAGCAGTACTGAATCTCTTTAGTGCAGGTGACCCAACTTAATTACATCGGCAAGTCAACTATTTTAAAATGCCCTAAGCCCTTCTTTTCTTTATCAGGCTTCAAAATTTTAATGCTTTTCACTGTTGCATAAATGACTAACAAACCAATAAACTGCTGCATCTGTAGAGCTGCTAACAGTCCTTTCTTAGTCTGCGAACCACTCTGGCCTCTGGACTACATGCCCTCTACATGCCTGTTTTTCTAGAACATCTTGAAGTCAATGTCTTTTTCACGGTGGACATCCTGGGGTTTTGTCCAGAGACTTCTGCTCTGTGTAGTCTGACTCCTGTAAAGCCTCCTTTCCTGCTGAATCCTAATACATGTTCATTTGAAGTGACAACTTCAGAGCCAAGTGATTGTCCTCTTCAGGTGGCAATTGCAGGGTCTTGGGGTTGCTGTAGAACAAATCCCTGTTGATGCTTGATCCACACAGGAACGACCTCATTATCATATGGTTTAAGCTGATAATGTTTGACTGTCTTGCTGCATTTTGGCCCTTTTATCTTACAAAGATGGGACTATAGCATGCTGACATAATCAAGTGACCCCTCCAGGAGACTTCCAGTATGAGCTTAGTCCTGTTTTTCAGGGTCACCCCTCACATATACCAAATCTTCAACACTATTTCCATTCATGAGCTTAATTATCATGCACCGTTTTTCTGTCATTCTTGTGCAGCACTAAGGTGTGCCCTTGCTGGGTTGTGTGCCTTTTTGAATTCTTCCTCCAAGTTGTGTAGGAAATCCTCCACCCCATGCAGGCTGTTTTGAGTTCTGCAGCTCCGGGCTGAACACCTTGTGGCTGGTGAAATTCTCCTTTAAACAGCTTGTTGGGTCATTTATTTACATACAGGTGAACATCTTCACTCATTTAAGACCAGTGATAATTTTGGGAGTTTCAGGGCCAAGATAATCAGAGTGAGGAGGATTGTGGCAACCCTGTAGCATTGCTGTAGCATTGAAGCTGTAACCAACAACAGCAAAGTTGGATGCTGACTCCTGACTCTCTCCATCTAAATTGCTGCAAAGTTAAAAAAAAAAAAAAACCTTTTAGTAATCTTGTGAAACTGGTGAGCAAGATTGCTTTACAAGCAAAGGTTCATCAGGAGACCTCATGACCTTGAGCTTTGTCCTGTGGTCTTAAAAGTTTGATCATTGCGTCCTAAAATGAAAGTGCACATTAAAGGCAACATTTGATGAAGATCCTGAAATGTTTGAGAAATTGTAGTATTGGATGACTATTGGGCTCTATGACCATGACTTTTGACTCACAACCTTCAAGATGTTGAGACAACATTCCTAGGATTAGGGTTATCATTTTTAAGAGGTCTGAGAGAAATCCCTTAACATATGTGGTATACATGATGTGTTTATTGGCAAAGGATGATCATCAGGGCTCTCAATTCTCATGCATTCAGCATGTGACACACACGCAAGAAAATGTATTATGCAAAGCCCACTGAGTAATACTGAATATGTTGGAAGATGTAGCAAGATGCTCTGAGAATCGTAGAGCTCAATGGGAGCTTGACGTGCCCCAGTTAGTAACATCAACTATCCATCACCAAATCAAACAAACGACATAAAGCTACAGTCAGCCAATCAGAAAATAGAACTGCTGTATTTGGGTAAGATATGGTTGATCTGACCGCAGAGAATGCATACTCCATGCACATGACAGGAGTTTCTTATCACATGAGTACAGTAAGTAATCTCATCATTTGATTTAATTGCCTACTGCTTAATTTAATAACTTATTATATCAAAGGAAAACAATGAGAGCTTATTCTTATTCTTCCTCCACACTTACCATTAAACAGTAATGCAAAGTAATCACATTGACATATGTGGTGACCAGGAACCACAATAAAACAAAATAACTAATGTTCAGTGAATAGAACATGAGAAATGTTAATTCATTCATTCAATTTCCATACCAGCTATTCCTTTGGGGGTTGCTGGGATTGGGGGGATGCTGGAGCCTTTCCCAACTGTCATTGGGTGAGAACAGGTACATGGCAAGAACATGCAAACTTCACAGAGAAAGGCCCTGCTCTCCTGGGAAGGCTTCCCACAAGATGTGTGTGTTTATGAAAATTTTGACCTTTGTTCCAGGAGCACATTTGTGTACTCAGACCCTGATGCTGGATAAAAAGGACTGGCTTGCAGTCTCTGCTCTAATTCATCGCAAAGGAGATCTGTCAGGTTGAGGTCAGGACTCTGTGCAGGCCTGTCAAGTTCTTCCACATCAAACTCGTTCAACCATTTCTTTATTGACTTTGCTTTGTGCACCGGTGTGCGGTTATGTTTGTACAGGAAGGGACCATCACCAAACTTTTCCCACAAAGTTGGGAGCATGAAAGTGTCCAAAATGTCTTAGTATGCTGAACCATTAAGAGTTACTTTCACTGGAACTAATGCAAATGGTCAGGGTGGAGAGTCTTTAGGGACCTCAAAGAGTTCATGGCCCATGATGATGATAGGCTAAGATTCGACAGAGCAGTGCTCTTGGATCTAGGCACTGAACTGGGCCCAGTGTTGAGGTGAGTTCTCACAGAGCAGATCTTGGTGACCGAGATCGTATCACCTGTCCATAAATAGCTTATTGGTCACCATCACTGTTGCGTCACTCAGTGACATCACACCTGCTTGAGTTTCACCATGCAGTGATATTATGTCATATAATAGGATGTATCAGCTGACATTCTTCCAACTGTATCCTTTTCACTAACCTACCAACCACAAAACACTGCAGCTGATGGCCCTGCAGTAACATCATCTGTCAGCTGCATCTCAAGTAGGGATTTCTCTATAGTCTCGCAAGGCGGAACTCAAAGATTGGATAACATGGACTGTCACTCTGTGAGCCAGAATAATAACAGTATGTCACAAGTGTCATCACACATTCACACAATGCTGATTGGCTGTTGCAGCACAACCGCACATGATGTTGCCTGAAAATTAAAAATTTTAAACTTTGGTGACCGAGCCAGGTGACCTGGTCACATGTCCAAAGCAACCCCAAGAGTTCCTGTCTGCTGTTACAAGGGTGCCGCCATATGTCTCCCAGGATGCAACCATCGCCCAGCTTGTGTCGACACATTGTCTGAGATCTGGGTGCGCCTGATCACGGCTGTACATTGACTTTGCATGGAGAGTGGTCGCTGAGATTGCTGAGGTCACGTCCGGTGTGAACACACATTAAGACAAAACCACCCACTGGAACTGCATCACCCTGGTGACATCCTGGACATGCGCTGACTACTCAAGTGTTTCTGTCAACTGCTTCCTTTCAGTGGGAATTAGCCGACAGGTATGTGTTTGATATGACGAACAATATAAATTGGTACATTTTCTGTCTAAAGCCGCTTTGGATATGATATAGTCCGGTAAACTCTGTCGTTAGGTCAAGGATATTACAGTAATGCCAACCATTTTGGATGGCATTATAAACATGTCCAGTTGATACATCAGGGTTTGTTGCATTGTTGGTTAGCGGGCCAACATTAAAAGGCAATTTGCAGCAATGTAGAGTTTCCCAAATGTAATAAGCACAATTGACAGCTCTCCCATTGCTCTAAGAGGTCGAATTGAAAATGAATTTGTCTGTAATCCCCCCCAAAAAATGTGTATACAATGAATGTACACATTATTTGTACCTCAAACATGGTTTTGACAAATTTAGTGACACAGCAGTGTAGGAAACAGACTGCAGGCAGGTGATGCAAAAATATTCATGAGGTGCTTTGCATTGACCTTTCATGGTAACATGTTGGTGTGCAGAGGGTGGGATGTGAGGTAAATCCACCTGTTGAACCTTCCAGGTGGAGTGGTATTTATAAGGGAAAAGTGTACGTACAGTTTTATAAATCAGATTTTTTTTTGTCGCACAACATTTTCATCTTTTAGGCACAGATACACTTTTACTATGGATCCTACACAATGTTTTATAAATGAGGCTACAGTGCTTTACACCACTGCATCAGACGCTTTGCATTGCACTTGAGGATGTGAGGCTTGGATGGAGCTTCTTTGCCATGGAAACCCATTCCATTAAGCTATCTGGTTTTGAGCTGATCTGATGGTCACATGAAGTTTGGAGGTCTGTAGCTATTGACTGTGAAGAATGCTGGAAAGGCTGAGTTACTGTCATCTCCAATTGCTTCAATGTTATAAAGGCACATTCAAACAGTTGAATGTGGAATATTTAGTTGGAAGGAAATTTCACAGCTGGACTTATCGTACGGGTGACATCCTGTCATGGTGCAACACTGGAATTAAGTGAGCCTCTGGGGGCAACCAGTTCTTTCACAAGTGTTTGTAGAAGAAGTCTGCATGCTGAGGTGCCACAATTGTGGCCATGGAAGTGACTGGAACACCTGAATTCAGTGGTTTGGATGGGTGAGTGAATAGGGATACTCAAAAATACTCTGGCCCCATAGCAATAAACCCACCAGTGTGATGTCTTACCACTGTTTCATTGTCAGTCCAAGCCTACTGGCTCGTGGTAGCAAGCCCATTACGAGGCACAGTCAGATGTTAGATTGAATGCAAAGTTATTGACAACATGGATTTGGAAAGCACTGGACTGATAAACTACCACAGAATGGACCTGTAAATCAATCAGAGTGGATTGGTCCCATGAGGATAGGAAGCTGCCAAGAGGCAGGAGTTATGGAGGAGTGCCTCAGACAAAGTGAGGGTACAGTTATGTTGCAGGTACCCTCTACATAAAAAAATCTCTTTAAACATTAGTGATTGGTTATGACCCTGATAAGATCTTTAAATAAATGTACTCATTTATCTCACAAAAACATTCCGCCTCCCCAATAATTACTATAAAAATGATGTATATTATTTTTTCCACTATAGATAGTCCTTAAAAATACTTCAGCCTGGTGTGGGGTCAAAACTGGCATTTTCAGTGGTTTTCAATAAGACATTTTTATGTTGCTGGGAAGAAATGAGCCTGTTTACATCTTGGCCATTTCAGGCTAATTCACGAAACTGAGATGACCATTTAAAGCTATGGTCTACGATTTGGAAGCTTTGTGCATATTAATAACACCGTTTATAAGGCTGTTATGGTCCTATGGTCCTATCTACACAGTATAAAGACCAAAAAGAACGAAAAAAATCCATTCAGTATATCCGCTGAAAAGCTGCATACTAGCTGACCAATCAAACCTAAAAACCTGCAAGGATCGATTGGTCCGTGAGTTGGTCTGTGAGTCCATCCAATCCTCGTCTCCCTCGCTACGCAGTGTCCCGCCTCCTCCCCTCTACCTCCGGTGAGCAGCTAGCAGCGTTAGCTACTGAACTATCATGGAGCCGGAAAAGCCTAGCGCCGAGACCGAAGCCGCCTCCCTCTCCCGCGGGGCCCAATGGAGCTCTGCCCGCGGGTTGAGGCCTGTTAGTGGGCTAACGGCTAACGAATAGCCTCAGCCGGCCGTCAGACCTTCAGCATCGACCGTTTCGCCCCTGGTTGATCAGGTAATGGCTTTGTTTACTACAGTGGGAGATGTCTGCTGAATAACTCTGGTTAGTTTGTGCCTGCACGGGCTAATAACTTGTAGGGGAGCGGGTTAGCCTGTTAGCCGCTAATCGTTTGCACTGTAAGCTGAGCTGGGGAGGACAGGCTGAGAAAGATAAATCCTCCCCCACACTCGGCTCCACTCTGGCGGCGCCAGACCCGCATTGCCGCCGGTCCAGTTGAAATGGCTACTGCTGTGTGTTATAAGTGAGATGTCTGTCGTGTTTGATACTTTCAGTTGAGCTGAGCTGTTTTTGATTGAGTTTGCTGCTGATATATTGTGCTAGTCGCTCGTAGCTCTGTCCGGAGGGCTTTATGAGGCGACACAAGCTGGGGGCGGGATCTTGGAACACGGAGGGGAGAGGTGAGGGAAGGGGGGGCAGGCTGCGGTTTCAAATCGTAGACCCTAGCATTAAAGAATAACAAAATTGAATATCATTTTGCAAATGTGAGCTATATCAATTCAACCTAGCCAAAATGGCTTGAAATAAAAAAAATGGCATAAAATGTCAAATGTCAAATGAAACCACTTGACTGCACAGCTCTGTCCTTAAAGGTGTAGTCAGCGATCTTCTATTTGTCAAAATCACTGTATTTCTCCTCTCCATCCTCGGAGCTAAATTTGCATTACCATGTATTCTGGTACTGCGGACCAGTACATCAGTTTCCTCCTGAAAGAAGTTTGGTTACCTGGAGCTGGAGCTGCTGCAGTCTTTTTCCATTATGAAGTGAGGTTGTCTCATTGTCTCGCGTTTAAAAGCAAGCAGAGGCATTCATTTGATTGGTGAAGGTTACACTGTGTGACGTGTTAAACACACTTGCACCTTGTCTCCTTCTTTGACACTTGCACAGGGGGCAGGGATGGAAGTGTGGGTGCACCTCTCTGCAGCATACAAGAAACTTGCAGAGTGCGCTGGACACACCCTGACTCTCACAAGACTGTGGTGAGGTTAGTTTTACATTGGATATTCCACAGACTCTGCAGTGCCATCAAGTCCGACTCCGAGCCAGCCCCTCCAACATTTCGACTGCACCTGCATTGCAGACTTTACTGTAAACTCACAGTGGACTGCTACTGCTTGTAGTGGATGCAGTTAAATCAATATTTCAAAGGAATCGTTCACTTGGTGATACAAGCACCAAATTTGGCACAAATGATGTCCAGGATGTACTTTCTAAAAAAAGTACGTTTTCCAGCTGAACATCCAAGATGGCTGCCGTTTTTCAAGATGGCCGCCATTTGGAATGGGTTCACACAGCGTTTGACCTATTTTGATGGCCTATACATCCAATTATATGCTTTTGAGTATGAGAAATCCAATTCTGCATTTAGAATATCAAAATAGTTGAGTATTGTGATGATAAAATGGGAATTAAACGAAAAACACTCTCTTGATTATGTTTACGATGGATGTAAAACATGCATAGTGCATTTCAGCAGCGATGTAGATGTAATTTTATTTCTTTTTTCAAGAAGGACACCAAGAAAACAGAATGGTTGAGTAATTTTCTAAAAGATGTGTTAAATGTGGGGATGTGTCTCCCCAAATGTTTTTTTTTCTTTTTCTTTCCTTGTTTTTCTTTTCCTCTTTCTTTTTTTTATTTTTCCATTTTAGTTAGCAAAAAACAGAAAACACATACAAGCATAGGCTGCATGTTGTACGATTCTCAGCAACTCAAACATGACTGGCAATCATGGCTTCTTTTAGTCCTCACATTGACAGGCACACAACTGCGTACATTTCAGGCCGAAGCGATAACATTTGCATCTTCCTCTGCACTCAGTCTTGCAGCCGTATTTTGTTAACTGCTCACAAGTCGTCACAATAGGTGGAAGGTTTGTCCAGAGCACTTGCCAGATCTCATGAGCAGGCAAATGCAGTTTCTAAAAGGGATGGTGTCTGGACCAGAAGTTAGCCAGTTAGTCAACCAGTATGAGTTGGCATCTCAGGTCAAAGAAGCAAAAGAAGATATCAGTCATCATGAGCAGACAAGTGAGTCTAAGAAGTCCTTCACTGAAAATGTCCAGAAGTTGTTTGATGTCATGAAGCAATCCAGGAAGGAATTTCCAGGAAGAGTCCAAAGATCTTCTCACATTGGACACAAAAACATTGCACATCCCAGTGCTGCTGAGCTTGTAAGAACTCACTTTGAGAAAGGTCAAGTTGCTTTCAGAGACTTTTTCAATGGTCTGGGGGATGAAGGTTCCTTCAATAGGCCCATTAAAAAGAACAAAACTGACTTCTTTCGCCAGGAGGCAGCTGCAGCTTCCGGTGACATGAGGAATCAGGTACTCAAAGATGACTGCCGTCTGTTCTCGCAGCTCTTTATATTGTGCCAATCACAAGAGTGTGACCTGCTTGAATTCTTTAAGCATGAGAATCAGCCTTTCCCTGCAGCACTGAGTGATACAGGGAAACACCACTTTGGCCAGAAGTCTCAGCTTGCAAAAATTCTGGAAGCTACTATTTATCCTCCTGACAAGCAACCAGAATGTGATGCTATTATCATTGATGGTTCCTCTCTTGTGCATTCACTGCCTCCTAAGACATCCAAGACCTTTGAGGAATATGCTGTCCAAGATGTAGTTCCAAAAATCCAGACCTACTCATCAAAGTATGAGCAAACAGATATAATTTTTTATGTCTACTTGACTTCAAGCCTGAAGGCTGAAACTAGGTCAAACAGAGGTTTTGGAGGTCAACGTGGAGTGGCAGACAAAAACAAACTACCACCCATCTGGAAAAGCTTCCTGCGAGACAGCAACAACAGGACTGAGCTCTTCATGTTCCTAGCTAATAAGATAGTTGCCCTGTGTCCCGACAATGTTATAATTGTGACCAAAGCAGGGCAGGCACTCTTAAACAAGCCCATCAGCCTTGAAGGTTTATGTCCATGCAACCATGAAGAAGCTGACTCCAGAATTTTCACACAGGAGGTCTACCCTGAAGTGAGCCCTGTCTTCAAAAAGCTCAGCCAGTACCCAGCTATCATAGAAGATGCAGACCCTAACATCATTGAGAAGTTTGTCATCATTACAGTATGTATGACAAGCAGAGCACTACAGGAAAGGTTGATGAGGCAAGACTAGAATTGTTTGAGCGGAAGCAAAGGTCTTATGATACCATTCCACAAACAAGCGCATCCCTTCTTCAGCATGTGAAACGGTCTACCTTCCAAGCTGCCTGCATATGGGGCCAGGCAACAGTGTGTAAAATGCAGACCGAAAGTCCTGCCAACTGGGGCTGGAAAAAGATGGTGAGGTCTGGCAAGTGCTCTGGACAAACCTTCCACCTATTGTGACGACTTGTGAGCAGTTAACAAAATACAGCTGCAAGACTGAGTGCAGAGAAAGATGCAAATGTTATCGCTTCGGCCTGAAATGTACGCAGTTGTGTGCCTGTCAATGTGAGGACTAAAAGAAGCCATGATTGCCAGCCATGTTTGAGTTGCTGAAAATCATACAACATGCAACCTATGCTTGTATGTGTTTTCTGATTTTTGCTAACTAAAATGGAAAAATAAAAAAAAGAAAGAGGAAAAAGAAAGAAGGAAAAAGAAAGAAAGAAAGAAAAAGAAAAAAGAACATTTGGGGAGACAAAGACGTGTGTTTGACGTGATGTGTTTTCTGTTTTTTTGCTAACTAAAATGAAAAAAGAAAAAAAAAGAAAGAGAAAAAAAGGAAGAAGAAGAAAAAAAAGGAAAAAAAAGAAAAAAAAAACATTTGGGGAGACAAAGACAGTAGCTTACTGGTCCAAAAGCCAAAAGTGAAAGTAATGTCTTTAACACATCTTTTAGAAAATTACTCAACCATTCTGTGTTTTTGGTGTCCTTCTTGAAAAAAGAAATAAAATTACATCTACATCGCTGCTGAAATGCAATATGCATGTTTTACATCCATCAGAAACATCATCAAGAGAGTGTTTTTCGTTTAATTCCCATTTTATCATCACAATACTCAATTATTTTGATATTCTAAATGCAGAATTGGATTTCTCATACTCAAAAGCATATAATTGGATGTATAGGCCATCAAAATAGGTCAAACGCTGTTTGAACCCATTCCAAATGGCGGCCATCTTGAAAAACGGCAGCCATCTTGGATGTTCAGCTGGAAAATGTACTTTTTTTTGAATGTACATCCTAGACATCATTTGTGCCAAATTTGGTGCTTGTATCACCAAGTGAACACTTATTTCATTAACTGCCTCCACTATTGTACCGACTTCTTGTTATCAAAATTAAAAATGTGGGATATTTAAAGCAAAAACAAGAGGCCTATCTCATGCAGCCAGTAGAAAACATTGATCCCACACTGATTTTGAGTCAATTGATCACATGAACTGGAAGCTATTGAACTTAAATGCTAATATTTATACTTAAAATAAAAAATAAAAATTAACACATTTGAAATTTAAAAACAGGAGGTGTATCTCATGCAGCCAGTGGAGTACTTTAATCTTACATTGATTTTGAGTTAGATCAGAGACAGATGGATAGAGGCTGCAAAAAGTAGCACTACAGTCTTGAGGTAGCTAAACATGGGGTGCTTCAAAAAAGGGTCAGACATAGAGGACCACAGACATGTCATTGTAAGGTTTTTTTATCTGTAATCATGTTTGCAAGATAGATGTTTGGAGATTAATCACACTTGATGAGTTCAAAACCACCAAAAAAGAGTACCAGAATTGGCTGAAAATCATCTGGAGGGAGGACAGACGAGGAGTCCAGACACCAATGCTTCATGCAGGTAATGGCCTACAATTTGAAGGTGCAGTGTTTAAAAATTGGCATTTATCAACATCTAGGGCTCTAATTTCATAGACCAGGCACAAGCGCAGGCGCACCTGCCCTGCGCCAGCCTTCGCCGCGCGGACAGGGTGTGACCAGCGCACTCAAGGCGCAGAGGAGCACAGAGAGGCGCATCCACGCCTCCGTCCCTGTCCCGAATGCTGTCTTCACCAATCAAATGACCGCCTCTCCTTGCCTTTAAATGCGCTGCGGCCGAGGAGCAGCGTCTGATTGGTCTGAATGATCCCGCCACCACAGAAACAGAGTGCTGGAAAGACCCGGTAGCGGAGACGGTCAGAGCTGCTGTCCCTTCAGCAACTGGGAGGACAGACTGGCCAATCGGGGCGCGCATCGGAGGCCTGAAACGCGTTACCGTGTGGGCCAGCTCCCAGGACAGATGTAATCTGTTCCTTTGTCATTAATAGGAGTAAAAAATTAAGAGACAGTTTCACAGCAGCTGGCTTATCCATTTACATGCTTGTGATCCACCTGCACTCCTCGTCCGTCATCACCAGATAGCAGAGCCTTTAGTGATATACTGTATACTCTCCCGGTGTCTCCGCCTCATCCTCCTTACAATAATGTACTTCATCTTTTTAGATCACGTTAAAAATAAAGACTAAAACAGAGGAATATGGGAAATCATAGGTAAATCCTGAGTGACATACATTTATTTTCTCTCTTTTTTCTTCGTCTTTTTTCTCCCTCTTTTCTTTGAATTTAATGAAATGAAAGAAGCCAGATATATACTCAGTATCAGATGTTAAGGCTGTTTATTGTTTACTTGTACGATGTGCATCAAACTTCCAGCTGCCGTCAGGTTAAAGGAATATTTCACCCAAAGATTGATATGCCTTCATTTTCTACTCACCCTCATGCTGAGCAACACTCTGGAGCACTTTTTTGATGTCTCAAATGCAGCCGGAGGTCCGGGGAGATTTTCGCTGTCAACAAACTTCCATCTAACAGGGGACAATAGAGCCTGAAAGAAAAAGGTCCATAAAAGTCCACAAAAACTTGTCTACTTTCCTTCATACTGCTCGTCCGCTGTAATCCAAGTGTCCTGAGCGGGTAACGTCCATAATTAATTCGAAACGAGGTCATTTAGTACATTTTTTGAGCCTATCCCTGCACTATGTAAGCCGCGGCAGACCAATCCAGACGGCTTACGTAGTGCAGGGAGCGCGCGTAGACGTGCACTGCCGACCGGCAGATCTGTATCCTTACGACAGTATGCGCGCGCTAGAGCTCATGGGTAGTTGAGTTCTCTCTCCGGTCAAGCGGGGATCTTCTGTTGTGCTGCTTTAATGTTTAATTTCTCCACATTGGTGAAGTAAAAATGCTTGATATTAAACATGCTTGTAGTCTTAGATGTGAAGGGGTCACATACACCACCAGCAGCCAGGAATTACGTGTTACAGCACATGAAATATAAGAAAGCATGCAATCTCTAGGTATAAATAAGGGACTTTCATTTTGGTATTTCTCCACATTAATGCAGTAAAAAAAGAGATTGAAATGATACTCAGTTGTTGTTTTTTTCACCAGTGGTGCATTAAACACATGAGGCTTGATATATACCTTACTGTCCTCAGTACCTTATTTCGAAAACTGGAAGTAAATATGTTGTTTCTCAGCATTTACCATAATACTCAGAATACTTGTACACTCAAAATTAAAGTGTGGCTGATTGGTCCACGGAGATCGGAGTTTCGACTGGCTTGTCAATAGTACATCGCACTTGCGTGATACTAAAATGCATGCATGAGATACTGAGAAATGGCACGTAGAAGATATGAATAAAATGCACACATGAGATAGGTATAAATGCACAAGTTTGATGCCAAAGTATATGGAAAATTGCACTGATATGCTAGCCATTAGAATACATCTATATAACTTTGGTTTTAAAACAGAATTTGAACTTTCATTAGAGAGCCATATCACAATTACTGCTCACGAGATACAGAGAGAACTGGTCATGTTGATGTTCAGTGCATTTGGACCCTGGTTTAAATTTGCTTGTAAAGGTTAATTTAGGAATATGTTTTCAATGTTTGTTTTTACAATAGTCATTGCACTTACTCAGTTCTGGGCAATAAAAAGTCAAATCCATATATATTTTAAATGATAATATTTGTATTTGTAATACTCTATTTATGTAGACAGTAAAAAGGATTAAGAGAAGGAGAGTTACACTGTAGACACAGAAGTTACTGTAGCCGCAGAACAAGCAGACAGTTCAGTGGATGATGAAGGTGCAAAGGATTAACAAACTGACAACAGACTTTGCAAACCAGGACTGAAGAGGTTCAAAATTTTTATAACAAAAAAGGGATAAAATAAAACCTGAATGTGGCATGAATAACTCAGATGTTCATGAACTGACACATTGTACTATGAGTTTATGAAAGCGAATCCAGGTTGTTTACTTATGTTTAAATACCAGCAAGTTAAAAAGGTCATAGCCACAAAAAGAAATGCCAATATTTTAGTGCAAAAGCAAACTGCACTTTTGATGCGTGTGCAGCTGTTGCCCTTTTCTTTAAGAGAAACAAGCCAAAATCAACAGATTAAAAAATGTTTTGAAGTGATTGGCACTGGTGCAGTTACACACGGAAAATTCAAAAGAGATTTTGACCAACAAAGTACCTGTGAAGAGGAAAACTAGCAAAAGCTATAACCAAAGGTGTCAGCAATTTCCATTGCACTGTGCTGGGAAAAACACCGGTTCACAAACAGCTGCTTGAAACATAATGCTCAGCATGACCAAGGATATTTAAAAAAAATATCATCTGAAGTAAAGAAGAGCTTAAAGCTAGGGTTGGCGATCTGATTTAGATACACTTTTTGTAATACTGGTTAAAATGGTCTTTATGACCTGATGGTAATCAACTCATAATGTGTTCTTAAAACAGAGCGAAAAATATCCGCTATCTACAGCAGGAGTAAGGCAGGGAAAACCCCAACCAATAATCTTGCAGGGATACCTTTTTTTACACCAATCAAATCCGTCGCCATTCTGCGTGCCTGCTGTGTGTGCATTTTCCCAGCGTGCAGCATGTAGCATGTAGCGTGTAGGGAACAGACTCCGCTGGAGAATGCTTGCCTTTCAAGTTTTGTCTTTGAAAATAAGGGAAGCCCGCTGTGAGCCGTCCCACAACACCAACCAAGCTCCAGTATCCCTCACATTTTAAGACAGGTATACAAGAAATCTAAAATAAACTCTTTGGGCTCTAATTTCGTGGCGCAGCGCAGGGGGCGCAAGCCTGGCGCACCCCGCGCAGTGTTAATTTCGTCCGGCACACCGCCGTGCGCTGCCAATTTGACAATTTGGTAGACCGTCTGCGCAGAGGTGGGTGTGACGGCGCACCAAGGGGAGGTGATGGCGCACCAGGGGGAGGTGTCGGCAGATTCATGTTGGCGCAGTGACAATTTCGTGCCAAAAACAGTGCAGAAAGTGCGCTGAAAGCTCACCAGCTGCAACCTGGTCTAACCTCGGCGCAGGGCGGAGCGCACCCTCCGCAGCTGTAATTTGGTGACAAGCGCACATGTGCGCACGCCTCAGAGGCAGGTTTCCAGAGTGTCAGGAACATTTTAATGCAATAAACAATCACAGCAATCACTATTTAATGTAACAGTCTGAACCAGCATATACATTTGTATCTATATTAACCTTCTCGTCACATCTGACGTCGGATTAAAGCCGTTTGTCATAATGGAAACTTAACCTGACGGCATCTGGAAGTTTGATGCACATCTTACAAGTCAACAATAAACAGCCTTAACATCTGATACTGAGTAAATATCTGGCGTCTCTCATTTCATTAAATTCGAAGAAAACAAGGGGAAAAAAGACGAAGAAAAAAGAGAGAAAATAGATGTATGTCACTCAGGATTTACCTGTTATTTCCCATATTCCTCTATTTTAGTCTTTATTTTTAACGTGCTCTAAAAAGATGGAGAGCATTATTGCAAGGAGGATGAGGAGGAGACACCGGGAGAGTATACAGTTTATCACTAAAGGCTCTGCTATTTTGCGATGACAAACCAGGAGTGAAGGTGGATCACAAGCATTATGAATGGATAAGCCAGCTGTGGTGTAACTGTCTCTTATTTTTTTTACTCCTATTAATGACAAAGGAACAGATTACATCTGTCCTGGGAGCTGGCCCTCACGGTGACGCGCCCCGCTGTCCATTGTCCTGCTGAAGGGACAGCGTCTCCACGGCTGGATCTTTCCAGCACACTGTTTCCGTGGCGGCGGGGATAATTCAGACCAATCAGACGCTGCGCCTCAGCCGCAGCGCATTTAAAGGCGAGGAGAGGCGCTCATTTGATTGGTGAAGACAGCGATCGGCTGTGTTAATCCCACTCACATCTATTCTCCTCCTATTCTGACATTTGCGCGGAGAGGCAGAGACGTGGGCGTGGACGCGCAACCTCTGCGCCCCTGTGCGCCATGAGTGCGCCTCTCTTGGCACTGCAGGAAACTTGTAAAGTGCGCAGGTCACACCTAATCCGCGCGGCAAAGGCCGGCACAGGCAGGTGCGCCTTCGCTTGCGCCTGGTCTACGAAATTAGAGCCCTTTATTTTTCTAAGTTTGTTCCGCTGTTGGCTCTAATCTCGCGAGAACTACCATCCATGCTACTGCAGGTGGCAGTTCTCGTGAGACTTCTTCTTCTTCTTCGGTGGTTGGCATCCATCATTTTGGAGCATTACCGCCCCATTCAGGCTAGAGACAGAGTTCAGTTTGGAGGGGTAGAGGAATGCTTTTATTATTGTATCGTCACACAGGAGATTTACAGGAGAATGCTGATACAGGAGGACGGGAGAAAAGAGGAGAAAATACGGAAAATACGTCAGTTTCATGGCCAAAACAGGAGATTTGACAGCTATGTAGAGAATATCAGAGGAACTACCTATACCCCGATCAACATCGGCTGTGAGTACTAACCAACTTTACATGTTTGTTTGGTGTTTTCTTCGTGCTGACTGAGACATGACTTGGTGTAGTGTGAAACAAACACATTGTGCTGAGGGTTTGGAGTTGAATCAGTCTTCTGGATATAGCGGCTGTGCGCGTGCATGTGAGCGGGGGGTGGGGCTAGGCGGAGCCCTGAGGAGATGCTACTTTCAAATTCATGCTAGTTTTCCAAAATCGCCAACCCCAGCTTTAAGGATTCACAGTGACAAACCAGAGGGTGGACTTAACATTCTGGCTAAACACCTAAAAAAGCATCATCTATCACGCTCTACCTTGATGCCACAGGCAGTGTTGTCCAGAAAATACTAGATCAAAACAAAAAAGTTCTGTATTATGCTCTAGTTTTGCCCAGCATGGGCAAGGACAGCCCTCCCCTACCTGTCACAGAACTTTTGTCAAAGAGCCATTCATTCGTTCCTGCCATGTCACGCTGGCTTATGGAATTTAGAAAGAAAAATATCAAACTTAACAAAAAACAAATAGTACAAGCTGAGACAGATCATAGCTAAGCTATGACTAACAGAGTGCTTATTGCATTCAACAAAGAAAATGTTCCTACACATAATACACATTCAGAATGGGATAAGCCAAATCAGTTCCAACCTTTGCAGTGCTTAATCTTTGCCTCGCCCACATTTTGAAGGCTGTATGTAAAGCAAACCACAGACAAAGGCTTAAAGGAATATGCCTTATACACTTTTGCTCACCTTCTAAACTGCAAGATGGCTGTGGAGGTTTTTTCATCACACGTGCGTGCTTTTTGACTTGTAAGGACACAAGTGGTGAAACAGAGCAAAACGTATCTTGATGCTTGCATTTCAGAAAACAAGGGCCATGAGATGGAAGAAAGTGAACAAATTATGGAAGGTGAGAAGATCCTCATGGACACATCTGCAAACACCATGATTGGAAATTTACTTTCCACATGAGTTTTTCAGCTCAAAAGGGACCAAACAGAATGTGACTTCCTTTTTGATGAAGCTGTTGGCACCAAAAACCAGTACCACTGTCCTGGTGTTATTGACGTGTTACTGAAGGGCTACATGGAGACCTTTCCTTTATAGAGTGGTTTGCTTCTTTAGGATCTCTCAAGAGATATAAAGTCAGGAATTAAAATAAGTGATGTAAAGCTTAAAACAAGAGACACAAACTGCCATGTTGAGCTGTGGTTTTGTTTAGTGAAGCATTCCATCCTGCAAAAGAAGAGATACTTGTGACAAGCAGAGTTTGTGTCCTGAATGTATGCCTCAGTGTGGGGATGATATATTGAGCACATTATGCAGTAGAATCTTCCAGAGATGATTTTGGACAAAGTCAGTACAAGTTCAGGCCAGTCAGATGATGACCTTATTATGTACTGGAACAAGCGAGATAGCAGGATGGTCCAAGCCAAGATTTAAAATACTCCAATCCAACAAAAAAATTAACTAAACCCAAGTGCACGATGGAGAAAATAATAGTCAAAGTCAATGGCGTAGAATTGGTTAGGGATGCTAGGGACACGTGACATGTCCCTACCAATATTATGCCACTACCAAGCGCTGTCCCTCACACTGTGGGTAGGGCCCCATTTTGCGCAAGAGGAGGCATTCTCCGCCATCTGATGCAGACACGGTCTGCTCTGTGGACTACAGGCCTGATATTTCACATTTAAAGTTTGGTTGTTACCATTGTTGTCTGTCAGTAATATCTTTTTGCGGTGCATCCAATGATTGTAAACATTTGATCGAAATCCCTCCTGAATCGCTCGGCATCTTCCGTGTGCCAGTGAGCGTAAAGACACAGACAGATGCACATGGAGGGACAGTGAGGGATCATCATTCACATTGTGTGATTTTATAATTCAAATGGTGTCTTTATAGATCATGTGCACTGCTTAAGTGAACACAAGGGGCTCTAATTTCGTAGACCAGGCACAAGCGCAGGCGCACCTGCCCTGCACCGGCCTTCGCCACGCGGACTGGGTGTGACCGGCGCACTTTGCAAGTTTCCTGCAGTGCCAAGAGAGGCGCACTCAAGGCGCAGAGGAGCGCGCCCACGTCTCTGCCTCTCCGCGCAAATGTCAGAATAGGAGGAGAATAGACGTGAATGGGTTGAGTGTTGTCTCCACCAATCAAATGAGCGCCTCTCCTCGCCTTTAAATGCGCTGCGGCCGAGGCGCAGCGTCTGATTGGTCTGAATGATCCCCGCTGCTGGAGACGGTCAGAGCTGCTGTCATTCAGCAGCTGGGAGAACAGACTGGCCATCGGGGCGCGCATCGGAGGCCTGAAGCGCGTCACTGTGTGGGCCAGCTCCCAGGACAGATGTAATCTGTTCCTTTGTCATTATAGGATTACAAAAGTAAGAGACAGTTACACCGCAGCTGGCTTATTCATTTATAATGCTTGTGATCCACCTGCACTCCTGGTTTGTCATCGCCAAATAGCAGAGCCTTTGGTGATATACTGTATACTCTCCCTTTGTCTCTGCCTCATCCTCCTTACAATAATTTACTCCATCTTTTTAGATCACGTTAAAAATAAAGACTAAAATAGAGAAATATGGGAAATCACGGGTAAATCCTGAGTGACATACATTTTTTTTCTCTCTTTTTTTTTCGTCTTTTTTCTCCCTCTTTTCTTTGAATTTAATGAAATGAGAGAAGCCAGATATATACTCAGTATCAGATATTAAGGCTGTTTATTGTTGACTTGTAAGATGTGCATCAAACTTCCAGATGCCGTCAGGTTAAGTTTCCATTATGACAAACGGCTTTAATCCGACATCAGATGTGAAGGGACAGTTAATATAGATAGAAATGTATATGCTAGTTCAGACGGTTACATTAAATAGTGATTGCTGTGATTGTTTGTTGCATTAAAATGTTCCTGACACTCTGGAAACCTGCCTCTGAGGCTTTGTTGATGTGTGCGCACATGTGCGCCTGTCACCAAATTAAAGCTGCGGAGGGTGCGCTCCGCTTTGCGCCGAGAATAGACCAGGTTGGAGCTGGCGAGCTTTCAGCGCACTTTCTGCACTGCTTTTGGCACGAAATTGTCACTGCGCTAACATGAATCTGCCGACACCTCCCCCTGGTGCGCCATCAACTCCCCCTGGTGCGCTGTCACACCCATCACTGCGCATACGGTCTACCAAATTGTCAAACTGGCAGCGCACGGCGGTGCTCCCCGCACAAATTAACACTGTGCGGGGTGCGTCAGGCTTGTGCCCCCTGCGCTGCGCCACGAAATTAGAGCCCAAGGACTTTAAAAATGACACGTCAGTCTTTTGATGAATCAAAACTCAATGATCTTCATCATTCCAGCTCTGACCCTCTGTTTCACTCACTCACTCTTTCTAATGATGAATTCATCCTGCAGTATCCTGCGTCATGTATTGTCCATGATATAACATCAATCTTTAAAGGATCAAACTCCAAATACAATCCACTAGAGCAGCAGTTGCAGAGCTGTTTTCAGTGGATGGTGTATAAATCAGGTAAAAATGTGGCAAAAATGTCTTCATTGTATTGAAACCTTAAGCAGACAAACATCCATCAGGGTATGTCGGTATACCCACTAGAATAAACCCCATTGGAAGGTGTGTATGATCAGTATGTTGTTGAAAATAAAAAAAAACTTTGAGGCATAAACACCCCTGCTTCTAGCCAGCAATCATGAAACAGAAGAGTAGATAATTCTGTCTAGATGTGGACTGGAGATCAAACCTCCCTACGGCCCTGATTATCATTTTTTTAATGTCTAGTTAACTGCATGTACATTCATCTGTGTTAAAAAACGAGTGGTTAATAATTGACCAGTTGGTGATAGTATGTTGGGCCAGGTTTATAGCAGGCTTTCCATCAATCTGTGTCAAGTGGCCTTTTCTTTTTTTCTGCTCTTGACACTTTTGGGCAGGGAGAAACATTCTGAAGCTGGGTTAAACTCTTATATAGCAGACCACTTGAAGCTGTTCGGATTAATGGGCAGACTTCTTCGTATTTCCTTCTGGGCCGGGGCACCAGACAGGGCTGTCCCCTGTCCCCATTGTTGTTTGCAATAGTTATAGAACCTCTTCCAGAGGCCATAAGGAATAGCCCAAATATTACTGGAATTTCTACTGGTGAAAAAGATCATAAAATAGCCTTATGTGCTGATGATATTTTACTTTTTATAACTAACCCACAGACATCTGTACCAGCTGTTTTGGAAATAATAAATCAATTTAGTGAATTTTCAGGGTACAAAATTGATTTCTCGAAATCTGAGGTTATGCCTCTAGGTAGCCCTCAGTGCCTCACTTCATCTCCATTTAAATGGTCGCCTGAAGGTTTCACTTACCTTGGGATTTTCCATCACTGGAAGGACTGTACAAGGCTAATTTTGAGCCTCTTCTGAAACATATTAGGGATGACCTAGACAGATGGATGTCTCTACCATTGTCTTTGCTGGGGATGATTGCCTTGCTCAAAATGAACATCTTGCCAAAACTCCTTTATTATTTTCAGATGGTCCCTATTTTACCCAATAATAAAACTATTAAGAGGGTAAACAGCTGTTTTACTACATTTTTGAGAACAAGAAGAAACCGCGATTGAAGATGGCTAAGTTACAGATGTCTGCAGAGAAAGGTGGCCTAGCTGTCCCTAATGTCGGACTTCATCAGCTTGCTGCACAACTTTGCTACATAGCTGACTGGATTAATGATGACCCAAAATCAGTTTGGTTAGATCTTGAAAAGTTTAACATAGGTAGCCCTTTGCCTAGTCTGTTATTTGCACTTGACTTAAAGAAAATTAAAAATGTCTCACCTAATAATATGATCGTTAAAACCACTCTGCAAGCCTGGCAAACAATAAGGAAGCTGGAAGGCCGTGCAAATACATTGTCTTCTCTAGCTCCTATACATGGTAACATTGATTTTGCTCCAGTCAGTACAGGTGGTGGCTTTAATATCTGGAGAGATAGGGGGATTCTAACCCTAGGGCATTTTTTTCATAAAGGAGTGATGCTCCCATTTACAGAAATTGAAAAGAGATATAACTTACCCCCACATAATTGCTTTAAATTTTTCCAAGTTCAAAGCTTATTCAGGACCAAAACAATCACATCTTTGACCCTCAGACTTCCAAAATAGAACGCCTGCTTCTCAACAGAGGCAAGAAATCCATTCTTTGCCAGGGGTATACTGAACTTAATCTTGCCAGCGATGTTAGTACAGACTATCTGTGTCAAGAGTCGAATAATGATTTCAATTTTAGAATAGATGAAGCAACATGGGCAGAAACTTGGGAATTAGCGAAAGAGATTTCTATATACAACAGAACCAGGGAGACCCAGTTTAGGATTTTGCATCGTCTGCAGATAACCCCCCAGCTGAGACATAGAATGAACCAAAGTTTGACAGAAAAGTGCTTGAAATGTCATACAGAGGTGGGGTGTTTCAGACATTGTGTCTGGTCATGTGTTCATATTGAGGAGTACTGGCATAAAATTACTGATAAACTGAGCTTGATTTTTGGTGTCAATCTTGATCCTGATCCTCAGGCTATGCTCCTTGGCTTGCCCAGTCCTCGTATTCTATTTTATTCATCATACTCCACCTGTTATCCCATCAACTCCACACAGTGTTCCACTGTGTAATGAGCTTTGTGACATGGCGTGGTCTTGTTTTGTAAGTAGTCAGAAGATTAGCACAGTGTAGTCACAGGGATGGGCATAGTTGGCAACAATCCTCAGCATAGCAGCAAAGCTGCTGGGGTTAGAGAAATGCTTCAACATTCAATGTGTTCTGCATTCAGAAATAGTTACCTCAAAAAACTTGGTGTTAATGAGAGGTTATTTGATTTACTGTTGCCTTTCTATCGTCTCAACCACTCTGGCTATTCTTGCATCAACAAGGTAAGTTGGTCCAAAAAACTGTCACTCTTGTTTTCTCTTTTTTTATGTGATTTTCTTTAAACTCTAAAGGTGGTGTGACAACCCCAGTAGATCATCAGTTACTGAAATACTCTGACAAGCCTGGCTGGCTTCAACAACCTCACTGAGAGTCACTGAAATGACATGTCCTACCATTCTGGTGCATATTTTATACCCCTATTATGCTTTTTTAAGTGGTCAGCGTATTTCAACCAAATATTTTTAGTCTCGAAGCTTTTGGTAAATTTGTAACCTGACATGCCAGATAGACAGTTCGATAAATCTCCCCAGATGTATTTCACTGAATCAGGCGGGTCCATCTGCACTGCAAAGTTAGATAATCTGTGACCCCATGAGATCTTCACTATTTGACCTATAGAGGGTGCAGACACAAGGTTGGGGACCAAAGTTCGACACAAGTTTTAGAGAAACATAGCCTACAGTACTTTGAAAATGTATTGGGCTACCTGTCATAAAAAGTATAAGCATAGATATTTTAACAAAATGTTCTCCCTGCTCTCTCTCAACACTTACCCATTGTCTCCACTGTTTTTCACCCATCAACAGAGGAATAAAGCTTTAAAATATTGGACAAAAGAAAAAAGAATAAGAAATTTCAAACTGAATTCCCATTTTTATAACCTAACTTGGGCTGGCAAACTTGGCTTCTCTAAAAGTTAAGGTATCAGTCAATCAAAACATTTAACCATTAAACTAATTTTGTGTTCAGGAATGTGAGTAAATGCTCTGGAAGTAAATTCTGCTCTTGTTTTTCTTTTTTTTTGGTAAAATAGCTAGTAAATCTAAAAAGTAATGGACAACCCTAAAACATGAATTTTAGTCTTGAACTATTTTTCCTGTAAACATAAAACAACAGGGCTCTACATGCTGGTGTACTGACCATTTCAAAACCAGAAAACTGATTTTGGTGATTAGGGCAGCTCTATAGCTTAAACCTTAAATTGGGTGGTTGTCAAATAACTGTCTTTAGCACTGTGGCATTTTGACTCATCAGACTCCACCTGTTGTCGCTTTCACTCCACACATTGTGCCACTTTTCAACTATCTGAAGAATAACAATATCAAGATATCTTAGCCTGAGCCCAATAATTCACTTTAACCCCTCATTCCTGCACAAACACACTCGTGTCAATCCAAGTATGTCTTTAACTGCAGGCTCATTTTCAACGTAGTAGGCTTTGCTACGGTGACATCTAGTGGACAGAACTGATAAAACAATATCTGAGCTTATGTTTCGACCTTAATTGTAGGCAGATTTGAACTAATCGTGTGGAAAATATCGATTAAGCAGAGTAAATGGACGGAAGAAACGCTAACAAAAAGAAATAGAGGAGGGAATATCAAGTTGTGGGTTAACTTTGCACATCTGTTTGTCGGAGGACGTGAAAAATGATTTCCTCATTACGTCACGGGCAGCCAGCCAATGAGCAGCCGCATTTTTCACAGCTAAGCCCGTCATGCTGAAGAATGTAAATCTTGTACAGTGGCTTCCCTTTCAAATCATGTTAATGTTCGGCTCAAAATGGAGGCAACTTCAGTGAGAGACGATGCGACGGATGAATGTGACCAGCTGCGCGTGACGATATGACGACCAGGTGTAGCAGGCTCGTGCGTTTTTGTGAGTCAGGACATATTTCGCTGCCTCAGGAGTTTCTAGCATATCGTGCGAATGATAGACCCAGCAAAGGTAAATAAAACACCGACGCAAACATATGGCTGTGAAACAGACACGTTACTGGATTGTAATGATGAGACAGCTGCGGATATGTGACGATGTAAAATGTCAGCTCATGAATGTTTCCATCTGGACTCCACATGGCCTGGTGTCGCCTCCACGGCAGTCACAGTCATGTGTTTTTGATATAACGGATTTCACACTGTGAATTGGACACCGCATTGTGCTGTCATTTGTGTTTTGTTAGTATTTAGGAGGGCAGACTTGATGGAGGGCACACTGAACCTTCTCTTCGTTAATCTTTAACAGCTGTGCCAGACTCTTGGTCTTTGACCTTATTCAAGAGGCTTCAGACTTCTATCATTTTTGACAGCAACACTCACTGTGGCAAATATGAAGAGGAAGTCCACAGAGACTCTTTAGAAAGTTCCCATGCAAAGAAAGATTCACAGGGTATGATTTTAATCTGTTGTTTCAGCTAAACAAAGGAGCTACTAGCGATTATGTCATCAGCTGGCACCTCTCTACAAACAGGGATTAGTGTGAGGAATAAGGGACACCTTTTCACACGTTGAGCTACGTAAGTTCTGCATTATAAATGTTTATTTTAAACTATTGCAATGCCACAGGCGAAAAGCTATGCAGTTTAATATGTGTTCTTTCCAAAGTAATCCTAAAACAATCCAGGTTCTTCAAATAATGAAGTCACTATGTGGAGGGAAGGTTGTTACTATACAAGAGTTTACATGGAAGTGTAATAGCTGGAAATTTTAGCTATATTATAGGGATTCACAATATTAACTGTACAGTATAGGTTTGAGCAGATATTGGTCTAAGAAATGAAAAATCAGAATCGGGGAAATTGAAATTTTGCTGATATTCACAGTTATCTTACATGTTACACCATATATCAGAGGTAACATCATCACAGTACATTAATATGCCATATTGGTTCACTTCATCGTCTCTGCATGATGTCAGTTCTTCAAGAGTAAACTGTTATTTTTCTCACTTTACATTTGTTCCATACACTAACAGACTCTTGCGTTGACAGCTTTGAGTCAGTTTTCTGAATACTGGTATAATCGCTCTTTGCTCTTGATGAGGAATATTGGTATCATATATGTATTGGAAAAATTTATTGGAAAAATCCAATATTTTGCATTCCTGTTGCTAATATTTATTGTCTTGTCTTTTGTGTTCTCAGTGAGAATAAGGAAATGTATTTTGGAATTATGAGACATAGTTCAATTTGTGACTTCCTCTGTCCATCCATCAATCATCAGCAAGTATATGCACCAATTGCATGTATTAAATATGCAATGCAACCAGTTAACACCAATTACCGACATGTCACTTACTGTCTAGAGAGTCAGTGCCTGTAAACAGAGTTAATATTGGCCCATAGCCTATCATTATCTCTGTTTACAAGAGTGGTGCAATTGATTGGGTTTCCTTTCCAATTCAAATTACTGCACCCCAATATAATGATTAATAATCAAGATTAAGAGATTACTGCACTTAGTGTTGCACTTGTTTGACTTCTCTCTATCTATTACTTTGTCAAGTATTTGAATGATTTCCAAAGTTTCCTTTAGTGCTTGTTCTGAATTAACCTGACATGCCAGATGGACAGTTCCATATTGGAAATATCGCATGATTTCAGAATCAGGCATGTCTGTTGTGCTCTGCAAGGCTAGTTCTTAATAGTCCAGTGTGATCATATTAAGAGCATTTGTGAGTCACTAGATTTGATTAGGCTAGATTAGATAAAACTTTATTAATCTCCTTAGAAAAACTCCCGCAGGGAAATTTGGATTCAAGTGGCAGTTAAGTATTACAGATAAAAGATTTAAACAGAAAGACAGATCTAAACAAAAATACTTATGTAAATAAAAAGGTAATTGTATCAATAAAATAATAAACATAAAATTATATGGCTACTGGCTGGCTACTACTCCTTCCTGTCCTCTGCCTTCTTATGATGCATGCTGTATAAACAGCAAGTATTCATGATTAATAACCCTGATCTCAATTTTTTTTTAAATAATGGCACTTTAAATTTTCACAATAATCAGCAGCCTTAGCTGACATTTAAATTTTTTCTTCAGTCCAATTAAAACCATTCTCATTCCATTTTTGACACAGACATGGTCAGATTACTGCATATGCAGATGCTTCACACATTTCATCAAAAACTGAAGAATTCAGGTATGAACAGAGTGACTCCAGTGGTCAAAGCACAGAAACAGATGGAAAACCTGGTTTTCTTATCAAAGGGTTAAAAATATGCGCTCTTACTTGTAGAATATTTTTTGTTGATAATTAGTATATTAAGACGAAGGACAGTGGATGACAGCAGCTCATGATCTGAAATGATTTAATAAAAAAAGTCGTGCTAGTGCTTCTGGTAATGGTTTTATCAAAAAAAGTGATTTTTTTAATGCAGTAGTGATCATAATTAGAAGTGAATTCTTTGATTGTTTTTATAGGTTTTATTCTCCTCCCCTAATATTTTGTTCATTTTTTTAAATGTTTAAATCAATTTGCTAATTCCAAAATTAAACCAAATAATTAACAGCAAATAATCCTCTCCCTTTTCTCCCTAAATAACTAAAAGCTCTGTGGTACCAAGTCAGTACCAAGGGGACTAGGCACCTGGAAGACATGTTTGCAGTAAATCAGTGTTTTCCCGGGGTCGGGACCCCATGTGCAGTTGCCTAGAATTCAGTTAGGGTCACCTGAAATGTCTTGTAATTGATTAAAAAAAATACTAAATCAACTGCTGCTGAAGTGTATTTTTTTCAACTTATTATTATTATTTTAAAATAACTACACCACACACTATCTTAAACAACTGTATCCTATACTTTCACTTCTCAAAATTAATGTAGTTCAAACAACAAGCAGCATTTAAAAATATCTGAGCTGGGGCAATTTGATTGAAAGCTGTGATCAAGTGACTTTACAGTTACTGCTGCTTCAGTTCCATCCCTTCAATTTAACACACAAACTTGCTGTCAGTAGGAAAAAAAAAACACTCAAAAAACAAAAATAGAAAGATTTCTTAGATCACCTTGCCTGGAGAAACAGCTCCAAGAGGAACAGAGTCACAGACACCAAAAAGATGAGAAAAAGAAGAGAAAATATGATGAAAGTTTCCTTCTGTTTGGGTTTACTAGTGTCATTGAAAGCAGTGAGGAAAAGCCGAAATGTCTGCTGTGTGCTAATGTCCTGTCTGCCGAGAGTAAAAACCCAACAAGCTCAGAAGACACTTTGAGACAACACACAAACACCATGTCAGCAAACCAAGATCTTCTCTTCAAAAAGAAATATGCCGAGCCGCGTAAGCAGTGGGTATACTTGAAAAAGGCTTTGACAGTTAGTGAGTGGGCACTGAAAGCATCTTTGGAGGTGAGCTATCTCACTGCTAGGGCTATAAAGACGCATACCATTGCTGAGACATCAACACTGCCAGCAGCGATTTAAATGGTAAAAAAAAATGTGCAGGGAGGAAGAAGCTCAAAAACAAAACACTAAATTTGAGAGATTTGTTTATTCAGTATTAATTTTCAGCCTTGTAAATAAAGCCTTTATCCTGATTAGGGAAAATAAAATAGTCACTTTGTGCACTAATCCTGGCTACTCTGTATTTGCAACATAATGCAACAAACATGATGAAAAGTCATTCTAAGACAGATGTCTTGTGATGAATTGAAGTTGTGATGCCAAAATGGGTTGGGAACCAGTGCAGTAAATGTTCATATGAACCTCATTCTGAATTCCAGTTAGAAGGCTCCTGCACAGCCTTAAGAAGCCTTGAATGTGGTGTTTGTAGGGATGGGTACCTTTCCCATTAGAACCGATACCGTACTGATGCCCGGTACCGGGGAATCGGTATCGGTACTCAACGGTACCAATTTTCAGTACTTTTGCATGTGTTTATGGGGTAATAAATATTAATTTGTTTAATATTAAGATCTCAATTTTTTTCAATGTAAATTTATTTCTCAATATATGAAATTTGACAGATATATATCAAAACAACATTCAACTGTTTGTATTGTAACATTGTAGATGTTCCAAAAATTTCTTCAACATGAAAGCCAGTAACTAAAATGAACCACAACTTAATAAATTAACGGCAACCCTCACTTTAACTTTAGGGCAGTTTAACAATGGGTCCGACAGAGCTGTAAATAAAAAAAGCACTTACATTAACATTACAAAGTACGAGGAACCAACCTGATAATGATAACTGATAACTATCATCTTAAACACGAGGCTTATTTACCTGGACCAGGTATCCTCCTTGTCGCATTTGCTGCCATCACCAAATGTTAAAGCCATTTCTTTTCCTGTGTTTCTGGAGACGACTAGTTGCCATTGGACACAACAGTGCCAAATGAATCCTTTGTGGTCGTAGATCTGACGCTATCAAAAATTGTGCTTCAGCTTTAAGGAAAATTTTGTGCATCACCAGGTGCTTCCTCAGATTTGAAGTACTTCCGCCACTGGCATTACACTTGGCGTCACAAATATTGCAGCGAGCATAATCTCCATCACATTTAATAAAATAGAGCCATACTTTCGACCAATTTCTCTCAGCCATGCCTGCTTTGTTGACTGAGCCCGCGGCTGCTGACGTCATTACTCCATTGCTGTGCTGCATTCAAGTCCGGTATGGTAATTTATCTACTCTACCCAATACTATGCCTGCTTCTTCCACTCCCTCACATTCACAAGGATGCGTTTAGGTACCTTAACATGGCACCGTTTGATTGTATGTGAATCGGTACTCAGTAGTACCTACAGAATTCGGTCAGTACTTCTCAAAGTACCGAATTCGGTACCCAACCCGAGATGTTTGAAATTTTAGGTGCAAGATAATCTGAAGAAGTCTTTTTTTATATGTGAGAGATGCTGAAAGTTGATGGAACTTTGATCAAGATGGTCTGTTTCCTAATCTGTTTTGGGAAGTCTGCATTAGAAAGATAACTGTGGAAGCAACAACATGCTTAAACAATGAAATGTTCTCCAACCACCGTCTACATGAACCATCCTTCTAGTGTATAGCCTTTTCCTTAAGTTTGGTATAACAATACACCTTAATATCCCCGAATCAAATTGATTTTTAGTGCTCAGGCTTCATGTGATTTTGTTAAAGTAAGGAGCTCACTTTAACAACCAGCATTTTAGTGAATCATTCGAAAAAGAAAGTTGACTATACTACAGCAGTGTTGATTGTTGTTTGTGAAAAGTGGTCTTAATTTTTCTCAGTTCAGGCCTTAAAAGGTCTTGAATTTGACTGTAGAAAGAGGGTCAGCACTACCAGCCACTCCCATTTCAAATACAGTTTCATTCTGAATTAGGTTTTTGGATCAGAATCATGTGACTGACTCATTTTTAAGCAAACACTTTCAGATTATTGAAGTTGCACAAACATGTTGGCAGGGCTTCTCAAAGCAAATTTGCAAACGTGTGTGCAATTTTATCTGTCAACAAAATAAATGTTTTATGCACCTAATACAGGATGTTTTTCTTTTTTAAATTTCAGATAGAAAACATCCCAAGCAATTTTTGCACATTTCAGAGTGGGGAAATTTTACTCAGTTATTGATTTTCTATTTTTAGTACCTTGTAAAGTAGCTTTATGGTTGATAATATAGCAGTTATTGTATCTCAAAAGAATAAGTGGTATTGAAAGGTAAGTTTTTGTTTAAAGGGGATATCAGACTGCACACAGCAGAAGAAGTACCAAATCTGAGTCAACAAATGTGCTTCCCCTGCACTTTAAATGAAACAGTACTCAGGTGAGACTCTCTGAAATCATTTAAACAGATGAAAGCTTGTCTTTTCTTGCCACCTCTGTCACAGAGAACTGCAACATAGTACATCAAGTTCAAACAGTGCAATTTATTGTAACCCACTTCAGAATCCAACACAGTCCTCTGAAACTTGTAAAAGTCTGACACTTGTCTTAGAGTTGACTGTCTCCCAAATCTCTTTGTTTTACCATGTAGGCATGCTGTAACCTGAGCAAAACCGAGCTGGAGACATTGTCAGCATGAAGAGCTCCAGCTCCAGGTGGGCCTTCTGCCTGGGCTTCCTGGTGGGGGCCTGCAGCATCTACTTCTTCCTGCACCAGGTGTGGTTTGAGAGGAGCTACGTGGCGCTGTCAGAGGCTCAGGAAAAAGCCAGCACGACGCCAGGCAGCTGGAGGAAGGAAGGAGGCGCTCTCATCAACCTGCTCCACCCTCACCATGCAGGTGCTTCACACTCTCACAGTCATCCGCTTTCTCCTGAGACAATTATCAAGTCTGTGTGGGGAGACAAACAGCAGGCGGTCTGCGGGATTATTTTGTTTTCATGCCATTTTCTCTTGGCTTTCATTCCTTTAAATACAAATATGTCTGTAAATAAATGAAGTTTAAGATGTGGGGTATAATTATATTACATTGTTATTGCTGTATGAAAAATTTGATTTAAAGGAAGCAAAGTCTGGATTCATTATGATTAAAAAACAATTATGTGGTAATTATGTATTTATTGTTACCCCTGAAAGGAGGCCCAGGGGTGTTATCAACTACACATGAGTAAAGTGTGAGCCAATCTAGTCCAAATAATCAACATTTTTGTTGAAGTATTTTTGAGTCTGAAGGGATATGTTGCAGTCCATGAGAAATCACTCACAGATTTCAAGTTATAAGACAACTTGTCATAAAACATGAAAGCATAAATATTTTCAAATTTACTTTAGAATTTCACCGAGAGAGCTCAGAGCTGGCTCACTTTGCTTCTCTGAAAAGTCAGAAATGAATTATTCAACCACTAATGCAAATTTTTCACTCAGGAATGCAAGTAAACAACTGTAATTTGACGACTTAATCAAAACAAAATGATGTGTTTTTCTATTTTGTCCTGTTAATCTTTGAAACAGTCCATTTTAAAATTCCTGGGTAAAGTTAGATTTGTCACAGTAGAAATTTATGCAAAAAATGAAGAAAATCTCTAAAATTGTGAATCTGAATCAAGAACCAGCCTGTATGGCATTTAAAAGTAACAGTTTGTCAGTTTGATCACGTAATGCTTTTGACCTATGCTGTGCCTGTTGAACCAGCAAAACACTACATTGTGCTCTTCTGTCAGGTGACAAGCGTTGGAGCATAAAAATGCAACCAGCAGGGAAGTCCCAAAAACTGCAGTGCCTGGAATTGAGACTGTTTGCAGAAACAGAACTTTTATTACTGGGAGTGGCAATTATACAGTTTTTACAACCTAAAGATCTGCTTATAGCCTGCTTCTACAAAGGACTTTGCTCTAGTAGTGCAATATATTCAAAGGCTCTTACTGTAAGGAAGTGCAGTTTTTATTTCATACATATTTTTATTTCAGATAAGAATTTCAGTTTTGGAATTAAGGGATGTGATGGACATGGATATAAGTCTGTGCAGAGTCACACTATTAGTCAGCCTGCCTGACATTGTGCCTCAGCATGCCCTCCCCGACATGAGTAGGTTTATCTAAACAAGTAAGCTTGATAGAGCATGTACAATATGGCTGTGTCCACTGATAGGCCTCAGTGATGTCCAAAAGGATTGTTAATAAAACAACTTACATTACTTGGCTTTGTCAGAACTTTTGGACAGTCAACGATTGCAACACAAGGTGCTTATAGCAAGTGGTTCCCTTAAATTTCACCCTGATGTTCATACATCAAAATATACACATACATGTATAAAAAGGGGGTGCATGATGCTGCTGTAAGGGGGCTTATGCTAACTCTGTCATATATATCTTTTTATTATATACTGATGTCTATTAATGTGCAATACCCCTTCCAAATAATTATTGAATAAATAAATAAACTTGGGTAGGGATGTAATGAGGTTGAGTGTGTTTATCAAGGACTAAAAAATACAAAAATAAATTAACTATGTTTCTTTGGTCTTGGCTCGGTGCACTATAGCAACAGACACTGAAACTTTAACCATGCATTTTAAAATTTGTCACCAAAATAAGAGCAGCACAGAATTTAGCCAACAATTATTTAATAATCTTGTGTTTACCATCCAAAGAAGCCAAAACTGTAATTGAATTAAAACTTGTTAAAAAAACCCTCAGTGCTTAAGTTCACTGTGGAGGATCTTATGCTGTGTTGTTTTTTTGTTTCCCTCCAGATGAGGACAGCCTGGTGGCAGACCTGCTGTATCAGAAGGTGCGCGTTCTCTGCTGGGTCATGACAGGACCATACAACCTGGAGAGCCGGGCTCGACATGTCAAGGCCACCTGGAGTCGCCACTGCAACGTGGTGGTGTTCATGAGCTCAGTCGATGACAAGAATTTTCCCACTGTAGGCCTGGGCACGAAGGAGGGCCGCGACCAGCTCTACTGGAAGACCATCCGAGCCTTCCATTATGTCTGGGAGCACCACGCAGATGAAGCAGACTGGTTTTTAAAAGCAGACGATGACACCTTTGTTGTGGTGGACAATCTGCGCTGGATCCTGTCCAACCACTCCCCCGAGGAGCCCATATACTTTGGCAAGCGCTTCAAGCCTTACACGAAACAGGGCTACATGAGCGGAGGGGCTGGCTACGTGCTGAGCAAAGAGGCCCTCAAGAGATTTGTAGAAGGTTTTCGGACCAAAGTTTGCACTCACACCACCCCTGTCGAGGACTTGGCTCTGGGGCAGTGTCTAGAGAAGATGAATGTTCTAGCGGGGGATTCCAGAGACACCTTGCACAGAGAGACTTTTCACCCATTTGTGCCAGAGCACCACCTGACAGGGAAGTTCTCCAAGACCTTCTGGTACTGGAGCTATTGCTATTACCCCATTGTTGAGGCAAGTCTGGCTTTTTTTTTCTTTCCCCTTTTCTTTGTTTAAACCCCTTACCAGTCCAGCTAAATCTTCCAAAAACATTCACATCCAAGACAAATCCAAAGTAAAAGGATTATTGCTCTTAAACCCCTTTGGGTACATGCATGTTGTTGGTCTCTTTTGAAAGGTTATTACCACAGTTGACAAAATCACTGTTGGTGCTACTACAGCTGACATATGGTAACTTAAACACCGAAAGATAAGGTGATTTTCTTGCCCTTCTTTTTTCTCAAACATCTGCCTGTAGATGACCTTCACCTATTAAGTGGAAAACAAATTAAACCAGAGCAGGAAGTTTTTTTTTATCAAAGACCAAGTTTTATATTAAAAACAACCTTAAAAAATTTTTTTTACCCCTGTTTTTATTAGACTATATCTGTGTGTTTCTAAGCTGTGCCTTTTGAAGTCTCCAAGTGACACATTGGTGGCCATGTGGATAGTTCTACGGTAAAATAGCTCAAACCTTTGAATGCTTTGACATGTAGTTTGGAGGCATGTCCATGGGCAGCTGCCCTTTTGCATGCAGAGGAGACTTGAGGTCCTGACATGCTCCATTAAAGACACACTGCTTTCCTGTTTGTCACAGATTAATTGATCCCACTTGTACAGTGTCCTTAGGAACATAAACTTGAGCCCAAATGGGCTTATTGCAATGAAAATGAACATAAAATGAGAGAGAGTGGTCCCAAAACAGTGTGGCTCTCCCCTGTTTTGTTAACAACTCCTTATACCTGTCGCTCGCTCCTCTAAATCATTTCCCGGGAGTAGCTTCTTAAAACATGTTCAAAGAAAAACTTAAAGTTCATTTCATTAATCAGACATGTTATTTATTTTAAAAATATTCAAACAAAATAAGTTAAAAGGCTCTAATATGTAGTCTTTTTTTGGACTCCATGCCAAGGCTAGACTCAGAGGCATCAGATTTTGTGGTCTGATTCACTGTCTGCAGCACTGGCATGGAGAAAATGCAGAGTAATGTACTTTTTTATGCATTTTTCTATTTTTGCATCTAAAATGAAAGCAAAAGGTCTACACAAGTGCTTTGATGCATAAAAAACTATTTGTATAGAAACTATTAAAACAATATGAAAACCGGTCACCCAGACTAAGCTCCTCTATGATGGATTCACACAGACCCTCCCTCCCTTGTGAGCTTAAGTGTTTTCCACAGAAACATGCTATACTTGGGCAGAAGTGTTGCTGTGTGGAGGTTATGGAGGGGGTTTTGGGGCTATTGTCCTGCTCTAACCGTGCACTGAAGATTGATCTGCCTAATTTAATTATCCATCTTGCCAAGCTTCAATCTACAACGATTGTGAGCAGCCTAAAGTGAGACGGCATAATCAGCATCCTTTAAAGCAGGAAGAGTTGGGAGATAGGAGCGAGAATGTTTGCTCAGAGATTAGCATAGATGCTAACCACTTCAGCACCAGTTTTATGACATCTGGACATTATTTATTAAATGAAGAAGAATTATAACTCCTCAAACTTCTCAATAGCATGGATATTTTGTCTTCACGTCTGACACATTTTGGTGAGAGTTTGTTTCACAGAGTGGCTTGAGCTTTTGTCCTTCACACCATGGCAGTAGCACCTTCCTTCAACATTATCTGATTGGCCCATAATGAATATTATTGATGAAATGATTGTCCAGTCACATAATCGTCCAGTCAAACAATTATGCTAATGCTAGGTTCTGCCCAAACACTATCTGTGAGTTCTTTCCCAGACTGATTATTGAAATAAAATAAACAGTCCATCTGGTGGGTTATTTTAGTACTACTCTGCTGCATGCCATAATTTTGTTTTCTGCATGTGTGCTTATGTGACAGTATTCATCTGCAGAACATTCTAGGAAGATACCTTAATAACGTTACATGGGTTTTAGAGTGCACCGTTTGATATTATGTAATCACAGCAGGTAAGCTGGGGATTCTAAGATCAGAATAAGAAGCTTATTGTCAAGTACATTAACACATACAAGAAATGTGTTAATTGGTGCAAAAGACAATTGACAAGTAGTAAGAATAAAGATAACACTGTCATGAGGAATAAATACAAATAACAACAGGTAATAATTAGTGTTAATAGAATTAATTAAGACAGTAAAGGCAATAAGAAATGGAAATATAAGATATCTACAACAAACACAAAAACAAAGACTCACAAAGGTATGTACAGAGATGCAATGAAGGGGCTGTAGTGACTGGTATTATAGAGCAATGAAGATAACTTTTCAAATGAATTAGAAATATATTTATACAGTACAGGCCAAAAGTTTGGACACACCTTCTCATTCAATGCGTTTTCTTTGTTTTTATCACTAATTATATTGTAGATTCTTACTGAAGTAATGATGACCACTCGTTTCCCTTAAGTTTGCTGATTGGTTCTTGCCATAGTATTAATTCTAACAGTTGTCTAATAGGGCTGTCGGCTGGGCATCAGCCTGACTTCTGAACAACACAAATGATGGTCCCCACCCAAAAAGGCAAGAAATTCCATTATTTGACCCTGCCAAGGCACACCCGAGAAGTGAAAACCATTTCAGGTGGCTACCTGTTGAAGCTCATAAAGAGAATGCCAAAATTCCACAAAGCAGTAATCAGAGCAAAGGGTGGATACTTTGAAGAAACTAGAATATAAGACATGTTCTTTTATTTCACACTTTTTTGTTAAGTACATAATTCCACACATTTAATCATAGTTTTGATGCCTTCAGTGAGATTCTACGATGTAAATAGTGATGAAAGTTTTGAGAACACATTGAATGAGAAGGTCTGTCCAAACTTTTGGCCTGTACTGTTTTTATTTACATTTTTTAAGTAATTATTTTGCTGTAATTTTATCGAAGTATATAACAGAGGTAAAGTGAATTTTTCACTTGGATTGAAAGTGCAAGGTCTTATTTTTATAACATTGCACTGCACAATGGAGACTTCTCTGCAGTCACTCTGAAGGCTGCAATTATGTCACGGAACATCGATACGAAACTCTTTTTTGAGTATTTGGTTCCGTTTAAACAAAGTATGTGCCTATACAGAGACAGGCCTACCATCTTTATAAACAGAGAAATCTAAACAGCTAAACATTATTTAGGCACAAGGAGAGAATTGTAATGAACATAACTGTTAGAAAGCAGCACTTTCGTAATGCCGTTTGATGCAGACATCAGAGGGTGTTCATGTTAGAAGACTCACTACTTGCTCAGCTCCATTGGTTGATCGAGGTGTTTGCCACAATCACATTATGAGCCCTCAAATCCTTTAGCAGCGGATTATCATTTAAAAATCCTTCAGTGGAGAATTTAGTGGACTAATGCCTCAGAGCCCATCCACATACCTTTAACATTTTTGATTCAACACTCTGAAAAGGACCTTTGTTCCTTCACATGTCTTATTTCCAAGTGAAAATACCTTAAATGGCAGAATCTTTGAAAGTACAGGGTGCTGTTAAGACAGCTCTCTGTTTAGACGGACACCCTGGGGAGTGGATTAGCCTAAATAGAAACAGCCAAGTCAGTTGGGAAGATGAGCCATTGAGGTGGTAAAGCTATTAGTTGTATCCTGTAATATCATTAGAGTGCATGCCCTCTCCAGCTGATATAATAGTTTTTGAATGTACAGAACAGACCTTTTTCTAACAAAGGGCAGTGTGTTACAAACAGCATATTCTATTGTTGAATCAAGTAAAATGAAGATGCTGACATAAAAGCTCATCACAGGGCTAATTACCAAAGAAATGAAATGTGATTACTGAGCACTTTGACATTGCGTGCCAGGCCTCTGCATAGAACGAGTGAATTTAGAAAATAGAAATGAGTCCATTTTCAAGTGGATGATTGCAGCTGAAACAATATCCTGTCAACAAAGAGAAAATTGGTGGTTTTGTTGCTGATGATGATGCAACTAATTCATTTTACTTTGCAATTAAAATGAGACAGGTCTATTACTGATCCTGTCACACCCTGACTGCCAATGTGCTGAGCTGCTTTGTTCTCCGCAGACTGAAAGAAGAACATCAAAACAAATTTACCATCAATATTCAAGCTGTTATTTATTATTTTTATCAAACTGTAGAAATGAGGACTTCTTATATCAGAGCTTACGCCAAATGACAATGCTTAAAAAAATCACCAGGCAGAAGGTATTCTTCTCACTATGATCAAAGACAAAATGTACAAAACCAACCATGGCTTCATTCACAATGATCTCCAAGGGTGTTGAGATTTTAAGATGTAGTAATATATTTCCAAATCAAGAAAAAGAAAATAGAATTTATATCAGCAAAACTAATGTTAATGTTTATCAATAGAATAGAAGTGCAATAAGAGCCATGAAACAGGATTGCTACCACCTATAGAGATGGGAATCAAAACCAGTTCCAGTTCAGAATCAGTAAAAATTCCCTGAAGGAATCAATGTCATTAGTGATTTGTAGGGGTGTAACGAAATTTCGTAAAAAAATAAAATAAAAAAATTACAAAATATAATTCAAGGACACACAAAACAAAAGCATGGAATAAAAAACGTGAAGGGGCGCGCACACCACGAAGACAGATGATTTTTTACCCTCCTCGCCTACCGTAGCTAAACACTCGCTTCAGAATGGAGGAAGATGAGGTCGACGAATTGACGCTCCTTCGTCAAATAAATCAGTTGTGTGGACCTATTTTGGCTTCCCATGTAAAAGATGAGAGAACGGTGAGAAGATTGTGGACAAAACAACTGTGTGCAAAATATGCCACTACAGTTCGCCATATACTGCGGCGAGTACAACTACCAACTACTTTGAACTGGAGACAGCCAGCAATTGTATGTTTGTGTAAGTCTGCATAAAAAACAATATTTGATTTTTGCATCTACTGTTGAGCTGACAGAAATTGATCATACTTGAAGATCAGAAGTATATGCACTGTTACAGGCTAAATTTTATAGTTCACAGTTCAGACATTTATAGGTCTAAACTGCAGCTCTGAGGACTGCTATTTGTTTTCCTTTTCATTCAAGAACATAGTTATCCTGATTGTTATAACAGCAAAGCACTTTTTATTGAGATTTTATTAGGGCTGGACGATATGGCCTTGAAATAAAATCCCCGATTTTTTTTCCAGAACACTCGATTTATGATTTTAATCGATTTTTCACCCCCTAAAAGAAACAAAACTCCCAGTGACATAAAAATGAAACAAATCAAGTTTTGCCTTTATGTTGTCTAAATGTTTCCCTCTTAAAGTCAAAGTCTGGGTCATAAAAGGTTGATTATGTAGTATAAATGTAGGCAGGTTTGTCTACATAAACACTAAAAGGCTGAGGTATTTTTACAGTATTAGCATGAAACTCTCTGATCAATATTTAATCTACTTAAATAACAAATAAAAGCCTATAAAAGTGCTTGTGCAAACCCTACAAGGTCGGCCATCATGAAAATTGTAATTTTTTTCAAAAATTGCAACTACTTACAACTGGACTAAGGCAAGAAAAAAAATCTTGATTTTTAATTTTTTAAATCTTCTGCAAAAAATAATTCTAACTAATCGATTTAATCGATTTTTTGCCCAGCTCTAGATTTGATGTTTGTATTTGCTCTGTAGTCTAAATAAGGGGAAAAAAAACTACAATTTTGTTTTTTCAAAGAGCAATTATTTTGTGCTGATGCAGCAGTATTCTTGTCTGCATTAGGAAGAAAATTTTAAAAAATGAGATTTTTGCACAACTTCCTACTGTTGGGGATTTTCTATAATCTTTGTTTTGTATCGTATTTCGTATCGTGAGCCCTGTTTCATATTTCAAATCGTTTTGTGTGTTGACCATTTCGTTACACCCCTAGTAATTTGGTGATCAGTCTCTTATCAATTCCTTCCACTTTTGCGCTGCATACCTTGCAAACCAACAAACTCCCACTCTCAACAGAGGCAGTCAGCAGAAATGAAACCAAAAGTAAGAAATCATGGCAGACTAAGGGGCAGAGTTGGGCCAAATTGTGTCTTAATTTTCAAGTAAAAGACACTTACTGCACATCTTTCAATAAGTGTAACACCAGCAACATGCAGAGGCATTTATCTGTATATAAGCAGCAGGGCACTTGATGTCAGGAGTATCATGTGTTTGACGTTGTTGCCACTGGAAACCTATAAAGGCCAACTATTGTCCTCACAGAAAATCGACAGGAATCAGTAAAGTAATAATCTAAGAATTGAACTAATTCACAGAATCATTAATGGCATTGGTATCAATACTGTCTTTTCACTTCCCATCCTCCTCCTTGGGCTGAATATTTTTAGGGAAAACCAGAGTTTCCTTGATAAACAGCATTTTTCGAGAAAACTTTCCAGTTGCAGTGTCTTTTATGTAAACAATTTAAAGTAGATCTTTGACTCTGTTTTCTATAATCCTGCTCATTCAACCTTTGCACAGCAGCCATTTGACAGCACCTGTGACACACAACCATATACACACACAGAGGGAAAGTATGGCAACATGTTTCTTCAAAAACCTAATTGATGTTGCTGTTTCAGGCCCTAATATTTACCCCACTATTATGATTCGGCTTAATTGTGAACATCGTGAAGATATTTTTGTGGGTCAACTTGATCCCTCATGTGTTTCCAGTGAAAGTATCAGGGGAGCAATATTGAAGAGAGAGGAGCATGCAGACTCACAGTGGGATAGTACGACATGTGTGTGTGTGTCTGCCAAAACAAATAGGTTTTTGAAATAAATCATCTGATTTTTTTAAAGGGTTGAGACCCAAAACAGATGATATAATTTAAAACACATACATGTTCAATATTGATAAAAACTAAAGGTATCATGCTCTGCAATGCCAACAAATCCCATAAGCATACTATATCCACACAATGTATATTTGAACCTAGCTTCACAAAACATACGTTTTACCTTTCATGATTACTGTGATAGTAGTGGTAATAAACATAATATCAGACAGCCACAATACTGTTAAGGACAAGGAGACATAGGCTGAAATGCTTTAAACTAGCTGTGGGGTTGTAGCTCGTGATCCTTTAAGATTCCCAGTCTTTGTAAAATCTCTGAGGATTAGAGCTACTGATAAATGATATTAAGATGGGAGACATCTAAGATCCCATTCTTCTGTAAGTTTTCCTTAATTTGCCTTTAAGTCCTCCAGTGTAGGAGGAATAAGGCATGCCAAAGTTTGTCTTGGACAGCTTTTAAGCTGCATTTTATGTTTTGTGCCCTGATTGTATCAGGACTAATCAGTATTTAACAATATTTGTCAAAAAACAGGATCAGTTTGATCTGAATTAATGCCTGTAAACACCATTACCTACCACTGATCACCTGTAGATTAATCTCATGATTACTCGTGGACGCCCTCCGATCCTCTTCTACTCCTGCTGCTCAGCCATCCTCTAAAATAAAGTGTAGCAGAGTCTCCAAAACCTTGTCTTCGGTCCATTAAGTCCAACAAAGTAATCTAGTGTCTTCTAGTGAAGTCACGCTGAGACGAACGCTAGTCAGCTGAGCTAAATGATTGACACATTGCTCCAGAACAAATACACGTCTTTTTTTGGTAATTTGAGGTCCAGTCAGAAATATTCTAGTGCGTTCAAATCTGATCAGTAAAATGATTATTTGACAGAGCTAAGAACATGACATGTTCTTATTAAATTTATTTTACCAAGTTTGAGATTTCGATATTTGCTGCACCTTTAATAAACAAAGTAAAGTGGGAGTGAAATTTGTTTCCTTGGCATTACGACAATAACGTCAGTTACACTATGAAAATGACTTTTTATTTTAAAGGTTGCCTTTTATTTATGAACTGTCTTCACTGTTTTGCTTGTCGTATTTAATTAATAGTTTAGTCAGTCTGTCAATAATTCTGTTTATTCACATAACAAAGTGATAAATGGGTCTTTTATTGTATAATTTAGATGTCCTTACTGTTGAACAAAAAAACACAAAATATTGGCTTTGGCCCATCTGACATACAGGTGATCAGTCATCGGTATCAGCCAAAAAAACCCTGATCGAGGCATCCTATTTCTAACAGCTGTTGATGTATCATCCATACTGACAATGAGCCTAAAAATAAGCCAATTTTAGGTTCATACCACTTCGCAATTATTTCAGTTTTTTCAATTATTTATTATAAAATAGGGCTGGGCTAATCTCAGTGTCAAAATTGAAGCTCTTACCAGAATTACGATTAATGAACTATTATTTTATACTATGCTTGAACAAATGAGTGGTTATAACAATGGTCGTAGACACAGTCTTCCTGCAGTATTTACACTTAACGTCTTTCTGCTCGATGTCCTCTGCAAAGAATCCAAAATGTGCCCAAGCAATGGAGACAGCATTTTTTCTTGGCTACAAGGTCGTCCAATAGATTAGCGCTTGTTTCATCCATGTTGGCAGCACGTCCTTCGCTCTTGGCGGAAGTAAACATAAACTGTATGGAGGAGGCGCGGTCACGTGACATACACAGGGGAAATAATCAAGATAATCGACATGAGTAAAATATTTCGAATAGAGGGTCTAAATGTCAATTTCGATTATATTTCAATTAATTGTCCAGCCCTATTATCAAGCAAAACTTTGTATGTACTTGGTACTTGGTAAAACAAAAACAGGCAAAAAAATTCAAGTCATAATTCTGATTTTATTGAGAATGAAATTCAGACTTTATGTGTTGAGTCTAATTAGAAATATTTTTGAGCCGTTAAGCTTCTTAACTCAACAACTTATTTATCAGCAACTGAAAAGTCCCCAAACAAAAGCAAACGCCTCTCCCACTCAGGAACGCTTAAATTAACTACAAAATATTCAAGCCCTGGTGTGGAGCCTAATCAGCTTTCGGATTTAAGAATGAAACTGTGTTTGTAAATGTATCTCAGAGTAATATGAGCAGGATTAGGCTTTGGTGAAAAAAAATGAGTAATTCATAGTTATCCCACTGTAAGATTTTTTTAAGTACCTGTCTTAAATTTTGTCTAAAATACAAAGTAGTGTATGTGATGGAATTTGTATACTCTGGGTTATAAATTAGACCTGATTTGTATGGTGAGATTATCAGAAAGATAAACAGTTGCTTGAACTGCCTGTTCTTAAGATTACTGTCATCTGAAGATTGAAGTAATGAGTCCTAAAATGAGGAAATGACAATTTAAGAACTACCAGTTCCTTCCTCTAAAATGTAACGGCAATTGTGGTTAGATACCTCTGATAAGACTGTGGTGAACAAACATAACAGAGATTTAATAGAAAAACTTTTCTTTCTAGTACAGTTATAAATCTGGAAAAGCCCCAGCTTTGAACTTTGAAGCTTTTTTCACATCTCACAAAACTTTCTTTCTAACATGTTTCTTACAGTTTTAATAATGCCTTTCATAGTAGTGTTTACTTATTTCATCATAAAAGAAAGAGCATTTATCGTGTTTTGTTTTTGATAATGTGTGCTTTATCTGAAGGACATTGGACGGCTAACACAGCAGAGAAGACAGAGCGGATTCAGCATCTTTGCTCAGTCATATAGGCTATCAGTTAGGAACTGAATAAAGAGCTGTAAGGCAATCAAACATTACACAGAGAGACTCTGAAGAGTGCAGGCTTGTTCAGAAGAGTACATGTACCTCTGCTTCTAACAAAGCCACCAGTATCTTCATCTCACTGCAGGAATCAGTGTGTTACAGTCAAAGGACTGTAGGATAAGGACTAACACCACGGTTAAAGACTAAGGTCAACGACATTTTGTCTGGTATTTTGTTTTATTATGGTGTTTAAAAAATACTAAACACAGAAGTTTTCTCCTGACTGAATGGAGTGGACAATCAGAAATGCCTTGAATCTGTATAATTTACAGTTTTTTTTATATGTGTATGATCATCCTTGGTGAAACTCTTTATTTGTGTGTATTAGGGATGTAACGGTTACCGGTAAAATGGTAAACCACGGTAATCATTACTGTGTCTTTTTAAAATAACCGTTTTACCGTGTTTGTTCACCCTGTGTCAATAGCTCACGGTGATGCTGCTGTTTGCCTGGATAAGCCAGACCTATGTCTCTGTCCTCGATTAAGCAGCCTGAACCGGTGTGAGCATGCGCAGTTTGCAGCTGCGCACATGCACCCTTTGCATTGTCTGGCCTCTGAGCCTGAGAGCAAAGTTCGAGCCACAGCAGAGTTTTCTCGAAACGGACTCTGAAGTCTGGTTGAATTTTGGATTTTTACAAGGATGCTGAGGGGAGACAGATACATGACAGTCTCCCTGTCTTAACACGAAGCTGCAGCGAAAGAAAAAGACGTGCGTGATTTCAACGGCAGGAACTCTTCGAGTAAATGAACTGACGGATCCGTAGGGAGAGACAGAGAGAGAGAGAGAGAGGGAGGATTCAGTGAGCCATACCTGAGAGAATAACAGGTGACTTATCAGTAATTCTATCCAAAAATGTATACATCTTATAAATAACAGAATTAGTATCATTCTGGACCTTGTTCTTGCCTTTGTTTTGCCGGGTATTCGTCATATTTTCACATAGATCGTCTTTTTTCGTCAAAGTTCGTGTTTTATGGATTTCGTCGATCGTTATTTGGAAATATTTAGAGGAGAAAATACCGAGGAGCTCTACCGAGGAGAGGAGAGACCAGAGGAGAATCATGAAGGGGGTTAATTCCTTCAGGGACTATCGTCATTTAAAAAAAAGTCCTGGACATGGTCTAATATAACGAGCTGTAACATGGACATTAATGCTGCAGGCAAACAAAAATGTGTGAGTGTATATAAAATAGTTTAAGCTCATTTTCTGTCATCTCAAAACTTTGAACATGTTCATTTAAAATTGTTTATAAAGGGAATCCTGTTTAAAGTTCAAATCAGTTGTTTTATTTTCTTGTAATCACACCATTAATAACATAATAACGACAAATACTTTCCAGGATTCTTTATTTTTATTTCTCATGAAAATAGGATAAAAATGTACTCAAAGGGCATTTCTTGACAAATTATTGATAAAAAAGACAAAAAAGAACCATTAAATAATATTGAAGGGGTTAAGTGATTAAATTGTGTGTAAAAGTACTTTTTGAACATTTTGAGCACACTGCAACAATACCGTGATAATAATGATAACCGTGATAATTTTGGTCACAATAACTGTGATACAAAATTTTCATATCGTTACATCCCTAGTGTGTATATGTGTGAGCCATCCTAATGTGTGTTTCCACGTGTCCTGTCTGTGTTTTTGTCCTCAGGGTCCACAGTGCTGCTCTGACCTGGCCGTATCTTTTCATTATGTAGAACCAGAGCTGATGTACACACTGGAGTACTACACTTACCACCTGAGAGCGTACGGCTACAGGCCCCGCTACCGACCCCCCTTACCACACTTGAAGGACCTAAAGGCACTTTTACAGGCGGCCGTGACAGCACGACTGAAAGGTGCTCAGGAGGCAATGGATGGGAAGAATCACACGACTTTGGCCTTCAGAGGAAACCAAACAAAAACAGAGGCAGAGACAAAAGAGAAAGAAAATCCAAAGTCTCGGCTGCTTGCTGGGAACAGGACCATAGGCACACATGGATGATTATGTTTCAGCAGGAGCTGAATGTGCATGACTGTTCCTGAGAGATGTGTTCTACCCTGAGGGGTGTGTTTTCTTCTGTTAGAGCTTCACTGATCACAGCATACATAACCAGTTTGAGACTTCCACAGATCATTGTGTGAAAGGTTTACATTTGAGTTCTCTTTGATTCCAGAGCTTGAGAAAAACATTCAGTTCAACATTCAGAATAAAAAAGTGCATGGAGAGCACAAACCCGTGCACAGGCATTTCTGACACTGAGCCTGGATCTGTGTTGGGATCGCCACCAAAATCAAATGATATCTTCCTTATGTCATCACCAATGTTTCTGAGGTATATTGAGAAGTTTTCTTTCTTACAGATGGACAACCAAAGGCCAGCAAAAACATAATCCGTTTGGCACAGGTAGCCACATTCAAGGGTTAGTTCAGGTATTTTGAAGTGAGTCTGCTGGAGGCCCATGGCCCTGGTAAATATGATTTCCAATAAGGAACTTGCAAGCTTTGTCTTTGGAGGAGGCATCTGGGGTTGGATGGTACCTATTTACTAAGGCCGTGAGCTTTGAGCAACCCCACCTCTAAAAACCAGAACTAACCCTTTAATGTTGAGACATACCAATTACATAATTATGTATACCTGTTTAACTGCTCAGCAACAGAAATATTTGATCAACCAACCACATGGCAGCAACCAGTGCATCCAAGCTTCGAGACCCAGTCGAAAGATCCCATTGTGTTAAAACAGAGAATCAAAATAAGGAAGTAAAGTGGTTTAAGTGTCTCTGAATGTGTCATGGTTGTTGATGGTCGTCAAAGAAAATGATTTTCAGACCTTTTCTCTGATTTTCGTGAGTCTGTATGAATTGTAGCCTGTTTTCCATTCCTTGCTGACAAGTTTGCGTGTTTCTCTGCTGCGGTAGACAATCTGCTTCAAGATTGGATGTGTTTTTTTCAATCAAAGTTGCTCCTCTGCATACCTCACTTGTAACAAGTGGTTAAGGTTGTCAAAAACATCCATTCTTAGATACTTTCTTGATAGGACAAACTTTAAAACAACTTTTTTCCCCTCTAAATTACTGCAAATAGAGTGAAAGAGGCAACATGCTCAACTGGGTGGTCAAGTAAAACAGTGCAAGTGTTATGTTTCTTCCAAAGCACCAAGTTCTCTCACAAAATAAGAGAGTGCAAAAGAAAAAAATATATATATATATATTTATTGATAATTCATTTTAAAAAACTGTTGAAAGAGCTTTAAAAATTACAGAGGAACCTGTGAATTCATTTTGAAATCATGCCTTAATTTAAATATGACACTTTTAAACTTAATGCTTTTGGTTTTATCAAATCTTGTTATTTTCACATCAATTAGTCATTAGGTCACCCCTAAAGCATAAAGTAGTTTGTCCTCATTGTTATTTTGATACTTGAATATGGACAGTTTTACTTAGACATAAGGCTTTAGTGTAAAATTGTGCCTTCTATAGTCCACCTCTATCCTATGAAGCAGTGGCCTCTAATTTTTTTTGTAACAATCCCCAGTTTTATGTAGTTCTTTGTAGTTATGGACCAGCTCTTTTAGGGGGAAGTTGTTGGTAGAGTAGATAGGCATTCAACCTTTAAACACTTAGATTTATTTTTTTTTGTCTTTAGTCAGGGTGGGTCAGCCCACCTAGAAAGGTTAGGTTTGCCCCTGCATGTTCAGCCAAACACCCCCACAGAGTCTTTAGTTTCCTGTCAGCCAGCAGCAGGACAGTCCCTCTCTCTGATCTCTGTACTTATTTGCACACTCATCCGAGTACACACAGCCGCACCAGCACACACTGACATCAGCAATCCACTGGATGTCAGCCTATGAAGAGATTAACTGCGACGCCAGATCTACATGTAATGTAACAGTCCCCCCTTGTTTCGATTTCAGACCTCAGGTGCTCTGTTTGTGCTGTTCATCCTCTCAAGCGAAGACGAGGTCGGACTGAAGTGTGATGTTGACGTGTGGGGCGAGAGGGGGTGAGAGCGATGATGATTGGTTAATGTTGGGCCTGTGGCTTAATTCACAAGGATTGCCTGTATTTGCATCAGTTGTTGCAACTGCAAAATTTGGATATCCTGAAGGGACTGATAATGATGATGCCTTTTTGAATGACTGGTGCGGGACACTGGAATGTGTGACGATAACACAACCTGGCCAGTTGTATTGTTGAGCCCTGACTACACTTTGTGAGCATGGAGAAAAATGCTGTACAAACGGCGTGCATGCGATGCTGATAGTGTCTGTCCTCTACTGACACACATCATGTAGAGCAGGGGCGGGCAACTCTGATTACCAAGAGGGCCTGAAAGCCACGCTTTTTCATATTGTCAGGCTCCCTCAAAGAGGAAAAATTTGTAAAAACAAACAAAAAATAGCAAATATAAAGCTTCATAAAAGGATTATACCAACATTAGTATATTTTGATTCAAACAAAATTGGAAATTTGTGATTTCATGAGCATCACACAACTAAAGCCAATTTCAGCTTCCTGAATGTCTACCAATATGAAAGCAAAAATATATAACCTTTACTATTATCTTTGAATAGAGTTTTTCATAATACTCCATACTATGTTTTATGCCTCATAAGGTATTTAGAGATACAGTTATAGCAAACTATCTTTTTTATGACTTTTTAATCTAAAGTAAATAGAAATATTTTATCATTTATCCTAATTTGTGCATAATTAAGTACTGGTTGCTCATGATGGATCATATTTAGCAGTTGTTGTGTTTCCTTCATATTTCCAGTTACCGTAGTTTTTTTTTTTTTAAATGGTGGGCCGCATTTGGACAGGTGAAGAGCCACATGTGGTGCTCAGTTGGCCAGTTGCCCTCCCCTGATGTTGAGTGGAATATATTTACAGATACAACCAGCACCCAAGTGGAGAGTGCATAAGCACAAGGTGTAACCACATGTTCACACCAATAGTGTCAAGTCTGTGCTGTCAAGCTACACAGGCAGATACAGCATGTGAGGGCCCAATACTTCTTTCAAAATAAAACACCCTTCAACCTCTGTTATTCAAGAGATAGCAATTTGATTATTAATTTTGTCCCCCTGCGGCTGGTACCAATGTTCTACAGCCCGGTACTGGTAGGTGATCTGTGCAGTAAAGGTTTAGTACTTCCTACAATGATGCAGGTCTGTTTATTGAGGATTTAAGTTATTCAGTCTAATGCTCTGGTTGAACTTAAGCAAATTACCTGAACCATGTCTACTCACTTAAATGTGCTGCTTTTTGCGATGTAGTTGGCTGATCAGATATTTTTGTTAATGAGCAGTTCAGTGGGAAAACTTAAGCTTGTGTTGGTGAATGCACACTTATTTCTCCATTAGTTGAAAAATGCACCAATGATAATGTTCTCAGTGTTTTCAAAGTTCCTGATCTGAGCCAATGATGCAGCAGATGTTTTTTTTTTTTTTACCTATAATGTATGTTTTAAATGGTTTCTTAAAATTGGGAGCAATTTGGGTACATAAATTACCTTTCATTAAATCAGAACGGCCTTTTGAGAGACAATATCTGTTTGGTTAAGGAGTCTAATGTACATGGACAGTCTATAACTGTATTTCTCACAGCTCCCATGATGAAGCAGCTTGTTTTTCTTTTGTGATTTGATTAAATGGATTAAAATCTAATATTGTGTTTTTACTTTGTGAATGACTCAAAACTTTTGAAGGACCCATTTCAGGCCCCTGTTCCACCTTTAACAGTTTTCTGAATGAGAGTGAACATCTGCATCAAGCTGAAATCAAAATATAACAGGGATTAATCACCAGTGACAGATCCTGACACTATGTGAACCAGGCTTTTCAAAGAGCAGCCCAATTTGATGTGCGTCTCTTAAAATGTAAAATGAGCCCCTTCTGACACTCATCCTCATGTGGACGTGGGTTTACGGTCATCTGTGGGTGACAATACCAGGTGAGAGATGGGTTATTTTTAGAATGACTCATTGTAAACAAGCAGTCAGATTTTGATGTTAGCAGATGTAGGTGGACCACAAACACGCAGTTTAGCTAACTTCATTGTAAGTCACTCAATACCTTGGATACCTAACTATTTGTTTAATTTTTTTTTCTAAAATGTCTCTTTTGAAGCCCTTTATTTTCCTATCTTATACACTTAATAACTATCATGTTGTCTTACAGTCTAAAATGATTCAAAATTATTTTCAGAAGAGGCAGAAACCCCCTAAACCAGACCTGTCAAACTCAAGGCCGGCGGATAATTTAATGTCTAGTTAATGGCCCTTAAAAAGCATGTCCAACATCTAGACTACAAATCCCAAAAGGCACTTCAACAGCTGCCATGCAGAACCTGTACACCAACCTCTTGTCTCATTGTTTATGTATCACTTTTATCATTGGTTAAATGTGTTGGCAGGTGCTTTTATGGTGACTTCAGCATGTCCTAAATTAAATATGTTGTTCAAATTCATGTTTCTGATTACAACATGGTTCATTGTAGTCCATACAATAAAAGTTGATCCTGTTTAGCCTTCATCTCAGAATTCAGTTTAAAATTTTCAGACGTTCACAACCAGTGCTGTCGTATCGGGCCACAGTGGCTCAGTCTGCTTTGTCAGTAATCAGAAGGTTGCAGGTTCAAGCTCAGCCCCAGCTGTCACATGTTGATGTTTCTATGGATGAGACACTTAACCTCAAGTTGCTCCTACTTCTGCAGCAGTGTTGTGTAAATGGGTATTAAAGGGTAATACTAATGGATGACTAAAATAGAAGGAAAAAGCAGCAAAATAAACAACCTCGTTCAGGACCAGAGTGCCTAAAATTAGGACACCTTAAAACACGACTAAACATCAGAAAGTAGTCATCATGATATCCAATACAAGAACACAAGAACAAGAGAAATTAGAATGCAAAACACATTCTGATAGGGGCACCTTAAAGGGTTATAGTTTTTTTTTTTAATTTGTTTGCAAGAGGCCTGTGGCATTTGTAAATATATTACCCCAGAATATATCTCTCCAGGTACAGTTTTCCTTTATTGGGAAGTATGTTTACAAGTACCCCCTAGCAACCCCACTAAAAGAACCTGAACTAGCCATTTAAGCTTAGAAGTAAAGATGGTAGAAGTTTAAACATAGTTATACATCAGCTGTGTGTTACACAAGGTGAGGACATTTAAACATTAAAAACACAGAATATGAATAAAAAAAGTAAAATGCATTTACCATAGGGTGTGGGAGGAAATGTCAACACCAGAAAAATGACCCGTCTCCTACTATCTATTGCAGTATTTAGGGAAGCGTCTCAAATCAAATCAGTACCACAAAAAAAAAAAAAAACCTTAGAAAACTCTATTATCTATTATCCTTCCATCCCTTCTCCCAATTCAGCCACATTCTCCCAATTTGCAGGTGTTTTTAACAAAGACAGTATGAACAGGAATGGGTGACATAAGCATGTACATGTAACAATGTTTCACTAATCAGATGCCTGAACAGTGCACTCACCAGATCTACATTTAAACCAAACTGTGTTGTTCAATATTCACCTCTCAGCAGCACTTTGTAATCTATTATTCAGAAACACTGGCACATAATAGACGCTGATCTTTACTGAGTCTCTGCGACACCACTCATCATTTACAGGAGACAACCTAACCTCAGAAATATTCTTGTAAGAACCCACCACAGACACCTCCTCATTTTTAATTTACAGTTACAATTTACATAAAATATACTTGCTTAAGTGTCTTTCTGGCTTGGCCTAAATTGGAAGACCACATGGCCTTTGAAAACAAAGATTTCTGGACACACATACAAAATCTGAAATCATGACACTCACATTTCTCCAGTTTTTTAAATGATACTTATCTCAGATACTGTGGCATTGAACTGACAAAGCAGCCCTGCTGTGGCATTGACTTTGATAATCTGTCACAAAGAGAAGCTTAATGGAGGTACCCATTGGACACTCTTACCTAAGTGGTTGGATGATAATTTTGCTTTAAAGGTTCAAACTCCTGGTGTGTTTGGCCCTTTACATCATGTCTTTTATGTCTATTTATCAATTTAATTTAAGTAGAATTAAAAAAAACAAAAATTGTAATTTCTGTAGAGGGTAAGATGCAGCTCTTTTTCCCTCCCCTTTGGTGATGTTCAGATCGAAGGAGGCAGGGGGCTACAAGAGGCTATGGTAATGTGCACTTCTCTGATTAGCTGCCCTAATTATGTCTGATGAAAGAGGAGAGGAAGAGTTTTCAAACAGCCATGGGGTCTGAATGTGATGAGCAGAAAACACACAGACATGTGTGTGGTTGCTGTGACCCAAGCAGTAAAAACTACAACTGTTTAAGTGGCATTTTAGTTAAAGAAGCATGAGGCAATCTCTGTGAAGGCAGGGTTTTGTAAAGATGCCATGCTGTTCTGCTCTTCAAGCCCTTTCTAACAACATTAAAACAAAAAGAAATATTTGGTAGGACATGAGACTTTGATAACCTGACAAGCCAGATGGACAGCTCCATATATCTGCCACAGAGAGCTGCAGGATTTCAGAATCAGCAGGTCTGTCTGCTCTGCAAGGCTAAGACTTTGAGACCTTTTCTTTAAATCTTTGCAAAGTGGTGTTGCTTCCACTATAAGACAGCCATACACGACATGTGATCTATGTGTTACTCTTGTTGCTCTTGCAATGCCTCTGGTGTTGGCATCTCCTCCGCCAGCCCATGGTATATGTATTTAACTTTATTTGTTCATGTTCTGTGGGTTTAATGTCTACATGTTCTGGACTTGTTTGACACAGCTCATATTTATCCATGTTTGACTTCTTAGCACCTTTTTGCTTTTGCTTTAAGTACCTCTATTTACAATGTGTGATGTGACTAAAGTCCATATTTTTAGGCTCTCTGGTCCTTAATATGGTTGTTACTTTGTATCTATCCCTGTAAGGAGTCTAGAGGTGATATTGTTTATTTAGTCTATTAACACTGTTAAATGGGATTTATGAGGCAGGAATAACAATTTCCAGGGTTTGGAAAGTCATATGTTTTTATTAATTTATTGAAATATTGGCTACATCCCCTGCAGGGTCTTAAAAAGCTGTTCAGGAATCTGAATCTTGTCCTTATCCACTGTAGGCTATAGATGCCCCAGCTTAAGAGGCAGCAAGAGTGGCACATAATCCCAAAAGATGAACCCTTTAGCCAGCACATAAAAGAAACACGTCTACAAAGACCATACACAGACTTCTTTTATTTCTCTGCAAACATTAAATAAGGTATTTGAAAGTGGTGAGACAGAGAGATAGAGAGAGGCACTTGGTGTCTCCAGTATGTGCAGAATAAGAGAAAAAAAGGAAACTTTTAAAATGAGGATGACTTGTATTATATGGAAAAAATTGTGAAGTATACTGTATAGTACAGTATCTTTTCCAAAAAAGTTAAACTTTCACACACACGTATACTCTATTCTTTTTTCAGACCAAACAAGTGTCTTTAAATAAAGGAATTCTCCAATTATGTAGTAACTTAATTAATAATGATAACAAATCAAATGACAACAAAACTCTTAAGTTAGAGAAAAATACATTTGAATAGAATGTAATTTAAAAAGGGCTATTTAGTGATTTAATTCACATCACAAAGTTTATGATGTCAAATCAGTTGATCCTTAATGCAAAATAAATTTTGAGTTCCAATTCTGTTCAATCCTCTGTATCTCTCCAGTTTAGAAAAGGCAGGTCATTTTGAGCTTTGAGACACAGAGTGTTAATTTGCTTAGACACCAGGATGGTGAAAAAAACAACAAAAAGAAACACTTCTCTACCTTACAAGTTTAAGCAACACCCACTTCTTATGAGGCAGGGTTGTCCCAAATATGATTAACCCTGAAACAGCCAGTTCAGAGCAGGGCTGAAACAGAGGGTTGGCATACCACAATTCAGTATCTTTGTGGATTTTTTTTTTTTTTTTGGGGGGGGGGGGGGGGGGGGGGGATGAATACACTCTGTAGGCATCCTGAATCAGTGTTAACAGCACATGCACTTGTGAACTTATAAAAACCAAGGGAAACATTGAAAAGAGCTCATATTTTTTGTGTTACCTTAGATTTTATTTGGAATCTTTTAAAACTTCTATGGAAGAATCCTTTTTTCATTCCCCCGTGGACAAGTCTGTGCATTTCTTATTTTAATTTTGTGCAGTTAACATGCAAAGAATTTTTATGATACAATTTTGACATATCAAGCATAAGAGTTATGGTCTTTGAGCATATAAATGCTGTCTCAGCAGTTAACATCTATCACCACTACTGCACTAGAGTTTTTAAGCATTGAAAGTAACTCTCTCAAAATGATCAGCCAACTTGGGTGTGATGTTTGCCTTAGTAAACAAAAAAGTGGCAGCTTTGTCTTGTTTTTTTTTTTACTTTTAATAACAAGATCCTCTGCTGAGTTTGTGCTTTAGAGCCCAGACAACACCATATCCTCAGCCGAACACAGTGCAGGTCCTTGTTGTCAAGTCGTATCCCAGCAGTGAACACTGAAGCAAGTGTGATTGAACATTTCTGTGAGCCAACAGAACAAACATCAACAGCTACCTGAACATGCACAAACATTTCAAAAGCCCAAATTATGTATAAAATTACGTTTATTTTGAACTTTGGAGAAAAGGAAAAACGTGATAAAGAAACAGCATTAATCAGCAATCACTTTAAGTCATATTATGTCTTCAAACAAAAGAATCTGTGTCAGTAATGATCATTTTCAAGAGCCAGCTGGCAGGTTTATAGAGTGAATCCTGTCTGAAAGTTGTTTTGTATCAGATATTTACTTCATTGTGTGTATTCTTGGTGATCCTCTAAATGGACAGATGAGTCTGGAATTCTTACAGCCCCTGGAGAAACCTGCAAGAAAACACATTAAATAATAATCAATGCACCAGTCAGCACTCACAAAAATCAAGGCCAACTACCTCTTTATGATGAAAAATATTTAAAAAAAACATTAATCAGTGTTGCCTTTCAGACTTGAACAATTAAGCAGCAGAGATCTCCAGGACCTCCAGCCTGACATGGATTAATCCATTCATAAACCAGATTAAGTATGAAATTTGTTGTATCCATGTATTGGAGAGGCTGTGATGTTCTTTCTTCCTCTTTCCCCAGAGTGAAAAACAAGAGGCTCTCACCTGAGCCTGCACTTGTTGAGAAAGATCCCTCTCCTCTCTGGATACTCTCTCCTCCAGGAGCCATTATCTGTGAGAGATGACAGAAAAGGTTTTACACACTCATATAGTCCTGGATTTATGAACACTACAGGGCTCTGAATCCCCAGATAAATGAAGAAGTCTGTTAAAGGTATCTGCATCTTTGAAAACAACACACTCACTGACTTACATCCAGCTGTAGCCTGGAGCACAAGATGGTGTGACAGAAGTGACTTTGGGAAGATTGATACTGTATTATTTATTTAAGCACTTATTTAAATGTATCTTAAAATGATGTCTGTATAGTATTTAATTATGGAAGAGACATGAGTGTTGAACTAAAGGTGCAGAGAAAGAGGCCATAAGGACTGGATGCAACTGGTTACATGTTTGGAAACAGAGCTGTGCTAAAACCTCACAAGGATAAACACAAGAATCCTTAAAGGACAACTGAATTTCAGTTTAGTGATTTATTTCTATTACACATGTTCAATCAGGGGAATTAAAGAATCATATTTTACTTAACTCTTGTTCATGTATTTGATTTAGATAATTGTCAGAGTATTTTTTTAACATTGCTAATGTTTAAAAAAAAACATCCAAGACTTAACTTACTCAGTACTCCTGATCCACCTCTGTTTTTATCTCCCTTTCACTTTAAAGACCCTTAGACCCTGTTTATTGTGACTGACCAGTCCACACTGGAAGAGCTGGTCAGTCTAGCTGAATTCATTGTTTTCAGTGCTTTTATGTTCTACTGTTTATGCCCTGCAGTGGGCTTGCCAGTGGGCTTACGTTGCTGACAAAACAGTGGTAGGATGTCACGCTGGTAGGTCTATTCAATGGAGACGAGGGAATCAGCCATTTCAGCCAGCTACTGGTGTCGTTTAGCTAAAGTAGACAGGCTCTGATGCCAAAGACTTGGTCTCAGTGCAGATTCCAGCACCAGATTAATATTAAAATCTGAGGTTATCTGCTCAGTCACATTAATAAAGTGACTGGGCAGATTTAAGAGAAGTAGAGGTAACAGCAGCAGTCAAGCGGACCTAAAGGTGCTGCATGGAGCATTAACCACAGGTGATCATCACTGACCTCAGCAATTCATTCTGACCAGCCAATCATTTTTCTTCATGAATGTCAGTTGATGAGAATCTGCTCTGGACTGGTTAGTTTGGTTTTCTTGAATCAGTAACAGTTTTGTTTTTTTCTAAAAAGGGCATAGCAAAACTAAGAATACACTTGAAGAGACAGATTCCCGTAATCTTTGTGGTAGGAAATGGGGGGTAAAAGTCGACAGCAGAAAGCTCTGTGAGAATTGAAAATACAAAAAGGAGTATTTTGAAGTCATTTTTCAATTATATATTGCACACAATTGTTCTTTCCTGTTTGTGATTGCTGACATTTCTGAAGCCAAAAGTTTGTTTTTATAGCATTAAATGGAGTTAAAATGAGGGAGAGAGAGAGGACTCTAATTAGAGACACAGCAGAAATGCAGCAGAGCCGCACCTGTTCTTAAGGCTGTGAACCATCCGAGGACGATCTGCAGCCAACACACAATCAGTGTGATACAGCTGTTAAAATACTGATAGCATTATGACATTTTAACTTAATTTCAAATAAATGTCTCTGGATTATTTACCTGCACTAGTACTGCACTTCTCTAACCATGCTGAATTATTATATTGTCTTAAACAGCTAAGTATGTTTTGAATGATTTTCTCCTTATTTTATTTTAATTCAAACTCACCTTTATCCAAAATGTTTAAATCCTTACTGTTTATATACAGTATTTCATACAAACTGCACCCCTATCTTTATTTCCATTGATGAAAGATAAGAGGTAAAAATTTTGGTGGAAAGTATTACATGTACACCGAGAGTAGCTGATGGGTCATTAGTTATGTTAGAATTTTATTATCATCATTTTTTATAAAATAACGGGGCTTTAGTCACGCCAGAGACCTGTGCTCCAAGGGCTGTAGCTGGAGAGTTTTGCACTCACCAGGCTCTGAGTTTCTCCTGCCCATTAGACCAACGAAAATGTCGTGCATTTCCCCTGGTAAGAGGAGTCAGAATCATTACAATACAGTTAGGTTGAGATTTTGCTGATTTTGAAATCAAAGCAGAAATGTTATACAGTTATTATATTTTAGAAATGTCTTACTTTTTTGTGGTGGCTGCTCAGCGTTTTCATCTGTGAGCCATAAAAATGAAGTGAAGAATAAAATAAGTAACAGGTTTATTTAGAAGAAGTAACAAGAGTTTTTGAGAACCAAAGATTCTGACTATGACTGACAAATGCAAAAAAAAAAAAAAAAGACTATCTGAGGTCAAGTGCCAATTTTAAGCGTGTTTAAGCTTAAAACAGTTATAGTTTACAATGGATTCATACTGACTATCACTACTTTAAATGTATCAAAGTAGTAGGTAATGTTATGTTATGTGAATAAGACTCACCGGCACTCCGTCTTCCCATCAGACCCACAAAGCTGTCATAATCCAAATCGCTATACCTCTTCAGAATATTCCGCTTGAAATTGTCCAAACCTGAAGTCTGCTGAAATTGTGAGAAGATAACAGCTGCAGTTATACAATGTTATGATATTAAGGCAATGGTTAACACGTAAACGTTAAGAGGACACCTACATCTGAGGTTGATCTGCGCATTCCGGGCTCTTCCTCACACCTGGACTGGCTGCATCGAAGTTTCATGATGAGGAATAGAGACACCAGCAGAAGACCTCTCCTCATTTTCCCTGAAATACCTTCAAAAAACACACATAGCTCCACTTATCAAAAAGTTTTTTTACAAGGACAAATGTTGCTGAGCATTGCCTTTTTCTCTGCAGGGAAATTGTATTTTGGTGCTCCAAAGCCGCGGCGTAATCTGTGCGTAAAAGCGCACAGAAATGCCTTGGCCTGTAGCCGCAGTCTGTGCAGATGATTTTTTAATGTGATGAGAGATTTTTTTTACTGGTTTTATCTATAAAACAAATAAAAGAAAGGAAAGGGGGAAATCTCACAAGTTCTCTTTTCCCCTCGAAAACACTTAAGGTAGAACAAAACTGTTTTCCTCTCGCAAAGAAAAAACAACTGTTGCACTAAAAACAAATACACAACATATTCACAGAAAGCTCAGCTAAAATTGTGCCTTACCTCTTTGTCGTCGAGCAGATAACTTGGAGACAGAGTCAGCTTCAGCTTCGTGCGCCTTGAGTGTGAAGATGGCACGGATAGATCCTGCTGCTCAGAATAAATGAAACGTCCGAAGGTTTGGTGTAATAAATAATAGCTGGAAACCTGCGTAACGCCAATCAGCGGCTGAGGCGTAGGTGGGGTCTCGAGGTCTTATATCACGCTGTGATGAAGACTACGTAGCAAACTCATTGATGGTCATGATGCTGCTGAGAGTGCGCCCTCCTCTATAACCATCAAAGACGCACGCATACTCATCATCCAAAAAAAAAAAACAAAAACGTCGATGCCGCGTCACGAGGATGTGGGTTTCTAGATTTAAACTGATCCCTGAATATATCTGTTTTTTTCCTCTTAGACTTTATGTTAAGTTGACTATGGGTAAGAAGGTGGAAAAAATATCAAGTTTTTATCAAAGTACAAAATTCGAAATCTGAGCTTGTTAAAGGAGTCATATCGATTCAATATTTTATCGCCATACTCTTCTGGGCGTCTTTCCGTCCCACTGATTAGCCTATTTGCCATAATCACAGTAAACATAGTAATCTTTTTAGGAAGTAATTATATGGATAACAGCTGCCTCTGCCTGTCACTGTGGATGATTGATGGGTCATACAGTGGTAAATTTGTAATTGACTGCCTAATAAACCTACGCATACAGACAAAGAAAACAGCTATATGTCAGCCCTAATCTCGAGAGGTTATGATTGCTGAATCGATCAAGCATTAGATTTTCCACTATTATATATGATCAGTCACTATGGAATGGGTGATATGAACCATAAATCATAAGATGATGTTTTTAGCTGATTGGAAATGTACAGTAAAATGTATATAAAGATAATCTGTAAATAAACAACAAAAATGTCTATTTTAAATTGAATTCATATTAGAATGCCACAAAGCACAGAGGTGCTTTTATGATCAGCCTGCTGCACAATGAAAGTGACCTATTTTTAAGATGATCCAGAAGTTGGATCACATCACATGGTGTCCAGTGCAGTATTAATTATTGAAATAGTATTATTTTTTTAATATATATTTTCTGATGATGTGAACAAGCTTCAGTGAAATATAACTTAAGCCTGAGCATCAAGACATTTCAAAAAGAGTTTGGTGTGTCTCTGTCAGTTTATTGGCTCAATAAAAGAAAAGAAATTATATGATCCTGCTGGTGTTTGGACCAGTCAATAATATCTGTTGGATAAATGACAGCTGACATTTGCACACTGCTTTTAGGGAGAATTAGATCTGATACTGTGAGTGGTTTGACTCATGATCCATCCGATAATGGAGACATGAGCCATCCTGTCAGGGTTACCTGTCTAGATTTGTGCAAGGCTTTTGTGCCACCTTGATAGCAGAATACGGACTGACAAACCTAAACTACTGTGCACCATCCACTTTTACCTCAGACTTCCTTTTGGTATGTGTCTGATCGATGCAACGCTGCTGTGGTCCATTGTAACCCAAACCAAAAATCTGTCAACATCTTCACATGTGTTTTTAGTGTGCAGCATATCTATCTATCTATCTATCTATCTATCTATCTATCTATCTATCTATCTATCTATCTATCTATCTATCTATCTATCTATCTCTATATATATACACATATATATATATATATATATATATATATATATATATATATGTATGTATATATATATATATATATATATATATATATATATGTATATATATAGATATATATATAGATATAGATATAGATATATATAGATATATATAGATATATACACAGTATATATATGAAACACCATGATCTTAACCTGTGACCAAAACAAGAGATGAGATGCATCAATGACTAAATGATGAAAAACATAAAGAACAATTAAAAAGAAAGATTTGTTGTTTTTTTTCTTTTTCTTTGCATAAGTCTATTATCTTGTAACTTATTCTCATTTATAAGCAGTCAGGGCTTTTCAGACTTCCACTTTCTAAACTGATTGTTTGGCTGTAATATGTGAGTTAGGGAAGCCGAGAGGGTGCTGTACCAGTAAAACAAAATGTCAATGCTTGTCCCTAACTAACAGTCAAACTGAGACATCTGGACAGCTGTTTGTAGTTATAAAAATGTCATATTCATAAATGTACAAGAAAAAATGAACCAGGCTGGATGGTTCTGTTCCATGAACCATCCAGAAACATGGTTCTAACAAATCATTATTTTTCCTATGTGTGAAACCAGCTTGACTGGACTGGACTTGACTCTATTTTTTATTCAGGTGTTTCATTTTCCATCATACTGATCTTTTGACAGCAGGTTCTCATCATGGGCAAAAATATAGGCGTAAATGATAAAATGCAAATTTCTTGTGAAAAACATTGGATCAGTCAAGAGCACAAAGCAGTTTAGCTAGCTTTTAGTCAGTGGCAAAAGGGCACAACTATATTTACAGAGCTCCATTTATACATGCAGCGATTCATAGTGCTTTGCAGAGTTAATTATCACATTAAGGGCATTAGAGATATAGAATTAGCAAAAGAAGGACAGTTGAATACAAATTCAGGATAAAAACGAGAAATAAAACATTAAAATGGATGTATAGCATTATGGAGCTGATAACGAGAGGGGTTTGATTCAGGTGTTCAAACCCCTCTTGTTAGTGTTAGATTTCTCACATGCTGGGATACTTTCTTCAAATTCAGTGATCAATAGTATCTGAAAAAGTCACACGATAGTAGTGGATCAGCTTTCCTGAAGCCCAAGGTGATACCAGAAGGAACATCAGGTACTAGGAATAATTGCCTTTGGACATGTTGAGCTGGTTTTACATGATAAAAACCCAAATATATATTGAGTTGTATGTGAAATAACCAACTATAATGGCTGGCACCAAGAAAACATACCAAAGCATATTGTCCCACACCACACCAAACAACACAAGAGCCAGTAATGACGCAGCGTGTGACAATGGCCTGAAGAAGGTGTATAACCGACATGCATCGCCGCAAATTCCAGTGACTCCAGTCCCATGAATCAAAGGCTCTTTTCATGTCATAAGAACCCCGACAAGAATAATACCCATATACCAATATAAGAACACTGCAACATAAAATGAGATCACGAGGACCAAATCTAAAGCTAAAAACATAAAATCAGTAAGGAAGGCAATAAAAGGGGTTGAAAGCAGAAAACAGGTGAACAATTATAAAAAGATGATTATAAATACTAATAAAAAGATAACAATAAAATAATAATGATAATAATAATGATAATAATAATAATAATAATAACAGAAATGAACAGGAGATAAAACATTAAAGAAGCCGAGGAGGGATCTATAAAACCTAAAGTAAAACATATATCAAATAACAGCTAAAAGCTAGAAAGACTTAAAATACTATAAAACAGAAATAAGATACTGATAAAAGACAAAATAATAGAAGACATCACATAAAAGCAAGTCTGTTAAAGTGAGTTTTTAAAAGTGATTTAAAGTAGTGACTGATTCTGCACGCCTTATCTCCTCCAGTAGGTCGTTCCAAAGTCGAGGGGCTCTGATGGAGAAAGCTCAACCACCTTTAGTTTTGAGCCTCAAGTATGTAACGACCATAAGGCTTTTGCCATTGGATCTGAGACTGCGATTTGGCTCAAATGAGATCAGTAGCTCTGAAATATGTGGCTTGGAGCCAGGCCCATGGGTGCTTTATAGTAGTCAATTAAAACTTCAAACCCATTCAAAAACGTACAGGAAGCCATTTAAGGGACACTAAAATTGGAGTGTTGTGATGCATCTACTTATAACAGTTAAAAGCCGAGCTGCTGCATTCTGAACTAGTTGGAGGTCAGAAAGATATTTCTGATTCAGACCAGGGAGACGGGAGTTGCAGAAGACCAGCCTTGAAAAAAAGGCATGGATTATTTCTACAAGGTCTGGTGGGGTGAGAATTTATTTTACTTTTTCAAATTGAAAATAAATGATAGAAACTGGACTTCAGGCTGTATCTATATGGGTGGAGAAGGTGATGCTGAGTTCAAATAGCTCCTAAATCTTTGGCTGTGGGTTAAATGTTTACTGAAAGTGGACCTAGACTGGACTGCATGAGAGGGGAGTATTTTTGGGTTACAGAGAACTATTTCAGATTTTGAATTGCTAAGTTGAAGGAAGTTTTCTGCCATCCATCAGTGGATGTCATTAACACAGTCCATAACGGCAGCTAGGTCTCTTGGGTCCTCAGGTCTCAAGGGAAGGTATATCTGTGTATCATCTGCGTAGCAGTAGAAGGCAACTTAGTGCCTGAATTAATTGGCCAAGGGGCAGCATGTAAAGAGAAAACAAAACTGAACCTAATACTGAACCTTCAGCAGAAGAACAGGAGCTTTGATTGCCTAAGGTGATTGCAAATGTTTGCCCTAAAAGATATGACTGAAACCAGCCAAGTGCAGTGTCCGTGATACCCACCTAAGGATGTGCTAGGGTGCTGTGGGTGCATTTAAAAACCTTCTTGTGTATGACAACCACACTTCCTCCATACCAGTGAGGAGTGGATCATCTATTGGATATTGGAACAAAGCATTTGGCTCCCCACCTTTATGCATAAAAGTGTCACAAAGATGATTAAAATTGTCAATAAAACTGAAGTTGTGGGAGCCAGGTATGCAGACTGAGTATCTGGCTAAAATGCCCTGCTCCATGACCAAGTGTGGGCATTGGGCCAGAGATAAAAACGGTCTTTCCAGTGTCCTTCAAAACATTAAAAAGCAAGTTTAAATGCCTCTTTGTGACCTCAGACTGCGTGTGGGAAGTGTTGTTAGTGCCAAAATGCAGCACAATTTCCGAAACTAATAGAGAATAGAATAGAATAGAATAGAATAGAATAGAATAGAATAGAATAGAATAGAATAGAATAGATCTTTAATGTCACTATCAACACTTGTTAGGCAACAGGGTTTGTACAGTGAAACATTGTTTGGCATCCTCTATGGCAGCGTGTAAGTATAAAAGAATTGGATAAAAAGATAATATAAATAAATATATATGTATATAATAAAATAAAACAAAAGAGCGGAGTGACTTTTTATGTACAGGTACCAGATTCTGAAAATTGTCCAGAGTATGCGCCCACTGTAACAGTGGCTGTGCAAGTAAAAGTCCAGCGCATACACACATAAAGTGACTGAGTCTGGGGACACACACGACAAACATACATTAAACGGCTGTACAACAAACATCGAATGGCTGTGCAAAAAATGAGCAAATACACATATGGTTAAAGTGACTGCGCTATGTAACGCTTAAATAGAGGGAGCACCACTCAGTCCATCAGGGAATGTGGAGCCGGTACATCTGCAGGATCAGCTGCATGGACTGGAGCCTTATCCCTCGGGGCTGAGAAGTGGTTTAGAGAGGGGGAGCTATAGTGGTGGAGGAGCTCTTCCAGTTGCATTTTTCCTCTGGCCGCATTGCACCACCTCAGACCAGGCTGGCTGTGCCTGCGGCTTTGGTGTGCAGCTTTTGATCAGGGTGCGCTAGGAGCCCCACCAGCATCAGGATAATCAGGTGGTCTCAGACCTGATCTATGGTAGGGGAGGTTAGTGATAGTTTGCCGCCTCAGCGCTGTTCTGAGGTGTAGATGAGCCAGCTGATTTCCTTGCTGCAGGACCCTCGGGCCACCCCATTGGAGAGGTGCAGTGTGGCCATCCAGGGAAGGGTGGCAGTGGAGGCAAAGACCAGTTGTGGTGTCAGTGCTGAGGTTGACAGGCCGGTGATAATGGAGGCTTGCATCAGAGATATGTGCTTGGATTGAGCTACGGCTATGGATATGAAGCCCTACAGTAGCCCATCTTTTTCCTTGAGTTTATTTGAAGACAGCAAAGATTCTCTGATCTGATCTGATTTTACTTTTTTTTGTAAAAGTTCCACTCTGCTGTGTCCTGAATAGAGTTGGTGCCATAGCAAGGCACTGTAGTTGCTTTTTGCTTCTCTGTCTGGTGACTGAGATCTCTTGCCCAAGTAAAAAAATAAATACAAAAACGAGAAAGTTAAAACAAAGATATAAAAATTTGCACTAAAAACCTGTTAAAATTTTTGGAGAGCCTTGGCGGTCCGAATGGAACACTGATGCATGCTTCGTGAAGTACTCATTTAGGGAAAAACTGCTTCTCATAAATGAAAAGACAATCAAGTTAGTGAATTACTTGCGAGTGCTACTGAGGCAGCAGAGTGACTGAAATCCAAACATACTATTTTGACAGACACATTTTCACGGCAGCATTGCCACTGAGTTACAATGCATTCAGACAGACACTTTCCATGGACTCTGAATGCTCGCTTAGGCAGCTGTGACAAATGAGGAAATGACTTTTTTGACTTAGAAGCTGAAAAAGGATTATCTTAGATAGCATAAAGAGCATAACATGATTTAGTTGCTTCTCCGTCTTAGTGGAATTCGAGTCATTACACAACGGCAACCTAATCATATACTCACAAACTGGGAACAAGCTGTGGGTGTCTAAACTTTTCTCATTGAGCATCACATACTGGAAAATAAAAGGCTGACTGAATGATTCAGATAAACCTAACCTTTCATGTTTGATATAAAGATCGTATTTCTCTAACCCTGAGTAACAGAGGACACTTGTGCAAAATATGTGAGAAATCTTTTAAAATATGCTCGAGATTACATTCACCTGCAAAAGTTGAGTACAAGACTTTAACCTCCAAAATATTGGTTGTTTATTCTTGAGACAGAGTGGGCCTTTGTGCAAAGTTTGAAGAAAATCATCTAAAACATTTTTGAGATAATAGACAAAGTTGCATTGACTGGCAAAGGGTGATTATGAGACTTCATGGCCATGACCTTTGTATAAGCTCCCAAATTATATTCGATGATCCTTGAGTCCGCACATACTGTGTAAAGTATGTTGGAAATTCACTATGAGGACAGTTTTCTACAGTTATAACAGTTACACCTAACAGTATTGGAAATACCTTGGTGGAGGTTTGTGCTTGAAAACTGCTGCTAGATAGAATATCTCAGCCAAGGGTGTTATGCTTTTGCTGGAGTTTGTCTGTTTGTGTGTAGTAGAGAACAGAAAACCTAAAAAAGGTTGAGAATGGATTTTGATTGAATTTTCTGAAAATGTTGGTCATGGCACATGAAAGTAGACATTATCTTGGTGGTGATCTGAATCCACCTGCAGATCCGGAAATTTTAAAAAGATTTCTTAATATTGCAATATATGTTACTTTTTTACATTTTCACTAATAACTCAAAAAGATTTCAGTGGATTTCCATGACACTTTCAGGGAATGTTGTTCATGGCACAAGGAAAGAGTGACACAATTTTAGAACCTGGGACTTTTTAAGGTTTTCTACCCAGTGTGAGATTTCCACAACGATTTCAAGACAGTTTTTTAAATAGCTTGGTGGAGGTTAGTGTTCCTGAAGCCCTTCTAGTAAAGGATGCTTTTAGTTTTTGTCCTGCATTTGTTGCACCAAATGGCATGCAATAATATTTTGTTTTTCAGAAAAAACAAGCTACAAAGCAAGGCAAATCAGCATTTTTAAAATCTTTTAAAGGCTTTAAAAAATATGATTTATTTAGAATGATTTTGCCAGAGATAGAAAAAAACATTTTAAAATTGTCAAAATGCCAGAAAGTCCTGTTTTGTACCTAGTATAATTCAATATTTGTATTAAAATCTGGCTGAAGCATGTATTCTCCACTATTTTAATGCTTGGTTATGTCACAAAACAGAATCAATTGGCATTAATCATTATAAATTGTCCATTACAAATAGCTATAAAGATTTTTGGTTTGAGAAACTATGCAGAGCTGGTTCAAGATAGGGACCAATGTGGCAGCACCCCCGTCTCAAGTCTTGGTTGTCTCCTTCTTAGAGGCACAAAAACAGCCTTCCTTTCAACTTTCCATTTGCACTTGCTACTTGGGGAGTAATAATAGTGACATAAAGGGAAAGAGCTGAGCTGCGTAAGTGCAGATCCACCCTGTTTGTGGGGGTTTCTGTGTGTGGAACTGACTCATGCCTTTCCTTTTGCTGCAACCAGCCCCCTCCACAGGTTGTACCCCAACTCTAGGCCAATGGTAGCTTGGATAGCTCCCCACCCTCTTCATAGATCAACACCAACTCATTGGAGCTCTAGCAGCATTTAGTATTGCAGCTCATAACTGACATAAACAGCAAAAATCAACATTTCAACATGTGCACATGAAAAAAGTACAATATTATGGGTGTGATTGCTTTAAGACCAACTCTTAAAACTTAAAGGGTAATGCACTGCTTCTACTTAAAGTTCATGCTTTGAACATCCATGCTTGTGATAAACTTTTTTAAAAATTTAATAGCACATATAAAATGAAACACAATATGTAAAAGGAGATAAAAAAGTGCATATTATAATAATAATACATAACTAAACAAAGCAACAACAAAAAGGAGACATGATAAACTTGGAGTCCATGAGGATTGTTCAAGTTTCAAAGTAGAAGCTTCAACTTTTGAGGGCACTCCACGTGCCAATTTTGACCAGGAAATCAAAATTTCCAACTTCCAAGATAAAGGAAACATACTGTTATCTCACTGTTGGCTGGTATGAAAAAGGAGAGCAGCTTAGTTTAAATCCAATACACCCTCTAAGTCTGACCTTAGCATGCACTACCTCTGCAACTCAAAACTTACCATGTGCCTACCTCTAACAGACGTTAACAGAAATTTATGTCCTCAAACCTTAGCATAAATGCCAAATTTAACTTAATTTTTACGATTTTGTGACAGGCATTTGAAAATTGAAGGTAGGCTGCAGTTGGCACACGAGTAGTTTGGACACACCCAATGCAGTGAGTCCTGAAAAATGTGATGATTATTGTAATCAGTCATTCCTCCTTCATTCTTAAAACCACTCAAATGGAGTGTTCAGAACAAACCCATCATTTGTCTTGCAATTACACAAGCAATTAGAGCTGTGTTGGTGTTGACGCACACATTCAGCATGCAAAAAGGCATAAATATTTCACCAAAGCAAACTTTTGGATCATAGCTATAAGAGGCAGTGGGAACTATTAATGACTGTGGCCACTGGAGACCGAGGCCTGTTGGAGGGTATGGCACCAACAACAAAGCAGCAGGCGAGAACTTCACAGAAGGTTAACACTCCTATGATTCAGTAATGACTTCCTATTTCCATATCTGTCCTGCTCCTGCATATAGTAGTGTGTTTGTGGGGAGGGGGAGTTGAGCGGAGAGCAGCAATGCAGGCAGGGGATCGGGATGTCACAAGTGGGATGTCATTAACTACATTTTTACATTATTGATGAGCGTTTTATTATCCCCCTTGGTAATCAAAGCAATCCTCTTTTTGGGCTAGCACAGACCACAGAGATGACTGCCAGAGGCTGTTTATCCACAACATGCCAGGGGAGGGAAGTTTTCATCTCCTACTGAAAGGCAAATGGATATTGAGTGTGACGGGCTGCAGGGCTGTGGATGGACGTCCTGTTATACATCACAGGTTGTCGCATGCCCCCATGTGTGCAACTTAACAATGGGACATGAACCCTCAGCTGTGTTACATTTGGACGTCATTCATTCCCAGAACCAAAAAAAGGGCTCTCTGTACGCATGAGAATCCCTCAGAGTTAGAGGCAACTGTGAAGATGATTTGACAATATCTGTCCCTGACAGGTCAGCAGGATGTTCACAGTCAGTTCACTAACAGCGGGAAGAGTATGGAGGCTATAGGGGGAAGATAATAAAAGATGACATAAAGGAGATGCAAGAAGCTCAACTGAAACATCCAGATAAGTTTCTTTAGTTAACTACAAATATTTTTAGACCTAATGGCTTCAAGCGCCTCAATGCACTTATAATATTTTGCACTGACATTGACTTGATTATCAATTTCAAGATTTCAGTGTTTTTTGTTTGTTTCTGCTTGTTTCCTTTGATACTAAAAAAGTGCAGCAAAAATTCAAGCAGAAAGACCTATATTTATCTATCAAATCATATTTTTTATACTTACATGCTCAGGTGATTCAAATCATCACCTGATTAGAGGCATGCACTCACTTAAAGGTGTAGTCAGCAATGTGGGAGAAAAAGAGTGCAGAGGTTGTTTATAAACGAATTTAGACCCGCCTCTCCCTTCATACCTCACCCCTGGCTCCACCCCTGAAAGCTGATGGACGTGCATCATCATGGAAACGGACGTAGAAACTGCGCAGCTGACCAACGTAGCTAAGGTAACCCCGACTCATCAAGCAACTCGACTGACTTTATTGATGACATCACAACAACAGTACATTCTGGGAGATTAGACAATAAGATGAATGCCTGACGGCTGTTACTGTTATGTGAAGCACCACAAAGCTAATGTTGCTTGCCTATCCAGCAGAAAGACGGAGAAATCCGTGTCTGTTTTCAAGTCTTTCACTTGGCGGAGTTCCCTCCACCGTCGGAAAGCAACACCAATGTTGACCTGGGTCTTCGTTCTTTCATGGTCATAGCCCTTCTTTTTCACTTTCTGCTCCTCTGAACTTTTTCTTTTGGGCTGTTTTTCAGCCATTGCTACTGCACATATTGTATCTCGCTCTTACGCTTACTGCGCACGCTACGCAACCTACTACTCCCCCTCGCCCACTGTCTGATCTACGCATGAGTATGATCGCCCCCTGGATGTGGGGGGTTGTACTCTGTTTTTGTAACTCGGCCCGAGCCCCAGTATTTACCCGCTGAAATTTAGAGTCAAGGCTGTGTATTGAAACCAGACTATTTTTCAACATGCTGTCAGTGGTGACATCTTGTGGATGGAGAGGAGAAATACGGTGATTTTGACAAATAGTGCATTAGATTAGAAGATTAGAAGATCGCTGACTACACCTTTAAGCACTGAGCCAACCAGATTCTGCCTCCACCTGTCTGGCCTATCATCATGCTGCTGTAATATCCTTGAATCATGTCTTTGCTTTCCCAAAGTCAGCGTGGTGGTGTCATGCTGTGCGATATCAGCAACCCTACTCCACAATATTCTCAGAATTCTGGCCCCTCACCTCAGCAGCACCTTAGTCCCAGCAAGTATCCCCAAAGTCTACTATTGATCTTAATCTGTATTCCCTCACCACATTATCTAGACTCCAAGAAAGGTATCCTATCTTGCATTCTGTCAGTACCCCTGAAGTACAACAAGACATCACATCTGAGTCCAGTTGCCAAAAAGATTCTGACTTCGGAGACTTGACACATTTTTAATCATACCAACTTGAATAATAAATATTTTTAAATAAAAACTTGGCCTCTCCTGTCCTCAATTTTCTTAAGACCCTCCCAAGTCATACCTGCAGTCAAGCCCCCCTTTATACACCAAAAAATGCAATATTGCTGTACAATATAAACATCAGTTTAAAATGTTTTAATTGACAAAATAAAAAAAGGTCTTGACATACATTCTTGTGCAGGTATTTTCAAAGACAGTAGGTGCTAAGTAAATTATTATTGTTCTAGTGAGTTTATGTTTACCAAATTTTGACAACCTCAAAGCTGACAGTGCCTTCTACCCCCCTCAGACCCTTTGGCATGTAAAAACCTTTGGAGAATTTAAAATCTTTCCTGGGCAAATGTTACCCAAAGTCCTTTGTACATGGTCACCGAGGGTTCATTCTTAGAAAAGCATGGTGTCTCGACTGCCATTTTGTGGGTGCCATTTGCCCTTAAAGCTACAGTTTTTAACTATTTAGGCCCACTTGGAGACTGTCCAAAAATAGTGCCAATATAAAGACTAAGGGACTTTTGGCCACATGGAAGTTGTACTGATCCCGGCATTAATCCGTCTCTCATGCCTTTCAGAACATTTTCACCAGGGGAGGTAGGGGGCAAGGAAAATCTAAGGATGGCACTCCAAATTGGACCTTTTTGTGGCCTGTATCGGACCTCATGCGCCTTTCTGCACATTAGCGCCCCCACAAATAGAGATTTAAACTATCATTCCTCTTTCTTCATTGAGTCAGTGCCAAACCAGTCAGGGAAATTGGTGGGACCACTGGGAGGGCCGGTGCTATGTCCAACACACAGATCACTGCCATAGGGAGGACAATGGAGAAGGCAAAAATATTTAACAACTTCTTCAACTGGTTCCATCAGTCCATGCCCCTCTCCCTCACCACAGTCACCTCTCCTTCCTACAGCTCATCTCCCCTCAGAAATCAAAATCAACAGCCCCCACCTCCTTCTCACCCACCCTAACACACTCCATGCATCACTGTGGAGCAGGTGAGAGGGCAGCTGAGGAAGCTGCACTCCAGGAAAGCAGGGACAAGGTATGTCCCCGATGACTAAAGCCTGTGCTGTTGAACTGGCAGAATTGCTACAATGCATCTTCAACCTTAGCCTGCAGCTAGAGAGATTGCCTACCCTCTGGAAGACATCCTGCATCGTTCCAGTTCCCAGAAGAGCCAGCACAGCAAGCAGAATGACTGCTGACCAGTGGCGCTCACCTCATACCTAATGAAGACATTGGAGCAGCTCTTCCTCAGGCTCCTCAGATCCCAGGTACAATATGCCCAGGACAGTCTACAGTTTGCATACCAGACAGGTGTTGGTGTGGAGGATGCCATCCTCTACCTGCTACAGTGAGTTCACTCACACCTGGATAAGGATGTGGCATAGTAGGAATTCTCTTTCTGGACTTCTCAAGCACCATCAGCACCACCCAGCCCCTTGTGCTTCAGGACAAACTGAACAGGATGTGAGTGGGCCCTTGCCTGGTCACCTGGATCTCCAGGTACCTCCCTGACAGGCTGCAGTACGTCAGGTTGAAGGACATGATGTCTGACACTGTGATCAGCAGCACAAGAGCACCCACCGGCTCAGCGCTGGCCCCCTTCCCTTACACCAAGGACTTCTGCTCCAACTCTGAACTGTGTCACATCCAGATGTTCTCCTATGACACAGTCATCTTTGGATGCATCAGGGATAAAAGCGAGGAGGAGTACAGGAGCCTAGTTAGTGTTAATGTTAGTAAGGCAATCTTTACCTGTGTTTGAAATGTAAACAAAAATTGTAATCAGTCGATTCACTTTAAACGACAATGTTTCCAGTTCCACTTGAATGAACTGAAAAGGGTGATAATGACCTAACTAACAAGTGTGAAACTGACTATAATAAAAGCAGCAGTTAGCTGACTGAAGGCAAAGCTTTGAAGCAAAGTTTATTTTTTTCCAATTTATTATGTTAAAACAAAATTTGTAACTTTGTATGTCATGTAATTTTACTGCTGACTTTGCTAATGCTATGTTGCCTTAGAATTGATGTAAACATCCTTGTAGATCTCTATGTCTAGCTGACCACACTGTTTAATCCAAAGGAGACACTTTTGCTGTGTTTATGTGAGGTTAAGGGAACAGAATAACTGTGCGTTCACACCAAAAGAGGCAAAAGCGGCCAAAGCGGCAAGCACGCCCGAGAAAGTGGACAGCGGCCAAAGCGGCCAAATATTTCAGCCGCTTTGGCCGCTCGTCACTTGACTGACGTCAACGTAAAATCTTGCTTGTCATTTAAAGGAGCCGCGCAGTGGACTTCTTCACAGCAGCAGCTGCTTGATGTTGTTCAACTTCAGCTTAAAACATAGCATGAACATAACGTAAAATCACCATCTAATCAGTCACGAGCGGATTGACAGGCAGGAAGCAATTTACAAAGGAGAGAATATTGATTTATCCACGACATAAAACTTTACAGTTTTGAAATATACTAAAATCCTGTGGTGGTAAGGAGCGCGTATTTGCAGTGTGTGCTTGTGTGTGTGTGTGACATACTCTTCTGTCTCTCCCTCATCTTCCCTGCTCTCCTCGCCCTCCACAGGACCTTCATCAAGGTTGGAGGTGGGAGGACGCTCCTCCAAGAATGGGTCCAAAAAACCCATCACGGAGGCATACCGCCACACACGGAGGCATACCGCCACACACGGCCCACACCTCCAGCAGACCCACTTCTCCTCCTGTCTTTCTCTCTCCTCTTCTCCTTCCTGTAGTGGTCCTTCAGACCTATCCATTTTTTTCTGCATTATTCCGCTAATGGACAGAGAACACAAGCATTTTTGCTCTTTTTAAATGGCACTTTGTTTTCAAATTCTGCTGATAAAATGCTTTGTTGTGCAGTGTGTCATCCAGGACTCGAGACGCCGGAACTAGGAACCGAAGTTACATGCGTTGTCCTTTAGGGCCCGCTTAGTTGAAGGACATCTCTACTCTGATTGGTTGCCACCGTTTGCCGCTGAACTGCGTCATAGCTAATTACCATCAATTTCTCATCTGGTGCCGCTTTAGCCGCTTTAGTCGCTCAGGATGCTTTGGCCGCTCAGGACGCTGGGCTCTCATTGAAAATGTATTAACTTCCGGCGTCGTTGCCGCTTTAGCCGCTTTTGCCTCTTTTGGTGTGAACGCACAGTAAGAAAGACTCTACTTTAAAGCCCTGATACCTCATATCAGTGTTACATGTGCAACATGTACTGTCTGACTGCTTCTGCAAGTTTTATCTGTATAAATGTAAATTAAACTGCTAAGGAGACAACGTTTCTAGTGCAAATCTATAAGAGCTTACAAGACAGGTGTAACCCAGGGTTGAAATCAATTTCTGTTGGCCAGTCCTGGTTTTTGATCTGCTCATGTGAACATACCAATCCAGTACTGGTTTCTCCCACCTCCTTTTCACACCACATGACAGGCTCACTGTTCCCCATGATCCAATCATGGACCTGGGAGGGAGTGTTTAAGATGCCCTGACTTCTTTCCCTTCAGCTGTGTGGGAGAGAGGTCAAGGGGCGGCAGATGAAGGTCAGTATCTCCAAACAATTTACAACAATTCATCTTGAGTTGGTTAAAACTAAATAGTCCATTTAACCCTCTTTAGAAACTAAACAGATCATCTTGTGACTGGGGAACTTGTTGTGCACATTGTGATCTGCTGAATTGGTGAGTCTGAATATAAATAAATGAAAGTACATCAATTGCCACAATGCTATCGATAATGCTGACATGTTATTCAAATTGATCTTTCATTTACTTTGTAAATGATTTTGATGTTTGAATTGGGTTATGCTAATGCTAACTAGCATGCTAATTCTAGCATGCAAACATGTGGTCAACTGTGTTGAGTAAGTATTTTTCTGTACTCTGAACATTTTATGATGTTCTCAGCTATGCTAATGCTAGCCTCACTCTTAGCATGTTACAATGTTGTGTATATGCATGAACGGAGAGAGGAATTTTTTGAGATTTTATAGGGTCCTGTTTATGTTTACAGGCCTGGTGCCCTAGAAAGGGTTGAACCTTGATGGCGAGCTAGTGTAGTCAGCCTGGAGCTGACCCAGTTTCCTTTCTGTCTGCATCTATCCATGGTCTGGTAGGAGGCTGTGCTGTCTGACTTTAATTCTCCCTACACCTCAAAGCTATGAATCCACTCCATCTACATCCCCTTCCAGAACTATAAATATCTTGGCGCTAACATTGATGAAAAACTGTCTTTTGATTTCCATGTCGATGCTGTTTGCAAGAAGGCACATCAGCGCATGTATTTCCTTAGGAAATTGCGGAGTTTTAATGTTGACAGCACTTTCATGAAAATGTTTTATTCCTGTTTTATTGAGTCCGTTCTGACCTTTTCTTTTATTTGTTGGTACAGCTTACTTTCCCTCAAGAACAAAAACAGACTGCAGGGCATAGTGAGAGTGTGCAGCAAAATTGCAGGCATTGACCTCAACAATCTTTCTGATGTGTACAAGCTCAGGACCCTAAGTAAGGCCCGCTCACTCCTCACTGACCAGAGCCACCCCTTGGTTGGTGAGTTTGTGCTGCTCCCATCAGGCCGCAGGTACACCCTGCCAAGATGCAGGACTAATAGACTTAAGTATTCTTTTGTCTCTGCTGCCATAGGTCTTCTCAATAAGTGATTTACTAATCTGCTGTTCTATTTACTACTGTCCTCTGTGTAATATGTTGTTGTTACTGTGTATGTTGTTGACTGTTCTTGTTGTTACTGCTGACTGTAGAGCGATTTGCCCCACGGGGACAATAAAGACTCCTTGAACCTTGAACCTTCGATAACAGTCTAATTTATGGTGTGTTTCTTTGGCCCTGGATTTCCTTGGACAGGGGGCGAATAAACTTTGGATTATGTATGCTAATAAAACTTTGAACTTTTTGTCACAGATGATTTCAGTGATAGGTCAAATGAACCATGAAAGGGACAAAGCTTTCAGGCAACGTGTACAAAGGAGCAATTACTTTCACTAAATTTCAAATAATTAACAAAACATTTTTAACGCAACTTTGGTGAAAAATAAAAATGTGGACCCATCATTAAAAAGAGGTCGACTTGACACAAGGTACAAAAGCTTCAAGAAAACTGAATGTAACTACAACTGACCTGGCATGCACTCACAAAAGCAGGGTTATACAGAAAAAAGACTATTCTAACATAAACACCAGGGCTTAATTAAAGCAACTAAACTAAATTTATATTCACACAATTTGAATACAGGTTTCAACTGAACTGAAAATGAACTTTTTACAAGGGACTGAATAATCCAAAGAAAGAAGGTTAAGATCAACAACTGAAAATGAGCTTTTGTGGCAAATCAAAGTCCATGTTCATCACTTTTGATCCCCACTGATGGTACAGTCCACCTCCCTTGGGCAGACATGAAAGGCCATCTTGAGCCACCAGTTGGCTTGAAGTCAGGGGATCTCAGCAGCAAACAAAGAGAGGTAAATATTACTCAAGCATACGCCATAAATTAATGCATTTAAATTAATGTTAACAAAATGAACCCACCAGATAATACACACCATCAAATGCAAAAATTTAATATTTTAAAGGAAATGTGTGATGTGTATGGTCCCTAAAAAGTGTTGAAGGAATCAAAACTGTCTCCAAAGATCTTGGAATAAACAAAAAATGCTAACATACAGTGGCAGCAGCAGATGCAACAGAGCAGACTCATTTCAGTCAGACAATATTTGTGTGTATCTGATTAAAAATGTAATGCAGCAGCAGAAGACACTTTTAGCTTGTTGTTGAGTCTCAGCATGTGGGATTGAGATTTATTAGTTGTTTTTTAAATGGGAAATCCTTTAAATGCCCTCCTCCCCCAGGATCACAGCTCTGCCTGAGAGTTAATTTTATAACCTTATTCATCTGTAGCAGTATTTTTACATTTTATAGTTTATGTGTTATTTTTATCAGCCAATGAGTTGTTGCTGTTTTTAAAACCTTTATTTATTTATGGCACTTTGGTATTTTAACTGCTGTTTAATACCTAACCTGCAATAGTTTAAGCACCTTTAACTTTTTATCCTGCTTTTCTTTACACTTTTATTGAAATAGCAACTGCATAGATTGAGATAACCTTGCATTCCAACTTGTATTGAAGAAGAAACACAGACGAAAAACTAAATAGGGACTCAGACTGTATCAGAAAAAAACATATTTACTGTGCATTCGCTTGCTTAAGAATAAGTCAGAGGTTGTGTAACTATTTCACATCAGTTATTGAGTCTGCACTTCAACTGCAGAGGACCATAAAAAGTTGACATATTATACAGGGATATGTGGATAGTGATTCATTCCTTTATGTTGCTGTCTATTCGGTGGAGGAGTGTTGTAGATATAGCCAAGAGAAAAGTCACACTGATATTCCTCTGCTGTCTCTCTAATGGAGCTGTCAATCATCAATCTATGAGGGTTTTCATGGCCTAAGAGAGAAAAGATAAACTGAGTTACACCCTGGACTTGAGGGGCTGATGACGTTACTGACCTTATACTGGAGAGATGTTATGAAGGACAGAACAACCAGTGGGAGATGGTTGAGTGCTTGAGAATGCAATACACAGGATATTGTGGTGTGTCAAATTCACAAGTGTTCCCCGCAGAGATGCAAAATGTAACATTTATGCTGATTTCATATGGGGACATTTTCAGACTTATAGTGGCAGATACAACTATTAATTTATACAAATCCTGGGTGATTTTAGCTTCACACAATTAACAACACAGAATAATGAATGTGTTGAATTATTGTTTTGCTGTAAAAAGATCTAGAGTGGTGTGGGAATTACAGAATTAACTGGGCCAATCCAGGTGCTAGCATTGTGCTAGTTCACTTCAAAAAGCCAAGATTCTTAGAGCAGCTTATCAACATCAAAATGTAGCATATAAGCTGCTTATTAAAAAGTATTAAAGGCTTATTGTACCTAATTCTACATTACAGCCAGAAAGCAATCAGCAAAGATCTCTCTCTTAATATTGTGCTAACCGATGTAAATGGTTGGTTTGTTGTTATAACTAGTGTGGTCTTATTTGTTTATTTCTTTTTTAGTTTGATGCAGTATGTTTTAATGTGTCAAAGTAGTCTGTTATGATTAGTGTAGACTACAAGTAACAACTATTATAAGTAAACTGGCAATGAGCAAGACTTCACTTTAAATTATGGATCATATTCTGAGTAAAAAAATAAATAAATAAATAAAAGCATAACTTAGACTGGAAGTCGGTGATTTGTTTTCAAAGTACAGACCATTCTTACACTCTTCTTTTGGCAATGTCACTCTGAACGCATTATTGAGAAAGGCTAACTAAAGTCACAAAGTCCATCAACATAAGCAGTGATTGGCAGTTCATTAAGGAGAAACTCTTTGCTAATCATCTACTAGCTGAAAATGAACCATTTGGTACACTGTAAACAATTTAATTTGCACACCTACATTTCAGTATTCCTTGAATAAGCACAAACAGCTTTCATTTCTTGTGGCCCTTTTCTTTCCTGAAAAATAGCTTCAAATGCCTCAAAATGGAATACATTTTGTTTAGTGCACCTCAATCTGCCAAGGCCAAGGCACCACCACCTTATTTAAGGTTTATGCCAGACATGCCCCAAAATTTTACAGCACCGAAGCCCATTGAACCGACTCAAATATGGGTATAAATTGACACATTCATTTTGAAGTTCCTTATTCCCTGTTCAAAATGTATGTTCAATTACAATATATGTAAGTTTTAAAGGGTTTTAAAGAGAAAGAGAGATATTTCTGATTTTTAACAGGTGGTCTAATAAATATGTTAAGCACTGTTTATACCAAATTGTGAGCGAAGTGTATTGTTGCATACCTACAACAGTACTCTGAGTGTAGATCAACACCTCTTACATACAATTTTATTTCACTTTTACTGATCAAAATATTGGCAAAATCTTTGCTTTATAGGACATATATTGACTGCACTTGTGTACATCCAGGTAGGACATCATTATGACAGGATAGCACTTGTATGGAGACGGGGTGAGTGCACAAATGGTAATCTCTGCCCTCTCAGCTCAAAGAAGATCCTGCATGTGTGAATACTCCTTCACACACTCAGTGGTCATCTCTGCTGTTTGCTCTTGCTTGAGGCGACATGAAGGCTAAAATTAACACATGGAGATTATTCTGGGCTGCTTCATGGTGGATCATAAGACACAACTGTCAGTAATGGTGTTAATGGGCTCTGATCTAATGAGAGAATTTGAACCTGGCATTCACTCTGTATTTCTCCAGTGGGCATGCAAAATGATTTTGATGGATGAAGTTTTCCATTCCGCTCACTCCTCCCTGATCTCTGACTTGTGAGGTTTTGAAGTGTCACTTCCATCTAAATGTTAATTTGAGGGCTGTTTCTTTAAGACTGACATGGATTCTAATATACTTTGAAAGTCCATTTGCATTAAATCACGTTTGCTGTCTGAAACCATGAGCTGTTGTTTTGCTAAACCAAAACACATTTTGTTTTTCCCAAAGAGCTCCTAAAGATCTTTTTCTGCTCCCTTCTTCACCTTCACTTCACCCTCTTAAATCTTCGCTTAGAGACAACAGTCTGAACTAAGGCCTATGGGGAAAATAAGACCATCTGACGATGTTTGGGCTCTTGAATCTCTGTGATAGATTGGGAACTATTTTGGTCCTCTTGAGTCGGTATTGCCCATTTTGTGCTCATCATGCAGTGAAAGTACTCTGAAAGATGCATTTGTCCTGTTGATGGCAGAGACAATCACTTTCCTTTACATCCTGGGATGTGTATATCCGTTTATTTACTCCAAACTTGACAAAAAAAAATCACACTGTTTTGTCTACAGCGACTTGATCATGTATTACAATTCAAAGATGTCCATCAAATGACTTGTCCTCACAGACTTTGGATAATGTGAGCTTGCTTATGTGATGCAAATGTTCTTTTCAGCAAAAGTAAGATGTGATGGGTGTTTAAGGCTAAATTTATTATCACTGGGCAATCTTGTGCATCCAACCTTCCAAACCCTTTACCCCACTAGATTTGTGTCCTGTGGCTGTGGTCGACTCTCAGCTCCTTGTGCAGACGACTCCTCCGATGACGCTCTCTCACCTGCTTCGTCTGTACTCAGCCTTTGTTCTTGTTCTTAGTGTCTTGCACTTTTTTAGTCTGTATGTGTGTATGTGTATGAGTGTGCGTGTGTGTGTCTGTTAGTGAGTGTGTCCGTGAGTGAAGCCGTATGTCCATGCATGTGGGTAATTTATGTAAAACGGGTGGGAAGGTGGATTTAAGGGAATGTTTTAATTTTCTATGTAAAACACTTTGAGTTGCATTCATTTGTATGAAAAGCGCTTTATAAATAAAGTTTGATTGATTGATTGATAGATTTAAGCAGTCATTACGGATTTGGTCTTGATTTTATTACCAAAAGGGTAATTAAATGTAGTCACATTATTGTCACATAGCCTTCAATATTTAAGTCCAGCTTAAGTTGACCAAAATAAGCACATTTAAGGTGAGCTTAAGTTTAAAAAAAGCTCATTTTATCAAAGTAATTCATATTTACCAGACAATAACATTTACATATTGAAAAAAGCAGTGAGAGCAATTTGTGGTACAGTGTTTTGTCTATGGGCCCATCAGTGTGTGACAATGAGGGCTGAGCTTGGGTTGTTGACCTTCCATCTGACGGACAAATGATTTTCTAAACTGAACCTGATTTAAAGCAGCACTACGGAAGATCCCCGCTTGACCGGAAAGAGAACTCAACTACCCATGAGCGCTGGCGCGTGCATACTGCTGTAAAGGTACAGATCTGCCGGCCGCGTGCATTTGTTTTGTAGGCGAATCACAGAAGCCAGGACTTAGCACAGAAGTATTCTTCTGTCTTCAGTGGCTGTTTGCAGGATGGATAGCGACGAGGTAATGTATTTATTTTTGACTAAATGACGATGTTGAAAATCGCTAAGTTAAACTTGGTTTTATTACCGTGAAGTCGCCCCCGCCCCTGTCCTGTTGAAGTGAAATTGAATAAAAGTGAAAGTGAATAAAAGGAAAGACAACCACGAACTGGCAATATCACACACTTGAAATAGGTCTAAACAAAACTACATACTGGTACGTTCTCAAGAATACTGTAAACGGATGGTAAACAATCAACAAGTACTTACAAGTCCAGCAATAACAGGGCCAAGTCGGCATCGGTCGGACATCCCTCCTCGTCTTTTATTTCACGCCAGCGAGTGAACGCCGAACCGATGTTTATTCTGGTCCGAGCATTCAGTTTGTTTTTCTCTCACTTTCTTTGTTTTGTATCCTCAAAATAAACGTTTCTTTTTCTTGCTTTCTTTGCTGCCTCCGCCATGACTACAGCTCTGCGTTTGGCTTTCGCCGACACTTCCGTGTTTTAGACAAATCGGGAATCGGGGGAAGTGATGTATGCCGTAAAGCAGTCCAAACTTGTAGTTTTTAAGTGTGGCAGGGTTCCCACCATCCACCCCGAAGTTATGTAGCGCCAGTGAAAGAGATACAGACCACTCCAGACCACGACAGAGGCGTCATTCAACTCATTGTAAAGTGGTGGACCATGACGATGAATATCTAAGGACTATATTATGTTTGAAAAACTACATAGTGTTGGTTTAATGACTGTTGCTAAAATGTCTCAGAAAAACCTTCTGTAAAGAATACGAAACATCAGATCAGCTCAGACAGATGACCAATGGGCAAGACATCAGAACTGTAAGAGCATCCTTCTTAAAGTATTTTTCTTAGTGCTTAGTGAGTAGAGTGGTTAATTAGTTATCGTGTCCTTATTGTCATTAATATCATTGGTGCACTGTTATGTCATAATTTCACAATACTAAAGAAGTTCTTGGATCAGCTGGTCACTTTTAAGTTGACTGCATTTCAGAACGTCATTTGTTAGCAGATGGTCAAGTGAGTGAGTCCCATGAATGCTTCTTTATCGATGATAAGTTCACTCCCCAGTTAAGAACAATTCACAACTATATTGGAATACAAAAAGCTGGGCAGGGTGAATAAAATCTTTTCGATTTTTTTTTGTTCACTGTAACAGAACTCTTGGGGCTCTAATTTCGCAGACCAGGCGCAGATGTCTTACTGATCCCCGCCACGGCGGCTACAGTGTGCTAGAAAGAGCCAATAGCGGAGACGGTCAGGGCCGCTGTCACAGCAACTTAGAGAGCGGAGGGGCCATCGGGGCGCACATGGGAGGCCACGAAGTGCATCACCATGTGGGCCAGCTCCTGGGACAGATGTAATCTGTTCCTTTGCCATTAATAGGAGTAGAAAATTAAGTGACAGACATTTAAACACATCAGCATGCAGCAAGCATTATGCTTGTGATCCACCTGCATTCCTGGTCTGTCATCGCCAAATAGCAGAACCTTTGTTGATATACTGTATACTCTCCCAGTGTCTCCTCCTCATCCTCCTTGCATTAATGTAGCTTACTTCATCTTTTTAGATCACGTTAAGAATAAAGACTAAAATAGAGAAATATGGGCAATCACAGGTAAATCCTTAAGACACTGAGTGACATACATTTCATTTCTCTCTTTTTTCTCCCTCTTTTACTCTGAATTTCATGAAATGAGAGATGCCAGATATATACTCCGTATCCGATGATGAGGCTGTTTATTGTTGGCCTGTGGGATGTGCATCAAACTTCCAGCTGTCGTCAGGTTAAGTTTCCATTGTGACAAACGGCTTTAATCCGACATCAGATGTGACGGGACAGTTAATATAGATACAAATGAATGCTGGTTCATACCGTTACATTAAACAGTGATTACCGTGATTGTTTATTGCATTAAAATGTGCCTAACACTCTGGATACCTGCCTCTAAGTGTTGGTTGACGTGTGAGCACATGTGCACCTGTCACCAAATTACAGATGCAGACAATGCGCTTCACCTGCGCCGAGAATAGACCAGGTTGGAGCGGATGAGCTTTCAGCGCACCTTCCGCACAGTTTTTTGGCTCAAAATTGTCACTGCCAACATGAATCTGCCGTCACCTCCCCCTGGTGTGCCGTCACACCCATCTCTGCGTAGATGGTCTCCCAAATTGTCAAATTGGCAGCGCACGGCGGTGCACCGGATGAAATTAACACTGCATGGGGTGCGCCGGCTCTGCGCACCCTGCGCTGCACCAAGAAATTAGAGCCCTTGGTGATTAAAGTGGCTGGGTAAAGAATCCTCTCAGGACAAATGATTTTATTTATGCATTTTGAATAAGAATTGACCCACCACTTATATTTCCATTTGTTTGCGTGGTGGATGAAGGAAATGTTTTGTGATATATTTTTGTTTGTAAATACATTTCTTGCTGCGAAAATCTTGTTGTTTTTTTTTTCAAAAATGTTGGTCAAAGAGCTTTTTGTACTATTTTTTTTGTTAAGAAAATAAACACCAATACAGTACTGGTCATATTGAATTGTTGTTGCTGGATTATTCTGTCCCTTTTCCCAGCAGTCTTTCCAGCCCATCCAGGGATTCCAAAGAGTTCCTGAGCCGAATGATTTCCTGCAGCTACACTGAATACTCTTCTCACTGAGACATAATTGGAAGATTTCCAAATGTCATGCCAAGGAGACATCCCAGCTAAAACCCCAAACCAACCCAAATGGGTCCTTTTGATACGTTAATGCATCCACTCCAATGAGGGGTCCCTGTGGATGGAACAGTTTCTTTCTCTTTTTCAGGATGAGCACTGCCAACTACTTAGTGAACTTATTCAGCTACTTGTGTGCACAGCTCCATTTTTTTATCGCCTCCTATGCTCAGGGGTGCTGTCTCTGGTCCTGGCCTTTCCATGCTGGACTACAATCAGTTCTAAGCAGAGCTTAAGAGGCCCACAGCTCCACTTTGGTAATAAAACAGACTGGATGGCTCAAGCCAGTGGCCACTGGAACCACAAACTCCTGCAGCTCTGCAACAGAAAACTAAAATCAACTCAGCTAAAGTGACAAATACAGGGCGAGAGGGAAAAGAAAAAATCTGTGTAAATTGAGACTTATGACCTCTCTTCATCATCAAAAGTGCTGAACAGCTCTGCATACGATAAATTGTAGAGTTTCCCTAAATTAGTCACTTTCACAAATCAAATTATGTTTCATGTTTCATGGGTTATAATGTTATATTTCCTCTCCAGACATTGCTGTCTACAGAGTAGTATGGGGCTTATAAAATGAATATGAAAACATTTGTTGCTGTTTGCCTGATTTTGAAATTATGAAACTTATGAAAACAATATGTGGATTAGTTTAATGTGTAGTCTTTCTTGTGAAATGACATATATATGGCATTAATAACATATTTTACATTCAATAATTTCAGATGGAATTTACACAAGACAGATAAGGTGTTGCGGGGCTCTTTCTCTCCTCCCCTCACAAATCCCTATTATGGTATGTTGTGGTGAGCAGAGTAGTTTTTGTGAGAGATGTGATGTCGGCAAACTTGTTGAGTCTTTTGAACGGCTCTTTTAAGTGAACGATGAAAAACGATTTGCAGTTCTGAGTGAGTCATTATTAAATGCAATTTGCCCACACATGGACATACATACAGTACTTCCATCTTCAAATAATGTGGAGCGATGGTTAACACTGACTGGTTTGTATTAGTTCTGACAAGATATGTAACAAACAGTGTAATTGCTGAGTAAAAATAGAAGTAGTGCAGTGACACTCGTGCCTAATGCTGGACAATGGATGCACTGGCATTGCTGGATGGACAATGTGAAGATTTCCTGATATGATGACTGGCTAATAAGCCAATTTAGATTCCACAGAGCAGTGCTCTTGGATCTATGTGCTGAGCTGGGCCCAGTGTCAGAAAAAAACAACCGCACGAACAGTGCCATCCCGGTGCATATGCAGCTGCTGACTCGGGGTCGGCAACCAGCTCTTTCCTGCTAAAAATAAGCAGACAGCTATGTGTTTGATATGATTAACATTGTATAATGTTACATATTCTGTCTAAAGCTCCATTTGACTATGATAAAATACAGTTAAATTCTGTCCTTAGGTTTGGGATATCGCAGTCATCCCTCAGCACAATATGTCAGCCGTGTTGAATGGCATAATTAACATAACCAGTCGATACACTTACACAGTGGGTGAAGAGTCCAACATTTTTTTAAATTAGTTTTTGGGTGTTTGTGCCGATGTTCATTGGAGAGAGAGACAGTAGATAGGCTTATGAAGAGGGGGCAAGAGAAAATAGGGGAGGTCACTTTCTTATACGGCCACAGGCTTGTTTGAACCCAGGACAGCAGAAGCAAGTCTGGGGGAAGTGCCTGGCTGCTTACCACTCCACAAACCAACACCCAAATAGGCCAACAAAAAAAAAAAGATAGAGCAATGTCCAACTTCCCAAATGTAATTGCCGCAATTGACTCCGCTCACGTTGCTAGAAGATCCCCAAGTGAAAATGAATTTGTCTATGTGAACAAAAAAAATGTGCATAAAGTCAATGTACAAATTCTTTCTACCTCAAACATGGTTTTGACATCTTTAGTGTGCGCACAGTGCACAGCAGTGTTGGAACAGACTGCAGGCAGACAATCAAAGACATTCATGAGGTACTTTGCACTGACTGTTCATGGTAACGTGTGGGTGTGTAGGGGGTGGGATGTGAAATAAATTCAGATTATTTTTGGCCAATGCCAATTTCAGCTTTTGGGCGCAGGTACACTTTCAGTACGAATCCTATGCAATGTTTTATCAATGAGGCCCCAGGCCTTACATTTATTTCTGATATATGCAAATATGATGTTCATCCAGACATGTCAGGGAATTGTGCCTTAGAAAAGTCCAGACAGATTATTTGGATTAGAAACTGGACAAATACTCTCACCTAGATCTGAGATTTTCCAGTGAGGGAAGTTTGACTCAGTGAGGGTCTTAAATTAAGGTTTAAAATCTGCTCCAAAGCAAAAAATTTTATCTTAGGACATTCTTCAAGTTAAATTTGTCTCATCTTGGGGTGCTGGTTTGGCGGAGTGGTTAGCAACCAGGCACCCCATGTACTTGCTTCTGCCAGTCCAGGTTCAAATCCCGCCTGTGACCAGTTTGCAGAGTGTCTTCCCTACTCTCTCTCCCCCTTTCACAAGCCTATCCACTGTCTCTCTCCTATCATTAAAGGCACAAAATGCCCCCAAAAAATACATTGAAAAAAAAAAAAAAAAAATTGTCTCATCTTATTGGCAGAATATCATACTTATTAGAAGAAACTCAGGCTTTATTTCCAGTTTTATATCTTCAAATAAGGTCTTAATCCAGAGATGCCAGGATAGTGTTGCGTAAAAACAGTCTTGTAAGATCTTTTTGATATGAAATTGGACAAATACTCTATCTGTTGCTTACAGTTCTACTGAGGCAGTGTATGAGAGAATGTTAACCACTTAATAAAACAAACTCAATCCAAATCTGATCTGCCTGAATACAGACCTGAAGTGTAATTTTCCTTCCTATTGACTCATGTGTTGTCTGTTTTTCATTTAGTAAAGATATGCCATTAAGAAATGATAAACCTGCAACCAAAGCTGTTAGTGTCTGTCCCAATCTCTGTTAATTGATTTCATAATTCCTAGAGTTTCTTAAAATGTCAAATGCCTGTCATTTTTAGGGTCAGACATACTCATCAGACAGAGGTTAAATGTAAAAGTCAAAAGACTTGTGAAGAAGCATTCAATCATCAGTTTCTTCTGTTTAGTTTAAAGTCACTGGTAAACACAGTCACACTTGACGCTGAAACACCAAGCCAATGGGATGACATAAAAAAACAGCTATGGGCTATTATAGTCACATCCAAGAACCACATATTGACACTGAGCTGACCTTCTACAGCTGAATAAACTCTTGTTAATTATTTAATGAGCCATGTAATGAATGTTTAAACAAGGAAATTCAGTACTAGCTGGAGCTAGTACTTGCTTCTATTTATGACATCAAACATCTTTGTTTAGCTTTAATATGTGTCTCTGATGATGACATTTAAAGAAATATTTAGACATTTCTCCTTGTTCACTAGGTATCTAATCTGCACCTCCAGATTTATCTCATTTATTTACTTTGTCACTTCAGTTATGACTGATACGTAGGGTATATTGTTAGGCTCAAATATAACAAAATTGACATTTATATATACAACTTTACTTATTATTCTACATACCAAGATCTGTGTACATCCATTTATACATTTACAACTGTTTTTCAACATTAATAGCTCCATAGGCGAGCTTTGGCGATCTCTTCGTTGTTACTGGATGCACAGTCAAAAGAATGGTGTCTATCTGCTTGTCATGGACTCAGGAGTGAGGTAAGACATGACAATAACAATGTTGGAGTGTTCCTTCAACAGGATAAACTTTATTGACATTCGTTGTGGCTCCATTCTGCTTTAAGATTTACAAAAGTGGTTTCAGCCAGTCTGCTCATTTCTGCCAGCCAACCACACCCCCTGCAAAAACTCACATTACATAAAATCCCCCTCAAACATGGTCATCACTGCTGTTTTTTGTAAGGTGTAACAAAATTGCTTGCATAAATATTAAATTATAACATATATATGTAAATGACTAAAACAACCTAACAGTGTTGATGTCCAATAGGGACTGCAATCTAAAACCAGTTGTGGTTGATATTTGATGATAACTAGCTCAAGGAATCGACATCATTTGTCTTTTTGCTTTAGGATTCCCTATCAATTCCTAGCACTCTGTTCTGCATGTCTTGCAATTCAGTTACATCATGCTGTCATCACAGGGCAGTTAGTAAATCAGTAACAAAGTCAAAGATATAGTCAAGAAATACATTTTAAAAAAGCAATATAATTACATGAAATGATGCAAATGCCCAATGTCCAGAGTCTGTGTAAGTTCAAGGAAGATTAGAAACTCAAGCACTTTGACAAAACGTGTTGAACATTTTTGCCACTGAAAACCAGTTAAGGCTTTTTTTCCAACAAAAGATAAATCCACAAATTGACACAACAATTGATAAAGAACCAAATTGATAAGCAGAATCAATGATGGCATTGTTCCAAAAAAAGTCATACCAATTCCTGTCCTGGTTGTCCACTTAAGTGTGGTACACACATAATGGTTTTCTAAATCTTAAGAGATATTATATTATATCCTTCTCTGTATTTTTCAGGTCGGGATTTAAATCATCTAGTATGTTGTTTATGTTTCCTCTTATGTGAAACAGCACAGTTTTAGTAAGGTGGGATTGATGGGTAGATTACTTGCTGAACTTTGTTGCTTTAGAACCCCTGTACTGTCTTGACAGTCAAAACTACAAAGATTCAATGCTCAAAACACCTGCCGCTTTTGCGTGTATCATTTCGGTACTGAAAAGCTTCATAAACAAGAAACACTTTCTATTGCTGTTGACTTTTTAGGTAGAGGTGCTGTTCCTTAACAAACAATAATAACAATAAGCCTTTCAAACCGGCTCACTAAAAACAAAGTTATGTAGGATTCATATAGCAGGCAATCTCCACTTTTTTTTTCATTTGTTTAAAATCATCCATTGACCCTGTGCACCTTGGTTCTGTGATATCTCCCTGTGAAGCAAATGTAAATAAAACATTGTTTGACTGGAGCAGCCCATGAATAGTTGCCACAAAAAATGGGCTCTCTTATTGGTTGATCATATGATCAGATGACCTTTCAGACAACTAACAGAGGATCAGTTGTACGCTGTCCTAGACAGATAGATTAAAGTTCGATAGATGGTGGTAATCTCATTTACGTCTAGTCTTAAAATGTGTGAAGCTTTTAGAAACTGAAAAGCAGACCTAAAACTCATGAGAATCAATGATTGTAGGAAATTCTGAAGCTGCTCTTGTTAGACTACCTCATGCCAAACAACAATTGCACACTGTAAAATACCAAATAACAGCCAGGTTTCCATTAATCACCAGGTCCCAAATAAACGCCAGGTGTAATTTGTTAGACAGCCTACGAGCTACGGTCAAAGTTACAGAAAACATACAAAATGCTTAGCTAACAACTGACAGCTGACACTTTAAAAAGTTTTTTATTTGAAAAGAAACATGATCAGACTGTACCTTATCAGTCTGCGTGGTTTATTTGTTTTTCGAGATGTCCTGTAGGCCCACTTCACCTTCCTCTATATGTCAACAAATGCACCTCGGTTACTCTCAATATCCACAGAGGCCACTAGAGAGCTAAAAAGCCGAAATCTTACATATTAGGGCTTTAAAAATCTATAGAAGACATTGCTTCTGCTGCTGCATTTTGTTTGCCTTTTTCACGTTTGTATGTGCTTTTGAGAGAGAAAAGTAACATTAGGGGGTGCTGGTTTGACGGAGTGGTTAGCAACCATGCACGTCCAATGTACATGCTTCTGCCAGTCCGGGTTTGAATCCAGCCTGTGACCAGTTTGCAGTGTGTCTTGCCCTACTCTCTCACCATCTTTCACAAGCCTATCCACTGTCTCTCCATCAATAAAGGCACAAAATGCCTAAAAAAGACATTTAAAAATAAAAGTAACATTAAGAGGCCAGTCAAATGAGTTGCTAAAAGCTTAAAGGGTTAGCTCGCAGTTTTTGAATTGGGTTTGCATGAGGTACATAATGTTAGCCTAAACACGAGCCACACTCAGTCTGACAACAGTCTGATAGATGCCAGGGCTGTACATTTCTGCTAATGTTCTCACTGGATCCATGCAATTTTAAGAATTATTGGTTAAAATAAGCTACAAAAACAGTGTTGAGTGATTATACGCTATAAACAGACTATTTACAAGTTCCAAATTTTCCACTACTTCCTTTGTTTTGCTTCAACTTTGCTACTCAGTCAGTGTGGCTTGCGTTTAGGGTAATGCTATATACCTCATGCAACCCCATTTCAAAAATCCCAAAGTATCCCTTTAGGAAGGCACTAACAGGTGGCTGGTGAACCAGCCCACTAGCTCTGAATGATGTAAGTGTTGTAACCCATGTTTTCTGAATTTGTGGAGCTCTGTTTAGCTGGTGATATGTAACAACAGCTCTTTAGGTCATCACCAAGGGATAAATGAAGGTCTGAATATTCCAACTGAACATCTGTAACGTTTAGCTCTTATTCTGGATGACTGTGTCAAACATAACCACTTTTTGCAGGTTATTTAATTCTGTTCATCCTGCTCATAAAACTCTGTCAGGGGAAAGTATTGAATTGTGGAATCAAATTAGGAACATGGTGTCCGAGAAAGAAAGAGAAAGGCAATTAAAACTCCATATAAATTCATTATTTATCTCTGACAGATTCTAAACATTTACTTGTTGTATTTTTCTAAATGCCACTTTCTTCCTTGTGTGTGATCTTAATTGTATTTGCTTTCTCTATGTGAGAATACCTTCACATGTTAAAGCATTAATATTTAAAGCGAGTATATAAGCATAGGTACAAACAACACACATGTGCACATGTTTTATTTAGTTGTAATGTGACAGATCCCCATGAGACAAAGTGGAAGATTTCCCATGACAGCTCTAGAAATACAATCCACAATGATCTGAGCACTTCTCTGACGCAATAACCTCAGACTTTTCTGTTGGGAGTTGATGTGGTCTTTGTTCTTTATATGGTAATATAATCATTGTTTTCAGAGTACAATACTGGATGCTCATGAACAGAAACCATAGTGGACCAAGGAAGAGCCCTGAGTAAACTAATATTGAAAAAAAGGCAGGCAAATGACTGCTGGCATATGTGCTCTATTTTGTCTCTTTTCACTGGAGACCAAGTCAATGAAACACATTATTTATGGACCACTCGCCTAATTTTCTGTTTGCATTACCTTCAAGAAATAGCAGTTATTGCTTTCATGGCATGAGTGGACAGCTATTGATCAATCCTGACACATCAGGAGAGATGTTTTTGTCCTAAAGGCAAAGCCAGAGCAGCGACAGACAGAAGCAGCGTCAGTGAAACACAGGCTGAGCTCTCCGTGCTGGGAAGATGTCAAGAAAGCTTTATGTTTTCTATGACTGATTTGAGATAGAGTGAGGTAACCATAAAACCCTAATGGTTTCTCAATGTACATAAGTCATTTGGTCAGTATACACAAAGTTATGCAATTCCTTAGAAACAATTCTCTTTTGGAGAAGTTGCTTTGTATCAAAAGATAATTGACCCAATTACAGTTCAGTTCCCCACATCTGGTCCTTGTCACTTAGAGTGGCAAGGACCAGATGTTATAAAGAGCATCTTTCCAGAGTGTCGTCCTTTGGTGTGAGGTGTGTTAAGAGTTAATCCTCTCCTCATTTATTGGTAGGACAACCCTTGTTGCTCTTGTTTAAAATTGTTTTTATTATACTGTTCATTTCCATTGTTTCCAACCAGAAATCCCTCTGTGTAAGGAGAGCACAGCAGCTAGGCTTTTAGCTGTTTCAAACAGGTGACATCACATCAGTCCTGTCCTCGCATCTCTTCACTGTCTTTTTGTCTGCTGTAGAATTGATTTTTTTAATCTATCGATCTGTCTATTTTCTTATTTTATCCTTGTGATTATATATAAAATAAAAAATCTTCTTTACAAATATTACTCATTTGTACATATTGACATTTTAACATGTACAAATGTAGTATATTTCTATAGTATTTCAGTTACAAGTTTACTTTTTTCATTGCCTGTGTTGTTTTGTTTTACATGAACATTTTTTCCACTGTTGCTGAGCTCTTTACATCTCTGTTTGACCTGATTGTCAATTTATTGTTCACATAATTATGCCTTTTTTCTGCCTTTGTTTTTTTTATTAAAGCACTGTGTAAACATCTGTTCATTTAAAATAAAGATATTATGATTATTATCATGATTATTATTATTATTATTACTACACTGAACACATCTGGGCACACACTCTGGGTTGTGAAATAGGACAGAACCGCAGCCAGTCAGGAGACAAGTAGATTGAAGTAGGCCCATCAGCCAGTCATCGTGACAACAGTCAACATGAAGCATGAAGATGAAATCGTTCTTTTGTGGCAATGTGTTTAAGCAAAGGGGCTCTAATTTCGTAGACCAGGCGCAGACGCCGCACACCTGCCCTGTGCCGCGTCTGCGCCTCGCCGTGAGGGTGTGTCAAGTGCAATTTGCAAGTTTCCCGCAGTGGGAAGAGAGGCGCCTCCCCTTGGCGCAAGTGCCAGAGAGGGAGGAGGAAAGGCGTGAGTGTCAGATGTAATCTGTTCCTTTGCCAATTTAGGAGTAAAACATTAAGAGACAGTTACACAGCAGCTGGCTTATCCAATCGTGATCCACCTGCACTCCTGGTCTGTCATCACCAAATAGCAGAACCTTTAGTGATATACTGTATACTCTCCCAGTGTCTCCGCCTCATCCTCCTTGCAATAAAGTACTCCATCTTTTTAGATCATGTTAAAAATAAAGACTAAAACAGAGAAATATGGGAAATCACAGGTAAATCCTTAGTGACATACATTTGTTTTCTCTTTTTTCTCCGTCTTTTTTCTCCCTCTTTTCTTTCAATTTTATGAAATGAGAGAAGCTGGATATATACTCAGTATCAGATGTTAAGGCTGATAAGGCAAACTTACCAGCTCTGTGCCCCCTGAGCTGCAAAAATTAGGGCCCAAGGTGTTTAAACTACAAGCTGTTTTAACAATGTTATAATCAAACTGACATTTATGCCCAGATAATCATGTTTAGCTTGTTCATTTATAAGATAATTTTTACAGTCTCTCAAGCTTTTGGAGTTGAAGACTCTGGTTGATGATATTGAGTCTGTATCGGGTGCTACTGTGTGTGTCAGTCAACTCAAATAGAATTAAAAAAGCTGACAATTGTTTTTTCTTTTCACAAATAAATTTAGATTTTTATAATTTTATTCATTAGGGGGAACTTCCTGAGATAAATGCTTTAACATGCCATATATATTTGGTTTTTGCATTGACAAATACACAGATGAAGGACTGCTGATAGCAGCAAGACACTTGATAAACATCCATCTCTTATAACTAAGCATCTGCCCAAAGTGACAGGTTAGTTTTTCTGTTGTAGCAGGAGCGTTACGTCCCACTAGAGTGTTCATACAGGGGACACAGAGAATCACAATGCACAGCAATGGGTTATCTATGTACTGAATCCAGTTTTGTCCAGACTTTTAAAAGGATACAGGATGCTCAGACAAATTAGTTTTGAACTTTGACCTTTACTGCATTTGCAATGTGATTGGTCAAAGCTGCAACAATCTTGTCAAAAGCATGATATGTTGTCTTAGTACTGGTACAAGAACTATTTATAACTCAGATACAATACCTTGTTATTGTATAGATTCTCTTTAGACCCAAATTATGGGACCATTAAATAAAGATGTATGGCCACCCTATTTTTTGTGTTTAGGGATACATCTGGCATTGACAGTGGGGACAGCAAAAGTGTAGAAATAAACAGTCTGCTGCAATAAAGCCCTTGAAACCATGCACCACTGAAAAACAGCAACATTTTTTCTTTAAATATGAAAACAGAAAAAATGTCCTTGATCCTTGTTTTAGTTAAGTATTATGAGCCATCACTGTTATTATTCAGTTACATTTGGTTGGCATTACCATTGCATTTATGTTCACCTTCAAAGTCCCATATCTCGGTATGTTTGACCATTTACCTATTTTCATGGTATCTGTTAAGCAAGGATTTAGTAGACCATATACAGCTCTATTTTCCTCCTCTTTGGTACAGTCTGATCTGCTTCCACCACACAGTTCAGCTCAGTACAGTACACATTTACTGGTGTTTCCACTTTCAGATCAGGAGAAAAGGTTCCCAAATAACTGACCCACTAGTGTAGCAAACCAAGCTTAAAAGGTGGAGCTAAAAGCTCAACAGTCTGTTGATTGGTCACAAAAGCCATCAATGAAAACATGTACCTCCCCAAGTTCAAATACACTGAGTACACAAAGTGATAGTCCTCTGCTGTTGCAGCAAAGAATGTCAGTATGAAACAGTGATCCATAGAATCCTGCTGAAAGTCCTCCAGTCGTGCTCCACCGCAGACTGCTGCACAGTGTTGCGTGGCTTTGACACCATGTATAACATAACTGATGCAACCGTATCATCCTGGCTCACATCCCCTCCCTTAATGTGGGGAGAAGGGCTTTTCCGCTTACCGCTCAAAACTGTACCAATACTGATTCATGTTATGAGGAGACAGATGTTGATGTCCTTGAAGCTCAAAAAGAAAATCTACTGTCCACTGGCTGTGCAGCTCATGTCTATGTGGACAACACCCTATACAGCAAGCAGAAACTACATCTTTGCTTTTCAGAGGAAAACAACTGTTTTGGGACTATTATTGAAAATGAACATGGCTGAACACTGGACACCATGACTGAATGCTTGGGGAGACTTTTTTAAATTCTGACTTTTGTAAATACAGTTTATCTTCTTTTTATTATTAATAAAAGACAGAAAAAAATGAAAAATTAAAAAATGAAGGTTGTGTAATTATTGTTCATGGCATGGACTGTTATTGGGCAACATAAGTGCTCAACCCTGCAAATGACCCCTTATTTGTTTTGTATATTTGTTTACACAGTAGGAGTATTAACACTGAAATTCTGTTCCCAGCAAGGCCCAACGCTGCAATATTACGTGTTCCTAAAAACTTACTAAAACCTAAAATTTTTTAAAACCCTTTGATTTCTGCTTCACATGCCACCTACAAATACATCGGAGAGGTGAAAAGATGTTTGTGCATATATTCTATATTTTGGTTTTACAGGGTTAAAGGATGCTTTTCATATTGAGCATTTAGTACCTCAGAAAACAAAAGTAAGAATGCAGAAGCTAAGGACTGTCTCTCAGAGTAAGCTTTTGATATTCTGAAAAGATGGCTTATTAAACTGACAAACATAGTAATATCCTGTAATTTACCAGCGTGGGATCAATTAAGTGCATCTATCTATCAACCCGTACAGTATGTGTTCATGTTATTGTCAGGAAAACTGAATCACACTGTTCCTGACTAAAGCTGTGCTCACGAATGTTATTTTGCAACTTAAATTAGAAGTGTTGCGTGTCCTCACTTTGGTCAACGTCATGGTCACTCAGTGATGTCACATCCACTCGAGTTTCAAAGTGATCATATCATATCATATAATAGGATGTATTAGCTGACATTATTCCAACTGTATCCTTTTAACTCACCTACCAACCATTAAACAGTGCAGCAGCATTGTCTGTGAGTTCTCTGCAGTTCTGTCTGGGTGGAACTAATGTACTCACTAATGTTTCAACGTGTGTAGGCAGCTTAACAGTCCAGATGGAAATAAAGACAGAAGAAGGGATTTGTCTTTTAATTTTTTACTTTTGCAAGGAGTCAGCAGTTTACAACGCATGGCAACTTCTTCTACATAAAGCACTGATTCTAAAATTTTCACTTCTGAGTAGTTAAACCACACCGCAGTATCTATGCAGGTGTTTACCTGACAACAAGCTGGGCCAATATTATTTATTCACACAGTCACCGAAGAAATGTTCTATTACAGGGTCACCTGGGCCATCTTCCTCTCTTCAGAGCTTTGAGTCTTTCTTCTTTTCGGCTGTGAGTTGGTGATGCTTTTGTATGGGTCATCTGAGCGTCATGGTATCTCTCTAACAACAATAAGCATATAAGAAAAGCAATGCTGTATTGTAAGTACATAGCGGTTATAAAATATGTACATTTTTTTTCCTACAGTTGTCTTTTGTAATAATGTTTAAATGAACTGCAGTGAGTTTACAGTTAAAAGTGAAGTAAAAAATATTTGTAGCAAGCTTTGTCACCATGATTTTTTTTTTACTCCCACCTACGCCAACACACACACACACACTAACACATACACACACATACATGCATGCACGCACTCTCACGCAGCGATGACTGATGGCCCCCGGCGCTCCTTTCAAAATGACAAGTGCCATCCATAACAGGCAGGCAGAGGCTGCTAAAGTGATTATGTTTATAACACACGGTGTTCTGGTAAACACAGCTGGCACCACGGCTGTCATGCTAGACATGAGGGCAAATTGCTCGGCCCATGTAAAATTATTGATCGTGTTTAAGGTTCGGCAGATGGATGGACTCCACCTTTATTCCACCCCACTTACTGTAGAGACTGTGAGTGTCTGAGCTGGAGGATGTCACAGACGGCCAAGTATGATAAGAACTGATAAGATACCTCGAGGAGGACATTTCAGGTCTGTTGTGAGATCTATGAGGAGCACATTATTACCTTGTTACACATCACTATCTGATAATTACTGTCATCATAATCCAGTATAAATCTGGAATGAGCATGTAATGAGTCTTTATCAGACAGTTGCATGTCCTGATTTTTACTAATGAACAGTGATTTGTTTTTGTTAAAGCAGCATTGAGCAGAACACAGCCACAGACACATGGACTCTGGCTGACAGAAACTGATTGTTCTGAATTTTACTTTTGCAGAATTGTCCAATGTGTGGCCCAGGGCTGTAGAAATTGGGTAGCCATGCTAGGGACCCGTCCATATCAATTTTATGCCACTACTGCATGGTCCCTGACAAAAACCACAAGTATTTTAAAGCAAAATCACTCTTTAAGTTGTCTTTCCCATTGCGGCTGCCAGCCACATTATGTTGCACAAAGTCCTGCCTCTAACGTCATTGATCACTCATCGATTGGCTTTACTGTTTCTTGCTAATGTTTGATTGGCCATCCCCGCTGTACCTCCATCTGGTACCGGTAGATACGAGAGGAGGCCGCTGGATTGTAGAACACACCTGGACTTGCCTACTATTGTGGTCGCTAGTCGGCCCGGAGCTCCATCTGTGGCTGTAAGCTGTTAACATGTTGGGCATTTTGTTAAAAAAAAATGGAACATTAAAACACAACCATACCAATCCAGATACAGCACTGAGATGAATTAAACACAAGAACATAAGGGATAACCGAGCAGAACCATCACTGCAATGTTTTCGACATGACTCATAACTGTTACTTTTGAAAATTTAAATTCAATTGTCTAACAGCTTTTGATATTAATGAATATTTCATCCTGTAAGATTTGGCCTTTGGCAATCTGAATCTTTTGGCAGGGGGAAACAGTTCAAACTCAGCGTGGAGAGGATGCACAGGACACCGTATAATTTTACTCGCTACCTTGACAATATGTTCCAGTCTCTTTTTGTCTCCTAAAGAGATGCTACTGCGATGTCATGACATCATAAGATGTTTGGTGTTGTCAGCCTGAGGCCCTCCTCACACGAGGACGGCACCGTATTGTCTTGGCGTCGGCATCAAAACATGGATCGCTGTTTACACATCGCATTGTAGATAGGCTTGTGTATTTACTTGAGAACGCAAAATCCACGCCGGGACATACCTCTGGGTTTCCACGCATGCTCCCAACCCACATTGCATGCTGGGTAATGTAGTTCTTGGGTTACTACACTCGTAACATCACAGTTCTGCTCCGAGGTGGATTCCATGTCAACAAGTGGTCATGCGTGCGTAACATGCTTCATCTCTGCGTGAGACCTTGTTGCTTTTGTTGCCGAAGGTGGTGTTGTTGGTGTTCTGTGAGCAAATGTTGGTATAAAAGTTGTAGCAATATGTAGAGCTGCTGGAACCTGCCATTGTTGTTGTTGTTGTTGGAGTGTGTGACGTGGGGCGCAGGAGGAGGGGTGCTATGAGGTCACTGTCTTTTCCAGACTTATCTGTTTATACCAACTACGGCATGAAGACGAATACGCAGATATCCACTTGCAAACCCGTTTTCAAAAAAGATGCGGAGTCATGGACAAATACGCGTCTCCGTGTGTCAATATCACCAGATTGGTAGTTTTTTTTACCGGAGTCTTACAAATTCGTACTCGTGTAAAGCCCACCTGAGTCTGTGCCTGTGAGTGCAGCACCTTGATTGGAGTAATGTCATACACCTGTGCTTAGAGTGAGGAGGTTACTTAAGCTCCTGCAGTCACACAGCTCACTCTCTCTGACCTGACCTTCACACAGGTATATCACCTTTGAATTTAGTTATGCTACATTAGGTTTAGTTTACATTTGTACACACACACACACACACACACATACTCTTCACTCATGCACACCCTACACAACTGACTTTACTAATTAACATACTGTTTGCTTTAAATATATGGTTTAATCTTATTTGAACTAAATTTGAGTAATTTGGTTTTATTTGGTCTAATTTGGTTTAATTTGGTCTAATTTGGCTTTTTTGATTGCTCAGTTTGGTCTATTTCAGTTCACAGTAAACTGTCTAATTTGAACATTTGATTTGGCCTTATTTGGTTCTGCTTTACCTGTTTTAATTAAATATTCATTTGATTTGACTGTTTAATTTGGTTTGATTGAAAATAAAGACTGTTAAAACTTTGCCATGGTGTTGTCCCCCTCTTTTGTTGTGACCATTTGAGCCAGGTCATGACACTACCAAACCAGGAGATGATGGAAAAAGTCAGGACAGATTTGATCATTGAATGATAAAACATTGTCATCAGTTCACTGTAGACTTTTGAGAGTTTATTGTCATTGACAACGCCAATGTATTTAAAACTGGCCACACGCCCCACAGTCTCTCTCTTAATTTCTGCTAAAACTGGTGGGTTTGTGTTCCTTCTAAAATCAAACATGATTTTATACATTCAAATTGTTGGGGAATAAGTTACACTTAATAAAGCGAAGCCTGCGAGCTAGTTCAGGCAGACAACTCGAGCTGCTCTGCTATGCACATGCTCATGTCACACTCCCCTCATCCATCCTCCAGTCACACTCTCCACCTCTCAATTTGGCGGTATATATTTAAACTGGGAATTTACCCATCTCTCCCTCTGCCTGGCAAACGTCTATGCTGCCAGACACTGATTTGCTTTCACTTCTTTCACCCCCAACCTCCATCCCAGCATCCACCTGCAGGCTCCAGGGGTGTTCATATGTTTTGCTCATCACTCCTCCATGCCTTCATGTAAACCTTTCTGCAAGGAGTGATGAGACTGGAGCCTGGATGCCAAACCTATAACATGTATCTGCAGCTACAATTAAACAATTAAATGTGAGTTGACTGACTGAGCAGGTAATAATTGTAAAACTGTGTTCTCTCCTCAGACCATAACCATATCATTGAAATTTATGGTTGTTGCATCCCAAATTGTCCCACTGTTCATAAGTCATGCATCAATATATTTTTGTTAGGGAACAGTTAATAGAGATGGAGGAGTGGCTTGAGGAGATAGGGGTCATAACTATATTTTGTCAGGTGACAGTATTAACGTTAATATTAGTCCATGAATAGCTGTTTCTGAATATGATAATTTGCATGTTTGTTTGTTTGATTAGCTCTAAATGATGTAAAATAACAGTCAAACGTAAAACACACCAACTTTTTGGGTTACGCTTTGGAGCACTTTTATGTCCCCACCAATGTCAAAATCAAGCCTATGCTCTTGGGGTGACCCCCGTTCTTGGGCTGGCGACAAACGGAACAAATCAGAACAACGTTCATTAATAACTTCACACATTTTCTGATGCTGTGCGCTTGCATTACATAGATAGTGGTCAATTGTGACTATTTTTTGTAGGTCCAGTCTCTGAACATCTGTTCCCCAAGAATCATAATACTGTGATTAAGACATAGCTATATGAAATGTTTTGCAAAAGTATATTTAAAATAATTTCTCTTTAGGTCATTATCAGGAAATATCAAAAAGGAGTCATGTATTTCAAGTTTTTTTTAATTAATTGTTTTAGCACTGACATTATTCATAATCAAAGCCCTCTAATGGCTCTTTTCCACTAGCCCTACTCTACTCTACTCGCCTTGTGCTGCTTTTCTGTTAGCCCCTGTCGCCTGCCCAACGGCGTGCAGTGCCGCTTTAAACAGCTGAGCGGCACTGCAAAGACGTCATTTTGAGCGCAACGCAGTAATCTGTGGCTTTTTGTCACAAACCGAGTAAAAAAGGATAGCATAAGAAGACTGCAGGTGGCAAGAAGAAATGCCCCTTAGACGCACAGGAGAGTTTTGGAAGCTATACAACAGAATGAAGCCGAGGACGAGAGCAATTGAGCTGCAAAGGAAAGATGTGTGAGAGTAAGCTAACGGTAGCTACCGCTAGCATGCTAGGTCGTCGCGCTCATGACTCATCGATGACGACATTGTCTGACCAATCAGTAGCCGGCAGTCGGTGACGTCATCTTTAAGTATCGACTCAGCTCGCTTGGAACCAGAGTGGAGTAGGTACTAAAAATAGCTTGTTTTAGGAGGTACCGGGCTAGTGGAAACACGCTGCAAATCGAGTAGAGCTGAGTAGAGTACAGCCTAGGCGTGCTAGTAGAAAAGGGCCGTAAGAGGTTGTTTGCAATTTGTGGGTTTTTTTTTTTACTTTTCTGGTAACATGTATTTTGCATGTAATTTTAGCAAACAGCTGCAATCAGTTAAATTAGTTCCAAAACTATGTTATCACCCAGAGTAGCCAGCTACAACAATTTAGTAAATGTGTAAGAATTTTCTGATTGGAAGGGAGGCGGCCATTATTGGCTGATTTCTCTGAAAAACTCAAAAGTGGGTAATTGAATTGGATGTATATTGTTAATACTCCCTCAGCTCACTAATTCAATAAACTAAGTGTCTTTTTAAAAACAGAAAACACCAGTATAAATGTACAAAGAGTAGATAATAAAAAGATAGATTTTAAAATTACAAGGAAAAACCATAAATGGACAACAAATTCAAAGCAATCATACAATATTGATTTTGTGAGTATTGTTGTATCTATCTTTAATCACATTAGAATTAGTATTAACCAGTCATCTCTGACCGTGAAGGATTAATTTAGGACGAATGCACATTTTCACTGAACATTTTCAAAACATTCAATACAAAAAATAATTATCCTAATTTGAAGTGATCCCTTAAAGGGTGGGTTTATACATTGTCACTAAAGTCACAATACATTAATTATCACACTGAGGAACCATAAATCTCCATTTGTCAGGTTTTTTTTCACATCATAGTGCTGTCATCCATCTTGAAGATAAACACTTGCATTTTGGTCAAAATTGGGGCTCGGCCATAATCTACGCCTCAAACTGATTCATTACATTTGGCCTGATGTCCAAAGTAAACCTCTGTGTTTTAGTAAGACATAGCTTTGACCCAAAGAAAAGACAGACAAGGCGTCAGAGGACAGAGAGATAATTAGCGCGAGGCTGTCACAACAGGATTATGTTGAATGACAATATTATTTGTCTCCTTCCACCAGTAACTCATCATCTAATTAATGGTGGCACCCTATCTTTCACATTACATCCAATGTCTAACCGTCAAACCGCAGTGACAGTATTCCCCCTGTCTTCCACTTCCCGCACTCGTTTTCATCACAATCATTTTCTGAAATGCTTCAGGCTTTACTGTGCATATACTGTGAGGGATTGAAATAGTAGTCAGTCTTGGAGTGACGTCTGTGAGTCACTGTGCCTCTAAGCTAATCACATTAGTGGGGAGTTGCACAAGACAGTATTAGATCTACTTATCACAAACATGAATTAGCGAAAAGGCTGGGAATTATGTCATTATTTTTCAACACATTCATTTTTTCCATGTTTGCGGTTGTGGAATATAAAGGGATTATGCATTTAATTGCATTTTTAAGTACTAAAACTCTCATAACCCCCAAAAGAAGCTTGTACAGGCAAATCAAAGTCATGTTTGTGCAAAGAAGTTTTGATAGGTGTCTGTAAGATCAACTCCCAATGTTGTGGTTGTAACTGATTGGTTTCTTACCCTTCTAATTCATTGAAAAACGTAATTCAGAGCAATTGTTTTTAATTTGGAAAGCACTGGACCTTGATTCAAGTGGTGCTTTTGTTGTGAAACTCACAACTCACTTGTTGTGACTCTCAGCTGCTTTTTTAACCAAGTATATACTCTAACATGGGTCTTAAAACAATCCTGAGATTTATCATGCTGGACATGGGTGTTATAGATCCTTTTTTAGGTTTCCACATACACAAACCTGCAAAACAGAACCACAAGCTAGCAGTGCTAACATTACCCACTGTAAGTAAGGTTGAATAAATTTATCAAAATTTGAATATTTACTGTGTTAGGCTGTTAGTTTGCTGTGTTTCTGTGTTAGTTAGTCATGTTAGATTCCAATGTGTGTATTTTGCCTGTTAATCCATTTTTTTCTGTTAAGAATACAGTTTTTGCAATCATTTACCTTATTTTTCTTGTTGCGCCGCAGCACGCTATTCTACGGCTCCCCACCTGTCAAACCCCACTTTAACCACTGAATATATGCATGTGTATTTTACATATGCATATATGTATGTATGCTTATATGAGCGACTATAAAATAAAGAGTATAGCTTCAGCCTGCCCAGTTGTCAAGTGTCTTGAGATCACACATGTAATGAATTGCCACTTTACAAATAAGTATTGATTGAATGATTGATTCTACAGCACAAACTTCTACTACAATAATGCCACCATGACCAAGATGTGGGCATGGAGAACAGAATATGCCACATAGTTTTGTTTTGTTTGTCTACATCACACACGTTTTATGCGCATGCTCCTGTCTTTTTGTCTGGCGTATATGTCTGCAGCAGTGTTACACAGCGCTACTTTCAGGCCTAAATACTGCAGTGTTTTCGATGTTGTCATACAGTTGCAGGAAAAAGTATGTGAACCCTTTTAGATTACCTGGATTTCTACTTAAATTGGTCATAAAACATGTTCTGATCTTCATCTAAGTCACATCACTGGACAAACACAGTCTGCTTAAGATAATACAGCACAAAAAGTTTTCATGTTTTTATTGAATACAACATGTAAACATTCACAGTGCAGGGTGGAAAAAGTATGTGAACCTTTGGATTTAATAACTGGTTGACCCTCCTTTGGCAGCAATAACGTCAACCAAACATTTTCTGTAGTTGTAGATCAGACCTGCACAATGGTCAGGAGGAACTTTGGACCATTCTGCTATATGAATTGTTTCAGTTCAGCAATAGTCCTTGAATGTCTGGTGTGAATCGCTCTTTTGAGGCCATGCCACAGCATCTCAATCGCTTTGGGATCAGGACTCTGACTGGGCCACTCCAGAAGCCATATTTCTTCTGTTGAAGCCATTCCATTGTTGATTTACTTCTATGCTTTGGGTTGTTGTCCTGTTACATCACTCATCCTCTGCTGAGCTTTCGTTGATGGGCAGATGGCCTTAAGTTTTTATGCAAAATGTCTTGATAAACTTGGGAATTCATTTTTCCGTTGATCACAGCAATCCGTCCAGACCCTGAGGCAGCAAAGCAGCCCCAAACCATATTGCTCCCTCCACCATACTTCACAGTTGGGATAAGGGTTTGATGTTGGTGTGCTGTGCCTTTTTTTTCTCTACACATAGCGTTGTGTGTTCCAACCAAACAACTCAAATTTGGTTTCATCTGTCCACAGAATATTTTGCCAGTAGTGCTGTGGAACATCCAGGTGCTCTGTCGCAAACTTCATACGTGCAGCAATGTTTTTTTTTTTGGATAGCAATGGCTTCCTCCCTGGTGTCCTCCCATGAGCTCCATTCTTGTGTAATGTGTTGTTGTAGATTTGTCAACAATGATGTTAGCATGTGCCTGGGATTTCTGTAAGTCTTCAGCTGAAACTCTAGGATTCTTCTTCACCTCAGTGAGCATTCTGCACTGTGCTCTCACAGTCATCTTTACAGGATGACCACACCTTGGTAGACTAGCAACAGTGCTGAACTTTCTCCATTTGTGGACAGTCTGTCTTACCATGGACACATGAACATCAGGGCTTTTAGAGATACTTTTGTAACCCTTTCCAGCTTCATGCAAGTCAACAATTCTTCATCGTAGATCTTCTGAGCAAGGCATGGTTCACATCAGGCAATGCCTCTTGAGAACAGCAAACTCAACACTGGTGTGTGGTTTTTATAAGGAAGGGCAGCTTTAACCAACACATTCTATCTTATCACATTAATTGGACTCCAGGTTGGCTGATTCCTGGCTCCAATTAGCTCTTGGAGAAGTAATTAGCCTAAGGGTTCACATACTTTTCCCACTCTGCACTGTGACTGTTTACATATTGTGTCGAATAAAAACATGAAAACTTAACTAATGTTAAGCAGACTGTGTTTTTCTAGTGATGTGACTTAGATGAAGATCAGAACATATTTTATGATCAATTTAAGCAGAAATCCAAGTAATCCCTAAGGGTCCACATACTTTTCCCTGCAACTGTATATACAGACACATTTGTTGAAAAACTCTCAAGCTTACAGAGAATGTTTTGAAAATGAATCTTTTTTTTCACATGGGGCTGGAAAGTGTGTACAAAATGGTAAACCTGTTCAGATAGTACAGACTTCAAATTGCATACGTAACCAATAGCTTAAGCTCATTATCTTCTTATCATATGACTTCAAAAGCGGAATAGATAATTGAAGGATGCATGAATGCATATAGATATATGATTTAAATCATGTCCACATTTAATTATTTTTGCTCACTTATTGACCCTGGTGGTACCTAGATTTACCTTGCCCATTGACACTTCCATAAAATTTCTCTGACATCCTCTAATGACATAATGACATCCTCTGTACAAAGGTGGCAAAGGCAACCAGATAATGAAGTTAATCCAATCCTTTAGATATGATTAATATTTTCAAGTTTTCCTATGCATTAGCACTATGTGAAGTCTCTGTCAATCGATAGTCAGGAAGTAATGAATCAGTAGGCATTCAACTCAGCACACCAATCTGACAAGACCATTCAAACAATTGTTTTCAAAGGATAAGATCATCTGAATTTATCAAACAAATTATGAACTACATACACTGAGTTGTTAAAACAAAGATAATGCTCCAATAGTAACACTTGAACATCGAAAAAAAACATATATCATATAACACCCAACATTGAAGCTTAGCTGATATCAACCTCTCATAGTTGAGACCATAAGTGGAGAAAGACCTTCAAGGTGCTTCCCTTTGTTTCTTAATTGTCCTTTGGCTCATATCTCAGAGGCTTTGGTGTCAAAGACTTTTGATATTTCCTGCTCCACCTGCCTTGACACTGGTCACCGGGTCGCACAGGTCATTTGGGCCATCTTTAGGAGGTTCATCCTCTTACCTATCAAGGTTGAGCCTCAAAAGATTGGGGCAGGGTTCCAGCAGCCAGCTGGCTCCCTCACTTTCACAGAGGTGGCTGAAAGAAAAGAACCAAAGTACCTCTGAGGAGGCCACTCTGGCTCAGGTTCCCTTTTAGAGACTGTAAGTTCACTCTTGAGCTCTGGGGGACAGACCACTGCTGCAGAGGCTGATGCCCCAGCTGAGGATATAGTGTTGGATGGTGTTCAAAAGGGCATTGGTCCAATCACCTTACTCATGACACTAAAACCATTTCTAGCTGGCAGAAGTGGTCACTGATCTCTTTGTGCTGACTCCTGGCTTCTGTGCCCCCAGTTCTTACAAACCAACATGCAGGATTTGGTTCTTAAATCATCCTTGTAAAGCTAACAAGTACAAGGTAAACATTTAAATATTGTGAAATGTAAGATTTTACCATAATGGATAATTAGAATAGACAACATGAGTCCAAGAAACCACAGGAATGATTCAAGACCAAGCAAAATAAACATTATCTTTTTTGTTTGTTTGTTTTGTTTGTTTGTTTGTTTGTTTTTACAAAAAACATCAATCAAACATCATCATCCATTCTGTAGGTTTCTAACAGTGTCTGATTGGGACACTGGACACACTTTCCCTCACCTCCATTAAAAATATCCTGCACAGCCACATCAAGGTAAACTCTTTGATGACTTTATTGAATACACCATGCTAGTCCCATTGGACCACTTTTTGCCTTCGGATCTGCTTTAATTCTTTGTGACATAGATTGAAAAGGAGCTGGAAACATCCCTCTCCATTTTGACATGATAGTATCAGGCAGTTGTTGCAGACTTGTCAGCTGCTCATCCATCATGTCCCAAAGATGCTGTCTTGGATTGAGATCTGGTTACTGTGGAGCCCTATGATTACTCAGTATTTAGTAGTGGCATCACGGTAACAGTAAAGTAACAATGCTGGATAACTATCAACAGGTCAGCCAGCTGGCATGATCAGGCTAACTACTTTACTGCCTGTTAGACTCCATTTAATCTACCTCTTACTCTGTGAGCTTATTGTTCTGGAGCCTGCATCTTGCCTATAATGGGCCAGGAACCAACATTAATTAGCTGACAAGATAACTCATCAAACTGCTTTGCCGGAGTTATAGCAATAAGAATTGCATAATAGTTACCAGGCATCCAGACTGATGACACAGTACTACTTAATAATAATGCCTTGGATCCCACAGCATCACTCTCTGTGCACAAGCACAAAATACTATGAAAATAACAACAGATAAACATTACTGTCTACTGCAGATCATTACAGGACTCAACAACAGACTGGTTCAAAAGTTGTCAAGATTTCTAAGTCCAGCTCAGTTTTTTTTCCTTTTAAAGCTAATCTCAACTTCTCAACTTTTCCACATGGCTGAAAGTGCCTTTGTAGATGTCTTTGGAAGTGTTATGTTGTAATACATTCTCAAGCTATCTGGTGTCCACAATGTGTGCTAGCAGCGTTCGTTGTGCAGTTTGTTTGCATGTACATTGTGCAGTGTCCCACATTGATAAATATGCTCTTCTGTTTATAATCTTAGATGGAACATTTTTTCAGTATTATCATTATTATATCATAGTGTTGTTGGTAGAGTACTATCTACTTTCTTCCCATAATGCACTGCATCACCTGAACTCATAGGAAGGCAAGGGAAGTTTATAGCATCTTTCAGCAACCAAGCAACACAAAGTGCTTCACACAATACATCACAACACAATTGTTAAAGAAAAATAAAAACACAGCAGAATAAAACATATAAAATCAGAGAAATTCAGACAAAGTTACAGAGGGAAGAAAAGCTAAAATGTAGACTAAATATTTTTTTGGATGAAATTCAAAATCAAATCATGTTGAAAATGTACAATGTAGTGCTGTAAATAAAACAGTTGCTGAAATATATTATTGAGACAGTTAACTTTTTTACAGTGTCATGTTTTTAAAACAACCATTTAAAACTGGGAAATCTCATCTGAATAAAGGCAGTTGCTAAGAAATGAGTCTTTATCCTTGAATTAAAAGAATTGACAGTTCCAGCAGACCTGCAGTTTTCTTGAAGTTTGCTCCAGATCTGTGGAGCATAAAAACTGAAAGCTGCTTCTCTGTGTTCGGTCCTGACTCTGGGAACAAAGAACACGAATGCACCAGAGGACCCGAGCAGTCTGGACAAGGGCGGACTGGCGTACGAGGATACCAGGGATTTCCCCGGTGGGCCAATCGTATGGTTATGTTTTCTGACTGTACAATACAAGTCAAGTCTTATCAACATTTTAGGTGACAATTTTAACTCTTGAAAGATTTTAACCTCAACTCCCACTCCCCTCTGCCTGGCTGTGACAGAGGGCCTGACATACTCATCCTCTCATTTATGACACAAATATTGGATGTTAACTTGAACAGATCACGTTTCTAATTAAATTCTGACTCTTAATTTTCACTCCTTATTGTCCTCCAATTAAAATTACTGCATATATTTTCAAAGTTTTTTTTAATAGATAGTTCATAGTAATGTGGACTTATAGCCTACAAATTGATATCTAAACTTTGTTCTTTTACTAAAGGAAAATTAAACCTAGGCTAATTGTATATTTAATTGCATTAAATAATTTAACCCTTTCAAAAATGAATGCAGAAATAATAGCCAGAAAATTCTACTTTTTGGGAGCTGAAATATTAATCCTACTTTCAACTAAAATCAAAGAAAAAAAGAAAAAGAATATAAAATTTAACACATATATTTTTGGTATCTCATTTGATAGAAATAGTTGTTGTTGGCCACTGATAATCCATTTAAAGACACTTTTTACCATTTATCTGAATAAGATGTTTCTTTTGTATTTGTAGGTCATATTGATTTGATAAAGGTATCAAATACATATGTATCAAATAAGATACAACAGGCTTTAATTGGTTAATTATGTAAAGGTTTGTGTATTGTTAAATTATGTGATATATTCAGATTCTGTTTTGTTGCTGCTTGTTGACAGTTTGATGAAAAAATAAAATTAAAGTGTAGTTTGATTTAGTTCAGCTTTTCAATAAAAATGTCATATATATTTATATATTGTTCTGAGCTTTTCATTCTTGTAAAGCTGCTGTAGTGGTGATCAGACCAGTGTTTTTGATGAGTAAACCCTGGTCTTGGAACTACTGGTTGTGCATGAACGCAAACCAGACAGGTGGGACATAGACTTATGAGGAACAATGACATTATAGTTATTGTTTAAATATCACTATGTAGGTCTAAAGAGCTTGACGTATCAGACACAGCAGAATATAGCATTTGTTTTAATTTTATTTTTTATCTTTAACCTAAGTTGATTGCACATGCACCTTTTTGTTACTTCTGAGTGCTATATAGTCTATATAGTTATATATATAATATATATAACAATAACTTACGTATATTATATATACTATATATAGTCTATATAGTTTGGTTGCTTCGCACATCGCGCATGAAGTGGGCCTCTCTGTCAATGACTTCCCCGGCCACCCTCCCCACCCCAGTCCGCCCCTGAGTCTGGATTGTGCATATGATAAAAGGAGGTCACCAGTGTACTTGGGATCTAAACCATTTAGTGCTTTATAAACTAAGAAAAAAATGTTAAGATCTATCCTCTAAGAGACGGAGAGGCAGTGCAAAGACCCCAGAGCAGGAATGATTTGATCCACGTTCTGGATCACCAGCAGCATTGGACTGATGGGCCTTTCAGACCTGAAAGACACTGTTACAGTGACCTAATCTAACAAAGATAAATGCATTGACCAGTTTTCCAAGGTCCTGCTGAGACACAAGTCCTGCAATCCTATAAATACTCTTCAGGTGATAGTAAGTTGACTTTTTAATTGTCTTAAAGTGGTGTTGAAAGTTTGGGCCTGAATCCACGGCACGCCCAAATTTTGGCCTGATCTGTCTTTTATGTAACTGTAATGTCTGGAGCTGTGTACTTACTTTTGATTGCTCTTCTTTTGGCTCTAAAGGCTCAATACCCTAGACCTACCCCACTCTCCCATAAAATGGACTGTAATCCAGCCAAAATATACCCAGTGCACACTGAATCAATATTCATATTTTATATTTATACTGTTTGAAAAAAAAAAAAAAACACTGCTTATGTGTGCAGCTCCTACATTGCATCTTCTGTACGTATATTTGTGTTTTTGTTCTATTGTGCCTATTGCATAATTATATGTTTTGTTCAATTTTATATCTACCTAATTCCATTTGCACTACTTTCTATCTATTTTTATTCTTTTTTTTCCTGACTCTTCATGTTAAATTAAATGTTAAATTATGGCACATTCATTCATTTCTTTGCTGGATGCATTCACCCAGTGCTTGTTCAGGACCATGGTCACCTGTTGACACTGAGCCATAAGCTGTGTATCATCTGCTTAGTTCTGACTTATTTTGTCATTCCTTATAACCTGAGAAAGTGGAACCTTATAAATGTTGAACAAAATAGGTCACAGGATGGATCTTTGAGGAAATCCACAAATTCTCCACTAATTTTCTTTTGCTCAGATGTTAAGTTATCTATTGATACAAAACAGGTGCCCCAGGTCAGAAGCTGGTTGCGTTGTAATGATTAAAGGCTCATACCTGGACTCAGCTGCAAAATACTGCCATGTGAAATGAGCCAAAGATGATAAACAAATGTGTTGCATTTCTCTATACTGAATTGAAACAAACACCTGAGCTGCAGGTGTGAAAAACACCTAAATTTGCATTGCAGGTCATATCTAGATCCCCAAGTTAACGCTTGCTTCTAAGACCTGCTACTAAGTGTACTTGAATGAAAAAGTGGGACAATGTTTCATTAGCTAAAATGATCAAATAAAGGAGTACAGATCAAAAAGTGACAACTTGCGATCTGAAGACTGCTTGAAATCTTGACTTTGATAAGATGTTTAATGAAAGTACTTATGCTGTGTTCCAGGTGACCCGTAACTCGAAAATTTCCCAGTTGAAATCTCCGAGTTCCAACCCGAAAGCATTCCAGGCAAATTACCACTTCGGTTTCAGGGCAAGGAATTCTGGTATGTAAATTAACCAACATGACAGGCATTATCAGATTTATGCTTTATCAACTAACTCATTTGAGTGAAATAGAAACGGGGAAACAGAAGCTTATACTTTACGGCAGTGGCGGCTGCTGGTCAGTCAAGGAGGGGAAGCTCATTTTTTTCCAGCCTACATCATAAATTTATTTATTTAGATGTAAATTCTACCCTCCGTTCCTTTCCAAGAAAATGATCTGTGACCCTGTCTTACCAACTAGGTGTCTTTTCCAGGGATTTTACCAGTGTTCTCTCAATGGCCAGCAGAAATAGACTGCTTAAACGGCCTTGGCCCATTGTGTTGTGGGTGTAAGACTTGAGCCGCTTTAGACTCTCCAGAACAACTGAATGTAAAACTTAGAAGATGCTCCAGTGGAGGGTTATACTTCAAGATCGCTGATTGGCTCATTTCACTGTCAATCAAAAAGAGATTCGGCCTCAGACAGATCATCCAATCATCATGCAGAGGCCGAGCGTCCAGGCCAGCCCACTGCCTCATAGACCCCCAGAGACACTGAGCGTCTGATGGGCGGGACAAAGCCCAGCGTTTATCCAATGACTGTCCAGTTTCCACAGTGGAACAACCCACTCTACGCTTCCCCATTGAAGTCAGAAGACGCTCAGCGTCCGTCTGTGTTGAAGCGCTGAGACACTGCGGGGATGAATGAGAAGGAAGTCGCGCCAGTTACCTGTGATAAGTAGTTGATTCTGAACAAAAGATTAAGGTATTCTAGAGCATATTTAGTCAATGAAATGTACACACAGCATGACATATCACCACGTTTTTGGGGGACATTTTAGGGGAAGCTGAGTTTCCCTTGCAGTCTCAGAGCAATCGCCACTGCTTTACGGTGTTTGTCATTATTTAGAGGCTGCCATATTGTTTAGAAAGTGAGGTGACGTCACAAGTGGTAACTCGGAGTACATCGAACTGGTACAAGTTCACTGGTTGGAGGTTACAAGTTCGACTGCCATCCTAGTGCAATTTCACAAGTTACAAGTGGGAAAAACACGAGTTACAGGCTGCCTGGAACGCAGCATTATTTACATTGCATCTCAGTTCAATTCTGAAATTGTGTTTTTACTCAAGGACAAGAAGTGTCATGTATACACACCCCTGTATGCCCACTTTCCAGCCAAAGATCTCTTCAAAGCTATAAACAGTTAACCAGATTCACTCAGGCAATGGCCTGGGATGCAGTAGAGCGACTTTGAATTATGGCTGGACTGCCTCCACAAATAAATACTGCAGACTTTTGCTTTTGTCTTAGACAGCTACCATGCCAACATAACTGCACTCAGACTTCTGAGATATTAGTTTGATGCCTGGTAAGAGCAGTGCTTTGGGTAACTGTGTCTTTTGAAGCACTGATTACACCTTAGTTTGCTCAAGGTTTTCCCTCACAGAATCTGATGAATGTTGTATTGCATGCATGCACAGTCTCTTTGTAAACAGAAATTACATCGAGAAATTACTCTGCATCATGTGACCCTGTGTGGGAGTTTGAGCATCATTTTTATTGCAGATATTTGACTTAATTTCCCAAAAGACGCACAGTTATTAGTCAGAGATTTGACTGCTACTTTGTCTTCTCAGATGTCTCATGGTTTCTACTGATTCTGCTACCATGGGAGGATTGATAATGCTTTTCCACAGCAGCATGTTGCTATTACGTTCAACTCTAAGGGGTTAATTAAACAGAAGATGATCAGAATGAATAAGTGTCTGGTAATGGTAATAGTCTGAGATGATTACGTAACATTACTGCATAGCTTTGGAACATACAACAGCTTTAATGCCCCAATGCTATTATTCCAATAACAACACTGAGCATTTAGAAAAGCTGAAGTGACAAGAGCAAGCTGTACGGTTGGTCTCAGCACAATTTTGCAACAAGTGAAGGTAATAAGATTACAAAGAAGATTACCCCACCGTGCCTCCTCTGTCTTTGAACTCGGTCTGCAGAACTGGTGCTCATCAGACCTTTCCCACGCAGCCCACAGTGTGAACACACTTTCTCTTAGTGTCAGCTATTTGCTCAAAGGCATCACATAAACATTCATTATTTTTAACATATTATTTTACAGCTTTGAATTTTCTACTTGAACAGTTTATTTTAAACAATAAATCGCCTTTTATATTTGAACTCTAAAACTTGTGCAATTTTCTGTTTTTAAAATATAGACTCACACTTGGGATGCTTGGGGACATTATTTTCTGATCCTCTTCTGTGATACAGCAATACACTGTACAAGCTCTTTGTATTGTTTGACAAAAGACTAAATCATAGCATTGCAGTTAACTGAATACCTGCTATATCTTATTCTATAATAAATGTAATGATTATTTCTTGTTGTTTGTTTTCTTTTTGTTTGTTCACAACAGGGACGATTGACAGAGATCAGTGTTCCTTACCAAGTATCAGCTTGTCATCACACAAACAGATGACCAATGAACACATCAGAGGAAGGCCTTTTTTATTATTGTGTCCCAATTCAGGGGTAGTTGCTTTTGTGGCCCTGTTAGACACCTTGAATAAGAGGGTAGCATTTATGTAGATTCCAAATTGGTTATTCCTACTTCTTGTTTCTAACTGCTGCTGCTATTGTCAAACAACCTTTAACATCCCATTCCCACCAGAATATGCTGAAAACAAAATATGCTGCAATATTATTATAATTTCTAAGTAGTCCTGTTATCAGTCAACTATCATAAGCCTGTGTTATTTCTGTTTTCATTATTATGATCTCCATCTTACCTGATATCATCAGATTGTATGGGGGTCAGAGGGTTGAACCCCTGATATTTTAGTCATTTCTTTCCTGGATTCTGATCACTTTTTAAAAACATTCTTCATAATAATTATGAGGTTATCATGTTATCTTTGAGGTGCTGCAAAAATATTTGTCATTGTTTTAAGTCTTTCCACTTAAACAATTTATCCATTTATTTTCATTATTTACAAACATGGAGGCGTTGATAGTTCTTCTCATACTGCACACTTGCACACAGTTAAAAAAGTGGAAATGTGTTAAGTGTCATGCGAAAGTTGATATTTTTATTTAAGAATATGTCAAATGAACATGTAACTCACATATGAGTGTCTAATCTACTAAAATAGAGTTATGAGGGGGCAGGGGAATGCTGACAGCTATCAGAAAGGCAGACATCGTAATAAAAAAAACAAAACATCCACATGATATTGGTATTCCCCTCCCTTCATATTCAAGGTAACAATTTTACTAATATTGTCTCCCTCAACTTCTGCAAAGCTTTTTCACCTACAGGCCTCCATTTCAAAAAGTTTGACTCTCCATCCTCTTAAAGCAGAAGCTGAGTGCACTAAACAGCTTGTTAAACAAAGCAACAGACGAGCACACAGCTAAAGATACAGCAGCTTCCTGCTCTTCTTTGCAGGTCACCAAGAGGTTACACAAGGCACACATGATGTAAATTAAAGCTGACAAGATATAAAATCAAAGAACACAGTCATATGATGAAAAAAACACTTCTTTGTAGTTAGATAATGATAAATATGCAGAAGTAACATGGAAAATAAAGTTTAATGCAAGGGCATCTTGTTTTTTTTTTTAAACCTTGTTTCATTATATGACCAGTGAGCCATTAGTGAAGAGAAATAGAGCTGAGCTGCATAAAAGAAGATGTCATAGAAATAGAACGCAGACAATGGAGAGGTCTCAGGTCAGCTGGACACAAATATTTGATGATGATATTTAAAATTTGTTTATCTTTTTACTTTTTCACCCAGAATTACAGCCATGTTAGCAGTTAACTTCAAACACGACAACCTGAGGTCTTTTGCGCCCTCTAGTGGTGTCCTGCTGCAACACATACTGCATAATACATTTTATCATATCTGGGAGTCAATCTGTGCTTTTGCCTTCGAATTGACCTTATTTCATGAAAATAAGAGTGAATATATGACACTGCACAGAAAATAATGACGCATAAAAACCATGGTAACTGCGAATCGTATACATTTACCAGACTGCAATGATACATAAAAATGTATTTGCTCAAAACAATTCATTTTTCTGATTTTTTTTTCACCTTGAACCAACTCTTAGTTTTTTCCACCCTAATATGCAATTTCTAGAGTCATTGTGATGGTACATCACAAGGTTGAATGACACCTCTGTCATGTCTGAGGGGGTCTGCATCACCTTCACTGGCACAATGTTACCTCAATGTTGATGGTAGGAAAAGTTCCACACAAAAACTACAATTCTTTACTGCTTTGACTGCTACGTCGGTGGCGCAGCTGGATAGTGCACTTGGTCAGTGATCGGGAGGTTGCAGGTTCAAGCCCAGCTCCAGGCTACACATGGCGATGTGTCCCTGAGCAAGACAAGTTGCTCCCACTGCTGTGTCAGTGGTGTGTAGATGGGCATGAAAGGCTGTGAATGTGTTAGAGATACTGATGGGTAACTAACATAGAAACTCAGAACCATGAGTGAAGTGAATGTGAGGGCGAATGGGTGTGAATGGGTAGGTGTGCTCTGCGGTGTAAAGAGGCTGAGAGAAGTCAAAAACTAGAAAAGTACAACTTCAGGTCATGTCCATTTATGCCACTTCCCCCTCGAGGTAAAAGCTAAATGTTGGGATAAGGAGAATTTAAAGCAGTTTTTGAATTTTTAAAACAGATTTAATGAACAGAATTTAGTTTAGAGTAAATATGCACTGATTTTCCTAATGGAAATAGGGACCACTGGCTGCATAGTAGGTGGCAATATTGCTCCTCTGTCGTTGTATACCACCTGCTGTTCAACAAGTGGAAGAAGAAAAAAGCTAAATGTGGAGTTTTTTCATGGCAGAAGCTGCGAAAACCCAAAGAAAAGAAAAGTTTTATCGGAGCAGAGGATAAACAGGAAAGCGGGAGAGTAACAAGCTAAACACCCGGACAGGTATAAACACTGGCCTGGTGTTCACTGGCTGGCATGAGCTGAAAGAAGAGGAGGGATGTCCGACCGATGCTGATTTTACCCTGGTGTTGTTGTACTTGTAAGTACATGATGATTTATTCGAATAGAGGCATGATCAGACTGTAACTTATCAGTCCACATGGTTTATTTGTCTCTTGAGAAGTCCTGTCGGCTCGCTTCTCCTACCCCTGTATGTCAACAAATGTACTTTGTTGATGACAGTGCGGTTACACTCAACAGCCATAGAGGTCCCTCGAGAGCAGAAAGCCAGAATCTTACAAAGAGCTGCTTTTAAACATAATTGCACATGACAAACACCTGGGGCCAGATCCTCAAAAGGATTGCACTGCTTTTGTGACTGCTAAACCTGTGCAAATGAGAGAAAAAAATACCGCGCGATCCTCAAAGCATACAGAAAGGGTGGAATGCACGCACACTGAACCCAAACTGCACTGCCTCTCCTGCCTGCACCGGTCCAATTTACATGCATGTAAATTAGGGAATATTTGTAAATGTAAAGATGCAAAAGAACCTCGTCGCAAATACCACGTAATCCTCAAAGACCAGCGCTAATTGCTGTTTAGCTGTGCAAATTACCGCCTGTGAGACCCGTGTATTAAATTCGCACAATTTCTTTCTTCCTCTCTCACTCAAAATGATTGGACATTGCACTGAGTTGGAGGTAACTGTGGAGCAGAGCCTATATAAGGGCTGTCATGCCAGGACTCCCCGGGAATCATGGCAGCAGTGATTGTAGCAGGCGAAGGCACCATGGCAGGCGCGCAAAAGAAAGGATTTATCCGAGGAGAGTATCACTTTATGATTCAAGTGATAATGAATTAACTTGCAGATAGTGGTTGCCTGACCACATGATCCTTGCGCTACTAGATGATATCAAGGATGTCAAGGCAGCTGTGTTTCACGAGGTAAGGGTCATCCGGTAAATGCCGAGTGCTTCACTAAATAAGGGGATAAATCAGTAATACCCAAACAAACCCTTGAAATAAACGCAACTCAGCTTCTCATCCTGACAATAGTAATTCAGCGGCCTCAGTGGTAGGTCAGAGTGGGCTTTATGTTGACCTAAAGACAGCAACATGGACAGCTCTGCTGTCATGTAAATATATCAGTCTAAAAGATTCAGGACCATGGACCTGGATTTAAAGAGACTGTGAGGAGTTTCTAAGTAATTACAAAAAAGTCTCACTTTTAAAAATATGCCTGATCGAAATACACACTTTAAGATGAGTTTTATAGCATCAAAATAGGTTATCTATAAATGCTATTCCTTAGCCTTCTGGTCGGGTCAGACAAGGCTGGACTGGCCTGGATACTCAACTTCGGGAATAAGACAATTAAAACTAGTGCAAATTTATATTATTTTATTATTTATATTACACGTCTTAGAGCACCAGGCTGTAAGTAGCGATATATAGCTGGCTACGACTACGATAATAAGTTTTCCAAAAATTGCTTGTTGTCACACATTAAAAAACTACCGTGACGTAACTAGAAAGAGATACATTACCTCGTTGCTTTTCATCCTGTAAGTTGTTGAAAAAAGAAGTTGTAAAGCAACGCAGAGTTCTGAGGAAGGTCCGGGCTACAACACAACAAACACACGCTTTGGCTTCGGTAATGTGTTGTGGTGCGTTTCAGTTGGAGTCAGAAGTAGGAATTTCCGAGTTCCGAGTAGGAAACTGCAACTGGAATGTCCCCTGAAGTCTGAATTCCCTACTGGGAACTTGGTGAAACCTCGCCACCCCTGAGTTGACAATCGAAGATGGATGCCCCCAGTGTGAACAGTTATTTAGCTCCTGTAATAATCCATTTATTTGCACTTCTGACTGGGGTGTGTCGCTCTAGATCAGCTGTATACATAGTATTGTTAGACTTATATTTACAAAAATGCTGCCATAGTGATAATCACATTCTTCATATGGTATTTGTGAACAACAACGCAGGGCGTGCTAACAACAGCTAACAATAGCCTGGTAGATCGGCAAGTTTTTTTCCGACTTCAACTGGAACGCTGGTAAGTCGGAGATGATGTCACTCCCATTTCCGAGGTTACAGGAACGCAGCATTACGACAGTCGCTGCGCGTGCTCATGGGTAGCAGAGTCTTTTTTTCGCTGGTAATAGATTCTCCTCATAGCACCTTTAAAGGTCTTGAATATTTTAAAATAATGCTTTGATGTGTGTGATTTGGACTGACACTGGTTTAGTAAAATTTTGCCTGAAAAAGTTGATAAAAGAAAAGTTGATTACGTTAAATATGTACTATAGTTACCTTATTTAAAGCAGTTTTTTCACTGAGAACTCGGAGTGTGACTTATATTAGAATGGGCCCTAAGGGCTGACTGAGGATCTTGTTTGTGCTTTAATAATTCTGAAAGTTGTGTTTTTTGCCAATAATTACCATGGTGAACGCAGCATTTTAGTTTCCCTGTCTTTTTTTTTCTTTTTTGTTTTTGCAAAGTCCTTTTTATCAGCTGAAATCCAAAGCCCTACCAAGAAACTCATGGGCTTTTTGTTGAGGAAGACAGTGCTCACTTTGCCTGCAAAATATATCCTTCCTGCACCGCTTTATTCATACTTCTAGCTAAGACTCAGGACAGGAGAGTGTCTATTTCATGAAATTGGTAGTCCCTGCAACTTTGTTGTTATTCAGAAAAGGTTCTGGTCCTTCATACTTTATTGATTTAGAATATACACATTTCAACAGATTTACTTAACATTTCTTTTTCCTTCGGGAAGGAAATGTCAGATAACTGCTGTTTTACAGCAGAATACCCATTTTCTGCACTCTCATTAGTGCTAGTGACTGAACTCATACTAAATCTCACAGCTGTTTGCCAAATGTGATGCTAAAAATCTTCAAAAAAGAATGAGCCAGCACAGAGAGAGAAATAAATGGACAGCAAAAGAACATGCCCTCTCATCTGTGGTGCAGACTTCCATTTAGAGAAAAGTGCAGGTAACTCAGCTCCCTCTTCAGCTTCCATTTGAAGATCTCTGTCTGACTTTCTCATCTTGTTATTGGTACATCTCAATGCATGACTCTTGAGAAAAGAGCTGCTGGTTCTGCCTCTCATATAGCTGTCTAGAGCCAAAGCAGGTGCATGCTATTATGCTCTTGCTCTCAGGAATCGTGATCAATAGAACTGGAGAAGTTTGGTTTTAAAAAAGAGAAGGCTCCGTGTGAGGTCACAAGTCTTAATCTTTCCATGTTTTATGATTAAAAAAAATAAACCAGTGTCAGGGAAATTTTTTAAAATAGTGGTTTGATTACAAATAAGATACTAAAAGAGACCATGCTATAAATTAAAACAAAATGTATTATCTTATGATAGTTGGAATAAGTCTAATGGCAAATAAAATCTGTTTTTGATTTTTGAGCTTTATATGCCATAGGAACAACATTAATTGGATCAGAACACAATAAATACAAGAGGTGGATAAAGGAGTCAATAGAGATTAGAAAACGGGGCACGGACACCATCAACAGGGATGAAGGAGCTTTCCTGCTCTCACACACCTGGAATTGACTTCTCCAGAGACCACCAGGCAACGGGGGACGTAGCCGGCAGGACAGATCACGGGATCAACCTGTCCCACCAGCTGCTTCCGGAAATAACAGCTGATAAAGACACGTCACAGCTGTCAGGATGACAGTTTCTGAAGAAGACGGCAGAGTAACGTCGAGACATGTCAAGGTAACCAAACCTTTGTCTTAAAAGAAGAACAGTAAAACATTTTTCTATGTCTTTTCAGTAACTTCATACTGGTGCAATGTCACCAGAACACACATTTTTATAGTGGTTTGACTAAAAATTCACTCAGATACTGGATTTTGACAGGCATATACCCCTCTCTGTTTAGCCCTGCTTAGAACAGGTTGTTGTCATGCGACTCTTTCTGAGCTGTCAGATCAAGGCCTTTTCAACAGGTGCATGAAGCTTTGGCCTTCAAGAGCTGTGCTCTAATGTCTACTTTGGCTACAAATACATGCCTGGACATGTCCAGCCTGGTGAATTGAACAAAGAGTGTCTTTCATCTGAAGTACTTTCTTCTTCTGAAAGGTGGCACAACATGAGAAAAGGAAAGTATTATTTTTCAAATTGATAATCAGGCCATGCACTCATATTTTTGTATGAAAACCATGAAAAAGTGAATTTAGAATCATTTCTAAACCATTAGGTCATGGGTTTGCTCTACGAGTGCATGACAAAATATCCTGCTAAGAAATAGCAAAAATGTTCCATTCAAAAACTTGATAACCTTCTTTTATTTTCCATTCAATATTCAAGTACTCCAAACTTGTGTCTGAATAAAGCAAGGACCCATTTTCCAAATGCTCAATGCTGCATTACCTCAGTTCAAGCACATCATCTGATGATCGCTGAATGACTGGTGACATTTGATTTCTCTTTTTCCTGCAGAATCTTATGGATCATTTGGTTTTACAATGTCTTTGTCAAGCATGGTAATAAAGATCTTAAAGCAGAGCAGCCATCTGTCTAATTCTCTTGTGCCCTTTTCACCTGCCATATGCTTGTGTATTGTTCTTTTTGGTGTATTTAATGAGCAGAAAGGTCAGCTCTCTGTAATGTATTGTTTAGATTCATAAGATTATGCATATATGTCCTTGAAAATCAGTCTTTATAACTACGTCATTCACTGTGTGTACTGCATACTTTATATGTGAATAATGCTGATGTGCCTCCCTGTCATGGCAGCAGAGCCATCTAGTGACTGAGTGGTGTACTGTAACAGGGTTCAGAGTTGTGCTGCTCACTCAGTTTGGGAGGCATGACACAGAGGGCATTTCAACAGGAAATGAGCAACACACCGCAGACAGTACAATGCTGCTCTTCATTCAGCAGTACAATGCAACACCAGTCTGCTTCTAGTTCTACAAGCTGCGTCAGCTGCACGGAGGAATGAGAGCAATGTCTGATGGCAAATACATTGAGATGATGTGATGAACTGTCTCATGTTATGCTTGACAAACTTCAGGATAACGTTAAACAAAATTAAACAAATTACTTGTTGCTGAAAAGGGGTTTAACGTTGAATAGCATTGTATCAAATATCTATGTCTACAGCCAAATATCCTAAGGATTCAGGTATACTTCAGCTTATGTGCCACCACAAGGAGTCAAATTATTGCTGAACAAATATAAATCCACCAAAAAATCTGATGAAACATAATATTTTTGAAAATAAAGATATTAATACAGTGACCCAGTGTAAAAAATAATCAAATATCAAAATGCTAGGATGACAATAGCTTCTTTTTCCCCACCTTTTGAGAAGCACTGGTCCAAAGTCAGATATCCAGTATATATTTGGTAACAACTTTGTTTAAAGGTAAGGCTGCAGTCATTATGCGTATTCGCCATATTCTTTCAATCAAGACAAATACAGAACAGATCTTTAAATGCCTTTCTCCAAAGCAAAAGACCTGCAGCACTCAGTATTTGTGATATTGTTCACTTCCTCGCCTGGCAAATTGGTCAGCCTGGGGAGAAAAAAAGCAGTTTCGGCTAAGATCAAGGTCCTTAGGGTGTTACAGCAGGCTAGTGTGCACTTACAGTAAGAAGGTTGCTCTGTTGAATGTTTTCCTCATGATTGTGTGGGTTCTCTCCAAGCACTTAAGTTTCCTCCCAGACCAAAAACATGCTTC